>BPLS01000565.1:948730-971700 GCA_019656275.1 Rhododendron kiyosumense
GGGGCGGGGAATGGGGCGGGGCGGCCAGGATTGCCATACATACATGCATTATCATCTTATCGCTGTTGTAGATGGGACTAAATATTGTGTGTTTTCTGGATTCCAGATTACCCACTCTCCATTTTATTCAAATTTTTGCTTCTTTTTTTTGGTCTTTTCCCCTGGTTTGATTCAGGTTAGTTGATATAGCGCCACACTACTTCGACCTTGCTAACTTCCCACCATGTGAGGCAAGGCGGAAGCTTGAAAAGATTTACAAGAAAAGGGAAAGGGAGAGGGAGGAAGAGAAGGACATGAAGTAGAGCTTCTGCTGCCCCTCTCATGTTTCTGCCACTGAGGTAGATGCGAGACCAAGGAGCTTATAGTGTATTGAGAGCCTGTTGTTCAGATGCCTCTCGACTGTGTTGAAATTGACTAATGCAACCCTTTCGCAAATTTCTTGTGGTGCAGACATGCAGAATTCCTTGTATCCTTTATTTAAGAGAAACTCAGAGCTGTACCAAGTTGTATGATTTCTCATAATTTGTTTTACATCTCATCTTTTCTTGCCTTTTATTGCTCTTCAACTATGGCAGGACTACTGTGGGTAATTGTTCTTTCTTTATTATGAATTCTGGAGTTTAGACTACTAACTGTAAGCAAGCATATCTCACATCCAAAATGTTGCCATCCTTGGGTACTTGGCTTTTTTAACTTAGCCAAAGTTCATTTTTGTTCCTTTCGAAGTTTCTTAAACCATGGAAGAATGAGGAGTGTATTTCTTTATTGTGGCCCTGAGGCCTAAACCAACTCGATCAAGTGCCATACCCCGAACTGGGAACCACACAAATAATCAAACATTTGGTCTGATCACCTAATCAGATCCGCCCACAACATAACGTAGAACCTTATATCTCTGAACTCATCTTTGTAAAAAACTAGGTGAAAAGGCTCAGGCTGAATCTACCCAGCTTTTAATGCTTTTTTTCCCCCAACTGCTACAGAAGCAGAATTTTGATTGCCCTGAAAACCTAGTACTTAATTCTTGCATTGCCTTACATAGTACACGTACAAATATCTTGGGAAAGAAGTACTATTACAAGCATCCTCTTCTCTTTGTTTTTTATTTCTTTGGTAATAATCCAAGTATTGGTGACCAAACAGTTGCGTGAGAGCAAGAGCATCCACTTCCACATCCAATTTAGTAGTAATATTTTCCTCTATTGAAAGCTGCAATCCACCCCGCAAGGCCCAAATTTCTGCCATAAGACTAGAGTTTGCGGGCATGTCCCGATGAAACCCGGTAATCCTTTGCCCATCATGTTTTCGAATTAATCCCCCGCGATAGCTTTCCCAATAGCACCGTTAAAGGTGCTCTGTGTTTAGTTTGAAGGTGCCCTGAGATGGTGGAGATCATTCCATACATATCCTCTGACTATCAGTCGGTCAGGGCTCACTTATTAGTTTAACATGCCAATACATACATCATCCGAGAAAACTTGCAACCATCAAATACTCCATTCGTCCTCTAATCTTAATCAATTACAACAAAAGTTTTACATTTTCGTGCATACCTTTTTTATTTTATTTTCAAAGCCATGTAAATATCTCAAATAGTTCTTTAAATTGGGCCAACAAGTTCAAACACTTTACTAGCTTACTGTTTTATCCGAAAAACAGCATGACTTATGCTATAAACTAAAATTGGCACGCGGTATTAGCTAACGAAGTAGATGAATAGTGCATAGGTCAATAGCCAGTGGTTCTCCCTCCCGACAACTTTTTATAGAGTTCATCGATTTTCCCCTGCAGGACATGTAACGACTTGTATTAGTCCCTTTTCCATAGAGAAAATTATTGGACTGAATAATAAAGGAAAGAAGAGAGTTGAACCATTTACCTTGTAACACTTGAATAGTATACCTCTTTTCTTCTTTAGTGTAGGAGTCACCAAATCCCTTCCCCCATCAAATTGCTGTGGTTCCAGAATGACGCCCTTGATATGTTCAAATCCTCTCAACTGGTATGAGAAAAAAATGCAGATGACTCAAATAACGGAAAAATATCTGGTTCTAATGATCTTAACCCACTCAACAAATGAAGCAAAAAGTTTATGATACTGATAGCACTTTGAATGGACGTGACACAAGCATTCATATTTGGGGGCAAATTTCTCCGCTGGCCAATACCTTGTTTCGCTCTGCTGTAGACTTTAGCTCGAGGCAAACGTAGTCTTGTAGTTGGTTGAGGGAGAAGAGCTCAGAGAAGGAACCTCTGTGGCCGTTCTGATGGGCCCACCTTAGGGTGTTCTCTTCATGTGGTACAACTACTGCAACCAGCATCGACTTGAAGCTATCCCCATAGACCCAGATCTAAGCAGCAGAAAAAAGAAAACAATTCACTTAAAAAACCAAGAACGCTCAATTGTCAAACAAATTGAATTTACTACGAAATCAACTCATAAAGAAGAGATGATGCTCACATCCTCAACAATGGGGGTGATGCAATAAACTTTCTCCAGATATTCAAGAGCAACATACTCTCCTTGAGATAACTTAACTAGATTTTTCTTCCTATCGATAATTTTAACCGCCCCATTAGGTAGCATCTCCCCTATGTCACCTGACAATGCAAAGGAAATATTAACAGACAAGTTGTTATTTACTTCTCTCTCTTTTTGTAACTCAGGTGTAGGGGTCAGAAGTTGTTATTTACTAATTACTACAAACAATTAGTTCAATGGGGAATGAGTCGTATATACCTGTGTGAAACCATCCATCTATAAGGGTCTCTCTTGTCAACTCTGGATTCTTGTAGTACCCAGCGAAAGCAGTTTTTCCCCTTACACATATCTCACCACGTGGAGGGTCTCCAAGCGGATCGTAACCCATCTCTGGGACTTCCTCCAGACGCAACTCGCTAGACACAAATGCAGAACCAACGGTGCCAAGCAAGCTCATTTCATCCGGAAAACCAACAGTAGTCAAACCACAAGTCTCCGTCAGCCCTGAATTAAACTTCACGTGGTCATTTGACAATGTGCAAAAGATAGTAACTAATTTCGGTCTTCTAGACTCAGAGCTTTTGCCTTTTATTTATTTATTTATTTATTTATAGTTTAGTTAATTCTATCATTTGGAAACTATAAAAGGGGTGACAACTCAAAGTTGAATTTGTGTCATCTACTATATGCTAAACAAGTGGCTTGATCATGATGGTTCATAAATCATAATTCTAGATTTTCTATGTAAGACTTGAATAGATTTCTCTGCATAGTCTCTGTACTTTGAGAAATAAAGTTTACCATAGCCTTGTAATACAAAAGCACAGGAAGTAACGCGCAAGAACTCTTCCACCTCACTGCTTAAGGGGGCACCTCCAGATACTATTAGACGAATCCGACCACCTAGTCTGGATTTTACCTGAACGAAGACATCAACATGTCAGTTAGCAGTATCTTCAAAATGGTAATAGTTTCCTCAATGTCAAGCACAAAAACAAAAAACTGCCACCACAGTTGTCAAAAACATCCACTTCCAAGAACGGGTGGTGGTGTGGAATTGGGACGTAATGGGTTGTAGACAAAAACAAAATCGCAAAATAACAGAAATAGCAGAAAGGAGCATCAGCATTATTATGGTTCTGAAAAAACTCGCATGTTACACTCTAGTCTGTTAGATGTAGACCTGTAGGGGTTATGTATGTTTTGGCCCAAACTACCGGAGGTGAGGTGTAAACAATCCATTTTCTTTCGACAAGTAAAACAAAAACAAGAAAAACATGACACTAGCTTAAGAGGAGGCATACAACCTTTCTAAATGCCAGCAGATCAGCCAACCATGATGCATTTTTCTGCTTAAATCCTAAATTCAACCAGGCCAATTTGCTGTTTGACAAAGTAGACACAGAAAAACATCAAGCAACAAGATTTGCATGCAAAAAGATATGAACACAGCTACCAAAAAAAGAAAAAATAAAACAGAAACTATCTTACTATTTGTAAAGAATGTGAAAAATTGCCCTCCTCCTTGGATTGAGCTCCTCTAATGCTTTTATGACACCTGTAAGGAAAATACAGATGGCTGTTGGGTGGAATGCTCTATATTAATTGCAATTTGTGTTGAATGACCAATGACTATAAAAGACTTCCATGCCTTCGTGTATCCGTTCAAAAACTCGAGGTACACCAGCAAGAAAAGTTGGTTTCAACTCCATCAGATCATCCTTTAGTGCATTAAGATCCTTCAAGGAATAAAGAGTTCCAAAATTGAAGCAGAATAAGAAAAAGAGATCCATAAAACATACAAATTTGAGAACCTTATGCTCCGCTTGGTTTGTGGAAAGCTCAAGAGAGAAATTACAATAAAATGGAACACTCTAGCAGTTATCTCTCTCCACCCTTGTCTTTTGGGACAACCTACCACTAGGCACCACCACCCCAAAATAGGCATAGTTATGCAATTGCTTCCCCGACAATATTTTATTCTTTTACATACTTATTTCTCACATCTTTTGACCCATCCTAGAAAATCAAAAGCAGGAGTTTCTCGCCTTTTTCTCGACTTCAAATTTTCCTTTGCCCCTATCTTTCCAGGAACCAAATGAGTGTCTTCTGTCTTTCTGAAAATCTAGAAAAACTTCTAGCAGCTTACCCCATGGTAGTAGCCAACAGAAGCACCCTTGTGGAAAAAATATTCTTCAATCATGCGGTCAAGGATATGAGCGAGGGGCAAGAAAGATATGTAAACATCATCCACTGTCATCTATCAAGATGCCAAGAGTCAGTATATAACAGATAGAGAAAGAGGGAAACATGAAACTGTTAACAGTAAACCTAGCGCATCGAATTTTTTTGAATCACATGCTTGTGAAAGGCATATGTGTTGTCACACGTTTCTCCCTACACAACATGCTTTGAAAGATTAGACGAATAAATTAATATGACTGCATATGAGGTTGCAATTTGATTGGTATTACACAGAACATAACGTCTCGCAATAAGATGGTAAATGGGTAAATGGTTTGCCCTAAAAGACACTTTCTATCCCCTGGATAGATGGTGCGTCTCAGAATAATACAACTTATACATAAGCTAAACGTAACATGTGCAAGACATCAACTCTAGTAGATCCTATCATGACACTAGAACTTGTGAGCATTAACATCGTAAGGTGTGAAAACAAATACTACCAGACTTTTATGCATAATATGACTTACCTTGTCTTCAAATTGGTCCATGAAGAGATTCAACCCTCCAATGCATGTTACAATGTTTTCATGTGTTATAACCACACCTTTTGGATCTCCACTGGTGCCGCTAGTGTACATTATAGTACTTATGTTTAATGGTTGAGGTGGCGAAAGCTCTGATGGGCAGTCCTCTCCCTGGCAAATAACAGAAGGAAATCAACGACATCCAGGCTACATGAATCTAATTCTTCTTACTCTTCTGACAATCATTTCAACACCGGAGAGATCAAACTTTCTGCACGTCAAATAGCAGTCTAAAGATGGATGAATTGTCAGAGACTGGGAATATGTGATATTTAAAACTAACCATGTGAAGGAACTCATTCCAGGAATACGGTTTTACTTCAATGGAAGCTGCCTTCTTTTTCTCTTCCACTGTCAATGAAGTGAAGCAAACAATCACTGCAACCACAAGAAAAACTTAGTTAAGTGCCTTTCCCTGGTCTTGACCTTAGTGGTTGTAACAAATCATAAGTGTAGTCTCACTTTTCAGCCGTTTCGCATGCATACACTCTGGATCTAGTAGCTGTGACAACAAACATAGAAATTAAGACCCATTGAAAAGGCGTTGCAACATGACCTCAAAGGTAAGCTCAAGGGTTTTCAGTTCTCACTTCTTTAACTTTCTTATCTTGGACGAAAACGAAATCAATCTCCGCATGACCAATGATAAAGTTTACAGCACCTGGCCCTGTCTCCAATATATTTCACTATGTAGTTAATAAATTGCAGCTAAATTTAAAAACAAAAACAAATATAGCGGCTTCTATCATCTAAAAGAGTATCCTGCGTGAGCATTGAGTACCACTCATAGATCCTCCTACTACCATACTAAAAGCACAATATTTAACTCCAAGATCTTTTGAAATTAAACTGGAGCTGGAAAGTCTACAAGAAGTTGTTTACCAAGAGTATCGTATAGAGGAACACAAATTAAACTGTGTGCATTGCAGGCCTACAAACAGTAAAAAAAACACTCCATAAACAAATGAACCACGAAAAAGGAAGTTATACAAATAAGAAAGGAAAAAACCAGGTAAATAAAGTTGGAAACTACCTCCATTGCTACAATCCATTGAGGGCAATTTGATCCATAAATTCCAATTCGAGAGCCCTGTCACGAAAGGATCATTTATCCAGTTGACAAACTGCTCGAGTAAAGAATTGCAATAATCAAAGAAATTGCAAAGGCATATGGCAAATAGACTATGCTTACAGGTTCGGCGCCGGATGCTCGTAATGCAGAACCGATGTGCATAACCTCCTCGTAAACTTCCTTGTATGTTTTCCATATATAAGGCCCGAACTTGAGACCAAACAAAAGGATAGAGTTACAAAAAGTACCGTAAGAATTGTTTACATATTGACTACATCCACCCGAAAAAGACACAAAGATACCTTCCCATCGTTAAACTCCCGCCAACCAAGCATTCTATTCCCTGGATACTTTTCATGAGATGCCCTGGATATTAGAATTCATGTTTAATGTGCAGTAAATAATTACATATAATTTCATTCTACAAACGATGAACAGTTAAGCGGCATCTACTTTTACGGTTAAATTCACAACATAGCCAAGCTTAATCAAATTGCTTTGTAGATAGGACATCAATGAACCGAAATCTACATCTATGTTCTATTTGGCATAAAGAGAAATGTCAAAGATACCAAAATGTATATTATGCTGATCTGATCCCACTCCAAGTGTTTTGAGTGGGATCCACACCCTTGTGATTATTGAGTACAAGTTTTTGGTATCCATAGTTGATAGGCGCACAATATCATAGATATAAGTGACTAAGTAAGGCAAATTAGTGCGTTAGAGGCGCATTTTATCTCATTTTCTGCTTGATGTCGTGCTTTGTCTTGTTTTGTGTTTTTGTTAATTTCGCACCAAAGAAAGCATTTTTTGCGCCAAGTTGGAATTGTGAGGCCGTGTTGGACGTCGCCGTGGGAAGTCAAGGTGAAGGCGTGAGGCATTGGGTAACATGATGGAGACGTCAGATGCCAAGAATGCATGCAAGGCCGTGAAAACCCCCTAACATATGGCGGTAGGGATACGGCTCTAGCCGCGGACAAGAGAAATGCGTAGGGCTACAGCTTTGGGCTATAGCGCTACCGAAGGCAACAGCGGAATAAAATTGGTATTTTCAATTTCAAACTTCGGGAGATTAATATAAATACCTCCCCGAACTTCATTTTTAAGGTTCGGAACATTATATAGCTGCTTTTTCTTACGTTATTTCTTCCAGAGCTCTTTTCCTTTGAAATTTTTGAAGTTTTGTTCAAGAACACACTTTCCGGTAACTTGTATTACATTTTATTCCTTATTAAAGTTGTTCGTGGTTCTTCGTTTAGTTAATCTCTCTTGCTTATTTTCCTTCTCCAGTAATAGAAATATGTTTCAAACTAGGGTTTCTTACATTTTTGGCTTGATAATGGGTGAGTAGTCGTATAGATAGAGTCGCGGGTGATTAATACACCATAACCAGGACGCATTCTGCTCCTATTTCGAAATAATAATTGAAAGGGCAATTTTAGGTTAATTAAGAACATCCGTGAGACGAACCCGGACATCGTTGGGGCCCATGTAAACGGGGAAATGGCGGTCCAAAACTCATTCTCCGCTGCGCATAGGTAAACGGTAACCATAAAGGTTCGCATTTTTCGGGGTATCTTTTTCTCTCTAAAGTTAAATATTTTTAAGAACACTGAATGGAGCAGGAAAGTCCGAACTGGTTGCGAGTGCTATAAACCCTACGACCGTAACTTTTTGTTAATTTTTTGAAACAAAACAAATAATTTCTTAGTTTAGTTAATCTCAGTATCGAATTACAAGGGGTGGTTGGCTACCTAAAAGCCAATTTAAATAGTAATAACCTGAGTTTTTGATCAACACATATCACCGTCTTTATGAATTCGACTCTGATCTTACTAAATATTGTGTTACGTCGGTCCCAGCTAGGGTTGTCAAATGGGCGGGTTTGGGCCAAATTGAGTAAGTTATAAATGGGTTGGGTATTTAATGGGTCATTGACCCATTGAGACCCAATTAGTTAGGAGTCCAATTACTCGTACCCAACCCAACCCAACCCATTTATTTAAAATCAAACCCAACCCGCCCATTAACCCAATTAAAATTAAAAAATAACTAAAATACCCATATACACTAAAATGACCATATCACCCTTGTACATTTAAATGACCAAATTACCTAAATTTTGACAATATGTACAAAGTGGCTGCTCTTAGATTACTACTAAAACAGTAGCTCCCCTATGTATGTTTTGCTGCAGAATCATACCCCCAAATCAAAGTTAAATAGTATCAGAGAGGGTAGGCCTACAGACTCAATTCAATTTATGTGCACATTGCCATACTTTCTTCAACAAGATTGAATTATTTTATTCTGGCAAACTGTGTGCGCCTATCGTGAAAGAGCAAGGCTACAGTTCCCGACTGGGAACTCCCGACCGAAATCCCGACGCCGCGCCGGGCCCACTCCGGCCACCGGACTACTGATCGGAGCTGACCAAAAATTCTAAAAAAAAAAACCGAGTGGGTCCACTTGAGAATCAACGGCATCCGATATGTGTAGGTGTCTGATCCAAACACTCCAATCGGCCACCTACACACATCGGATGCCATTAATTCTCATGTGGACCCACTCGGTTTTTTTTTATAGAATTTTTGATCGGCTCCGATCAGCCGTCCGGTGGCCTGAGTGGGCCCGGCGCGGCGTCGGGATTTCGGTCGGGAGTCCCAATCAGGATGCTCAGACTTTCTGACTGTGAAATACCTGAAGACATCCCAAGCTGTACACATATCAGCATCTGTGGGTGGAAACCCGTTTTTAGCCAGTAGATTCCGATAGACCGGGCCGACCGACGGATTCCCATCTCGCCCTTCCCTTCCCTCCTCAACCTTAACCGAAAACATCTTCATTCTCCTAGCCCGTAATACCTGCACATCAAGTGCCCCAAGTACAAATATACCCTTATTTAAACGAAAAAAAAAACCACAATTCCAAAGAAAGTTCATCGAGCTCCCCAAAATAAGCCAAGAGGTGAATGGGTTTTCTCGTCTTTGGCTGATTTTAGCTTATGTCAGCCAAAAACAACTGTATAAAGGTGGCCAGGAAAAAACCTAATAGTACTATCTGAAGAGAACCAGTTTCATGCTTTTTGGAATTTGCTTTTCAATAATCGGTTTAGCTGCAACGAACACGAGTGCAGAGACCAGGAAATTAAAATCAAAACTAGCCCGCCCAACATATATGATCATAAAGGTGGCCAGAAAAAATTAGTCCATAAAAATTTAATTTAAACGAACTGAGAAAATTAACTTATAATAAGCAAATGGCTCTATAATAGTAGAGTATGTGTTTAAACAGAAAGTACATATATACTATTCCTACACTGACAAAACTTGAGCAAATCCTCCAACAAAAAAGTGCAGACAATAAGTACTTGTACTTGAAATACTAGTACTTCCAAAGATAACTCTCACCTAGACCAGAAAAAGTCATGAAGGATTGCAAAGAAAACAAGACTGGTGACGAATTCAGTTAGAGAGTTAGTGTGCATAAGTCAAACTAACTTGAACCCAGAACCAGAAAGAACAAGAGAGGTTAGATCAGCAGAAGCCCACATACAAAATTTAAAAGTAAACAAATTGATCAACTGCAGAGTCCTAAGGTCCCAAGGAAACCACGTGAACCCTGGCTCATGTTTTAAGTTGGTGGCCGGCAGTTCTTTAATTAATTACTCCACTATCCAACGTACCGGCCTCTTTAGCTCTTCCCTTTTTTCTTTTTTCAACATTCAAGCAGAAGCATAGTGAAATTTTATAAGACTTTTGCGAGTGAGGTTGAAGAGACTATAACCTGAGTGAGGTTGAAGAGAATATAACCTTGAAAGGGCGGTGGCGACGGCGGTGGTGATGGGTTGAAATTTATGAACGAACCAGGGAGGTAGCAGTGGAGAGACGGTGTTGAGATAGAGCATTGAAAGCCATATTAATAGTAATTAATGAAAAAGTGGGGGAGGTAGTTGAAAACTTGAAATTAAATGCCATAAATATAGTATTGGGCCCATCCCATCTGACCAGAGTTCCATTTAGGCTCCGTTTGTTTCGATGTAAAATATTTTACAATGTAAAATGTTTTTCATGTAAAATATTTTTTCAGAAAATAAACTTTAAATTTTTATTTTTCGGTGTTTGATTGGCACTTGAAAATATTTTCGGAAATCAACAAAATAGTATAGAGAGAGAGATGAGAAGTTTAAACGGTGGATAAATATGAGATTATTGGAATTGAACGTGGGTCATGATTCGCGGTCGAGGAAACTGAGCAGTAAGAATTGCAAGAGAATGCAGCAGGTTCATTTCGAAAAATAACTTACGAAAAATTTAAGGGTAAGTCATTTTCATCCAATTGATGAAAAATGTTTTACATGTAAAATATTTTCCTTATTTTTTACACAATCAAATACCGGAAAATAGATAAAATATTTTACCAAAAAATATTTTACGTTCAAACAAACGTAGCCTTAATGCATGCACACTTTCTTCTTCTTCTTCTTCTTCTTCGTCGGTGTCGACCTGTCACGAAACCCTTTTACGTAGGGAATGGGAGTATTTGTTTGATTTGATTGATCAAACTTTGCACTTCTTCGCAAGAAAACCCCCCGTCCCATGAATTGAACAAATCAGTTTGGTGGAGTACGAACTGGAGTTTTTTTTGGTGGAAAAGAGGGTGATCATTATTGCTACTGACTATGAAACGAATAAGAGCCCGTTCCTGACTTCTTAAAAAATACTCTCCATCCTAAATTCTTTGTTCTGTCCGTAAAACAGAGTGTTAAAAATAATAAAAAATTTTAAATTTTTTTCACAAATTAAAAATACCTATTGATATTTAGTAAGCTGTTGAAAAACATATGATTTTTTCTTGCAAAAATTGTATTATTTCTAATACTCCGTTTTGTGGACCAAACAAAGAATTTGGGACGGAGGGAGTAGTACTATATTTATTTTATATTTTCAAACTCAAAAATAATGTAAATAAAAAATAAATTTTTAATTTTTTTGCACCATATAAAAGATTTCATCGAGATCTTTCAAACAAGATCTATATTGTATATTTTTAAATTTCATTAAACCTATTATTTTTTAGCTTGAAATTATTTTTTTAAAAAATACTCCGTAAGTACTTAAACCCTGGTCTGAAAGGGGACTTAACTCTTCTAGAAGCACATACAACCACATACTGTAACAGTATTCGCACTAAACTCTCTACATTTTGGACCAATTTACACATCAAAAAGTTACTTTATTACTTTAGCTATGGATTGTGATTTTGGCAGTCCAAAAATTGATGAAGGGGTTCCAAAACTGAACTGTGTTAATACACAAAACGACGTCGTTTTAGAGTCCCTCCATCAATTTTTGGAGTGCTAAAATCAATTTCCTTTAGCTATCTACTTTTAAAATAACTACTATATCAGCCTCTTTATTCTCACTCTCCTTTCAATAAATAATCAAATTCACCTTAATTAAATACTCTATTTAACTCTTCCTTCTGATAAAAATAAAAAAAAACTCTCCCTTGCCTTCGACCTGACCACTGGTACGCAACAATTACAAAAGAGAGAGAGAAACAATATAAAAATCAAAAGCAACAGTAGCTCGTCTATCCAAAACGAGCTACTGTAGCAAAACTAGAGTTTCTTCAAAATAGAGAGAATGGAAGAGAGTCTGATATAGAGGGTTTTTGGTGTTTTTTCCTGTTTTGGCTATTTATTTAGTTTAAAGAGGGGAGTAAAGAGAGAGATGTGGATGTTCTAACAAATACACACCCATCATATGTTTGTTTGTGTAGCTAATTTTTATGGTAAAACTTAAAACTGACGACTTTGAAAGACCCCATGGGGTTTTTTTCCGGTAGCGAAAAGGTGATTACTCCTCGACCCCGTTTGTTTAAGGGTTTTCAATTTTGAATTTTTATCATTATCCTACTTCTTTCCAATTATTACTCTTATTTTTTCTCTCTATCTCTTTTTCCAATCGTTATCTATATTTTCAATCATTATTCTATTTCTCTCTACACCCTTACCTACAAATCCAAATCCAAAATTCCAAAACAATCCTCTAGTCCTACAGGCTTCTACTTCAGTCTAAAGTTTGACCGTCTATTAAATAGGTTTAAAATCTTATTAAATAAATAGAACGAAATTATTTTATATAAAAAAAAAAATCATTACATTTTACCCCTGCTAAAGTAAGAAGTGCTGATTGTTGTTTTCTTTTTATATATGAGCATGGAACAAGCCGGCCTTCACATGCATTACAAGGTGTTATTGGATGAGAACAGATTAATTGTTGATGATGATGTACAACAGCTCGATCACCTATTATCTGTCATATCTAAATCTTCGGTACTTAAGATTTTGCACCTTCATTTTTGTGAATAGTACATTATTTTAATTGATATCCAGTCTAATGGAATAGGAGTATGTTTTTGCATCTCTCCAGATGTTCACACTTCAGAAACTAGGTCTCATTTTTGTTCTTGATTGTTTTCTAAATGGGCCCGGGGAACACCATTTATTTTTTCTTTTAGATATTTGGGAATGTAGGCTGGTAAAAATCGAAGGATACTGTTTTTATCTTGCATAGTCTTCAACTAGGACTTCGCGCCATACAGAATAATAGGTTAAAGCTTCGTCATATCAATTCTCAAAGCACAATTTCATATTCCAATTTCAAAGAGTATATGAAAAAATTTCAAGCAATCACAATGAAAGGGATACTAGCTAGCTTGTTCAGTCAAAACTAATGAGTAGAAGAATCAGTTTCCGTAGTGGTGCTCTCATATGGCGAAGAAGCTTGCAGAGGGGTTTCAATACCTCTTCCCCCTCAAAAGAAATATGAGGTCATGTTCTTCCTAAGTTGGGGTCAATGAAGCATCCAAAGAAAAGAAAGCCCTCTCCGTCATGACATTCAAAACAAAACTCCGTATAGATCGACTCCAAAAGAGTTGCTAGAAGTATTGTTTCGGGAATATTATTTTTGTAGTAGTTTCCTATACAATTAACCTATTTCTTTTTAACTTTTTCAAAAAATTTGTTTTATCAAATGTACACATGTAGGAAAATAAATATCCTTTTTCATTATCTTCACTGCACGAAAATTTTCTTGAGAACAATTTTCCTGCACCAATTTCTTAAAAATACTTTTCCTTTAGGAGATTATATTCAACAACCACATCAAGCAATTCCTTGTCTTTTCAATTAAAAACCCCACCAACCATGAAAGACCTAGACCTACCAACTAACCGCATTATTTATGTTTATGTTCCTTTTTCTGGCCCTACCCTATTTATGCAGCACTATTTTCCTTACTCCTTTTTTAATTCAACCTAAAATTTGATTAAAATATTCTAAAATCCAGTCTACTCCTTGACTCCAACCTACTATACACGAAATTGCGTTTAACTCAAACTGAATTAATGAAAGATTCAAATTGTTACTCAAATCTTGAAAGACTATTTTCTCCTTCCCAAATGTACACTAATGCAGTTTATGAAGCTTTTACTCATGACTGTTCTTGGAATGCTTCATACCAAATTAAGCTTTTATTTAAATTTGAGTCAAAATATGAAGGGGGGCTAGAGATGCTCTACATCAATACACTTGTAATAAAAGAACCTAGCATGGTAAGCCAAGGCATAGTGTGAAATTACATTATTGCCCTCGTAAGGTTTGTTCTTGCATGTGTTGTTGAGCTGGGGGTAGTTTAGGTATTGTATATTAATCATTGGTTCTCTGGAATTTACCTAATCAAATGGTACTTTGCATATTCCGGATTTTACTACTACCTCTCCCGGGGTTTTAGGGTGTAAAGTGGAAACTTTGGGACAAAGGTCATGAGTGTATTTTTCTTGATTCAGGGAGAGCAGAAAGATTGCTTCCTCACATAATCGGTCCATGGTTTAAGCAGTTCAAAACAAGTAGAACCCAATCTCTCTCTCTCTCTCTCTCTCTCTCTCTCTCTCTCAAACAACTCGATCGTTCTTCCTTAATTTGCAAGTCGCCCATTTTGCTACTCCAGGCTAACCCATCAATCATCATCCACCGTCTCCTAACCGTGCGGACAATTTTCATCCACAGCCAAGTTACCTAAATTTTTGCAATATAGCCAAGGCAAAACAAGAGCCAGCCGCTTCTCAAGTTAGCTCTCACCATGTATTCCTTGGTATGTACTCCCTCCGTCGCTTTTTTAAAGTCATGTATTTCATTTTGGACTGTCCCTTAATAAGTGGTCATTTTGTAAAATTAGTGGATAAAAGTTGGTGAATTTTTCATTTTGCCCTCAAAAATAGATTCCATTTTGAAATGTTAGTGAGTAAAAATGTAATGATGATGTTTTAATAGAGGGTAAGGATGAAAAGTTGAAGTAAAAGTTGATGTGAAATGTGTAATGATGATATCTTTTTAATAAGTTAGAATTACGAAGTATGACTCTTAAAAAGGGACGGAAGGAGTAGTAATTAATTTGTATTAAGTTAATTTTTTTGGCAGGATGTATTTTATATAAACTCCGCCTGGTTCGTGCTTAGAGTCATATCTTTATTCCCCAGCCGGTCCCAAGCCCGGATAAAGGAGGAGGGTTGTGCGTTAGGTAGCTGACAGCCAGCACGTAAAAAACCCGTTAGATCTTTTATGACATGAATCCAAATATGATTACGAGACATGCTAGGGCGTTCCCTTTAAGCGACGCGTTGTGCCTGCCTTCAGGTGCTTCGAAAAATGAGCAAGGGGCGCCACGCCGACGCCCGGGTGTGGTGATAAGTGAGCAAGGGTTCTCGCGCGTGCCTGGACGAGCGCGGGTAAAGAAGCTAGTCCAGCACTATAGGATTCATTTAGCAACTTGGAATATAGGGATATTAACGGGTAAGACTAGGGAGCTAGTCGACACCATGCTTAGGAGGAGGATTAGTATAGCTTGCCTTCAGGAGACTAAGTGGGTAGGGGAAAAAGCTAGGGAGATAGAGGACACAGGTTATAAGCTTTACTATACGGGTAATGATAGACATAGAAATGGGGTAGGTATCGTAGTAGATAAACACCTGAAAGAGACGGTAGTTACGGTAACGAGAAAAGGAGATCGGATTATTTTAGTTAAGCTTGTAATTGGAGAGAGTATAGTGAATATTATTAGTGCGTACGCACCCCAAGTAGGCTTGGATGATCTTATTAAAGAGCAATTTTGGGAGCAAACGGATGACGTGGTTCAAGGAATACCTTTTGGGGAGAAACTATTCATAGGAGGCGATTTCAATGGTCACGTTGGAGTGCATAAGTAAGGGTATGAGAAGGTGCATGGTGGCTTTGGATTTGGTGACCTTAACGAAGGTGGTAGGAGGATTTTAGATTTCGCGGTAGCTTTTGACCTTATAGTTGGGAATACGCTCTATAGGAAGCGAGAGGAGCATTTAATTACCTTTAAGAGTGGAGCCAATAGAAGCCAAATCGATTATTTTCTTGCTAGAGGTGTAGACCGCTTAACATGTAAGGATTGTAAGGTTATTCCTGGAGAGTGTTTAGTGGCACAACATAGACTTTTGGTGTTAGATGTTCGTCTCAAGGGGAATAATAGGAGGAGAAAGGAAATTAGATGCCCACAGACTAAATGGTGGGGCCTAAGAGGGGAGAAACTAGAGGTATTCAACGAAAGAATGTCTCAAGAAGTACGGTGGGGAGTGGAAGGCGATAGTGACAATATGTGGAATACGATAGCTGACGGTATTAGAAGAATATTGAAAGAAGTTCTTGGCGAGTCGAAGGGAAAAGGTCCAATTTCTAAGGAGACATGGTGGTGGAATGACGAGGTTCAAATCATGGTAAAAGCAAAGATGGAGTGCTTTAAAAAGTGGCAAAGGGACCGGAATGAGGAAAATTTTCATGGTTATAAGCAAGCTAATAAGGAAGTTAAGAAAGCCGTTATGGATGCTAAGTTGAAAGCCTATGAGAATTTCTACGCTAGACTTGATGGTAAAGATGGATAAAAGATTATTTATAAACTTGCTAAGATACGAGAAAGGAAAGCTAGAGACATTTCTCAAGTTAAGTGTATAAAAGATATTGATTCAGTGGTGTTGGTGAAAGACGAGGCGATCAAGGATAGATGGAAGTTGTATTTCGATAAATTGTTAAACGAGAAACATGAAAGAGGCTTTGGTGGGGAGGAGGCGTATGTACCTGGGGAGAACGTAGAATATGAGTTTTATCGGAGAATACAAAAGTTCGAAGTGGTTAAAGCTTTGAAAAAGATGAAATTGGATAAAGCCCTAGGACCAGATGGTATCCCTATTGAAGTGTGAAAAAGTCTAGGTGACTTGGGGGTGACTTGGTTGACGAAATTGTTCAATAAGATTATTATGACTAGGAAGATGCCCGACGAATGGAGAAGGAGCACCTTAGTACCTATATATAAGAATAAAGGGGATATTCAAAGCTGCAACAACTATAGATGTATTAAATTGATGAGCCATACGATGAAGTTGTGGGAAAGAGTTATTGAGCATCGCCTGAGGATGGTGACTACGGTGTCAGAGAAACTGTTTGGGTTCATGCCAGGAAGATCCACCATGGAAGCTATCTACCTATTAAGGAGATTGGTAGAAAAACACAGAGCAAAGAAGAATGATCTCCATATGGTTTTCATAGACTTAGAAAAGGCTTATGATAGAGTGCCTAGGGATATCATATGGTGGGTTTTGGAGAGAAAAGGAGTGACCAAAGGGTATATTGAGGTGATTAGAGACATGTATGAAGGTGCCGTCACTACCATTAGATCCCCAGTAGGGGAAACGAGTGAATTTCCAATCACCGTAGGATTGCATCAAGGGTCAGCCCTGAACCCATACCTCTTTGCCTTAGTTATGGATGAATTGACTAGACAATTTCAAGAAGATATTCCATAGTGTATGATGTTTGCAGATGACATTGTCCTCGTAGATGAAACTGCTAGAGGTGTTAATACGAAACTAGAAATTTGGAGGGAAGCATTAGAGTCAAAGGGTTTTCGGATAAGTAGGAGTAAAACGGAGTATATGGTGTGCAAGTTTAGTGGTACCAGTAGTGCGCTTGAAGAAAGTGTGACGATCCAAGACCAGGAGATACCAAAGAGTGATCATTTTAGATATTTAGGCTCAATTATTAGTAACAATGGAGAGATTGCGGATGATGTGACCCATAGGATCCAAGTGGAGTGTCTCAAGTGGAGAAGTGCTACTAGTGTACTATGTGATAAGAGGGTACCCACAAAATTGAAGGGAAAATTCTATGGAACGGCCATAAGACCAGCGATGCTTTATGGGACAGAATGTTGGCCTATTAAGAAACAACATGTGAGCAAAATGAGTGTAGCGGAAATGAGAATGCTGAGGTGGATGTGTGGTAAGACTAGACGAGACAGGATTAGAAATGAAACAGTTCGTGAGATGGTAGGTGTAGTGATAAGAATAAAGAATAAGAGTATGAGTTTACCTGAGTAGTGCACACTGTAATTCTATATGATTTGCTCACACCTGAGTATATCTCTGATGTAATCAGTTGGTTAGTGGAATAATAGTTAGTGGAACAGTTAGCGTAATTAGTTGGTTAGTGGAATACTAGTTAGTGGAGTTAGATGCCAGCTGTATGAAGCAAGTCGGTTCCCATTGTATAAAAAGGGTTTCTTCTGTATCAATGAAAAGTAAGATTGGATCTTTTCTAAAATCTCTTTATGGTATCAGAGCTTTACAACTCTCACGAGTAATCGATCCTCTTCAATTCTACAATCATGGCCGATACATCCTCTTCTTCTTCATTGTCTGTTACTATACCAGAGAATCTTAAGCTTTTAATCTCGAATTTGAGTTCGCTCGTCACAGTGAAGCTTGATTCCACAAACTTCATCATTTGGCGCAAGCAGATCCAGAATCTTCTTCAAGCTACGTTTCTGTTCGGATATCTTGATGGATCTACTGAATGTCCCTCTCCTATCATCAAAGATCAGGATGGCAAAGATATTGTGAATACGGAATTTATGAAGTGGAAGATCGTTGATTCTCATCTTCTCAGTTGTCTGACTGCAACTCTTACAACTTCTGTCTTCTCTCTTGTTCTTGATCTTTCCACTAGCAAAGAGGTATGGCTTGCTCTTGAGAAACGGTTTACTACGCTATCTAGATCTCATATTCACCAATTGAAAGATCGTTTGAGTACTTTCCGTAAAGGTACAAAATCTATGGAGGATTATCTCAAACAAATCAAGGAAATTGCTGATCAATTGGCCATCGCCTCGTGCCCGATTCATGACGAGGACTTAGTTTTTCATGTTCTTCGTGGCCTACCTACTGTCTATGATGCTTTCAAGACCTCAATTCGAACTCGGTCCGAATCAATTACAATTGATGAATTGACCTCTCTGTTGTGTTCTGAATCTATCCACATGGATTTTAATTCCAAGGCTTCTAGTACCTCTGGTGATTTGACTATGGCATTTTCTACAAATGTTACTAGTTCACCTTCTGGATTTCGTGGCACAAATTCTAGTTTTCGAGGCCGCTATTCATCTCGAAATGGTTATCGCGGCAATAGGTCTAATTTTCGAGGTGGATCTAGCGCTTTTGGAGGAGGTCGATCTTATTCTAGACCTTCTACATTTTCTGGATCATCTGGCTCTTCTGGAACATTTTCTTCCGGTAATGGTTCCACTACTGGTTCGGATCCTATTGTGTGCCAGATTTGTAACAAGCCTTATCATACTGCAAAGACTTGCTGGTATAGAATGGATTCCACATTTCAATCATCACCAAATCCATCACCGTCCTCTGCTAAAGCTTTTGTTGCTTCTACATCCTCTCCACCTTCTACTGACTGGTATCTCGACTCGGCTGCAACTCATCACCTCACCAACACCATGTCCAATATGAATCTCTATCAACCGTATCACGGCCCTGATCAGGTTATGGTGGGCAATGGGGCCACTCTTCCTATTCAACATTCTGGTAATGGTATACTACCTACTCCTTCCCACTCCTTTTCTCTTAATCAAGTTCTTCATGTGCCTACTTTAACGAATAATCTCCTTTCTGTTCAAAAGCTTACGCAAGACAACAATTGTACCATCACTTTTGATGACTCCTCCTTTCTTGTTCAGGACAAGTGCACGAAGAGAATTCTGTCTAAAGGTCACAACAATCATGGCCTTTATCAGTTCTCTTCCTCAGATTCTCATGTCTCACCTCAAGCTCATCTCACCACTGCTGTGTCTACTGCAACTTGGCATAGCAGGCTTGGTCATCCTTCTCCTCTCAAGTTTCAACAACTTGCTAGTCTTTTAAAGTTGTCTTCTATCAATAAGTGTACTCCACTCAATTGTACTCACTGTGCAGTGTCTAAGAGTCACAGACTCCCTTTCCATCTATCAAATTCTACTGTTAACAAACCATTGTCGCTTATACATAGTGATGTGTGTGGTCCATTTCATATGTCCACTGCTGGTTATACCTATTATGTTCTATTCATTGATGATTTTAGTCGTTTCACATGGATTTTTCCTTTGAAGCACAAGAGTGAGGTGTTTTCTAAATTCATTGCCTTTAAGGCCTATGCTGAAAAACAATTTAGTACTGCTCTTCAAGTTTTTCGCTCCGATGGTGGTGGTGAATATTGTAGTAATCCTTTTACTGAATACTTAACTCAGCATGGCATTGTTCATCAGTTATCATGTCCCCATACTCCTTCTCAGAATGGGGTAGCTGAGAGGAAACATAGGCATATCGTTGAGACTACTATAGCTTTGTTACATCAGTCATCTCTTTCACTTCAATATTGGTTTGATGCCTTGGCTACTGCCATTTTTCTTATCAACAGACTTCCTAGTTCTTCTCTTAGTCATAAGACTCCTTTTGAAGTTTTATTTCACTGTCTTCCCGACTATTCAGTCTTAAAAGTGTTTGGCTGTCAATGTTTTCCTTGGCTTAAACCTTATACCAATCACAAGCTTCAACCAAGATCTATTCCATGTGTGTTTATTGGTTATCATCCTTCCTACAAGGGATATCGTTGTCTTGATGTATCCACAGGAAGAGTTTACATATCCAGACATGTGCTCTTCTATGAGACTGTTTTTCCTTTTGCTCCTTCTGTTTGTCCTTCACCTCCCACACCTGTTCCCTCTTTTTCCCAATTGCAGACCTTCTTTTGGTCCAACACTCATTTACATCCAGCCACACATCCAGCAACATCGTCTGTTCCTGCTAATTTTCCATCTTCCTCTAATATTTCTACTCCAGCCCTTGCTTCTTCCTCTCTTAGCTCTTCTAGTTCTAAAGTTTCTCCCACTTCTTCTTCAATATCTTGTCATACTTCTTTACCTTTCAACTCCTCTTCTCCTGCTATACCAATTCAGTCCTTAGCCATTCATCTTCCATCTTTACCTCCACCAACTAAAAGGCCATCTCTCCCTCACCCTATGGTTACTAGGTCTAAAGCCAAAAATCAGATTACCAATCCTCACTGTCTAGCAGTTACTACTTCTTGTTCTGAGTTTCTTGAACCATCTACTTACCAAGAAGCTTTTCAAACTCCTGCTTGGACTAAGGCTATGCATGATGAGTTTCGGGCCCTACAGACCCAACAGACTTGGTCCTTGGTGCCCTTACCATCTGGTAAACATGTCATTGGTTGCAAGTGGGTTTATAAGCTCAAGAAAAATTCTGACGGCAGTATTGCTCGACATAAAGCCCGATTGGTTGCTAAGGGGTATTTACAGGAAGAAGGGGTGGATTTTCAAGAAACTTTCAGCCCTGTGGCTAAACAGCCAACGGTTCGCCTTCTATTATGTTTAGCCCTGCATTATAACTGGCCACTCAAACAGTTAGACATTTCGAATGCCTTTCTCCATGGCAAACTTGAAGAAGAGGTCTATATGAGTCAACCGCCAGGCTTTGTTGATTCAACTCAACCCAAACATGTCTGTAAACTACATAAAGCCTTGTATGGACTTAAACAAGCTCCTCGAGCATGGTACTCTACTTTTTCTTCTTTCCTTCTCCAACATGGATTTGTCAATAGTCATTGTGACTCCTCTCTTTTTGTGTACAAGACAGCTACTGTCCTGACTATCCTATTAGTCTATGTTGATGATATCATTCTCACTGGAAATTCTACCTCACATATTGATCATTTGATTGCTCAAATGCACTCTGCATTCTCTATGAAGGAGCTTGGTTCTCTGTCTTATTTTCTGGGCATTTCTGTACAACCTTGTGCTCAAGGTCTGTTCCTGTCACAGTCTAAATATGCAATGGAGATCTTACACAAGGCAGGTTTGGCTGATTGTAAGCCTTGTATCTCTCCTTCTGTAATCAAGACTACATTCACTACTGAATCCTCCTTGCCATTTTCTTCTCCTGCTCTTTTTCGGAGCATTGTCGGAGCACTTCAGTACCTTACCATTACACGACCAGATCTTGCATTCACTGTCAATCAAGCTTGTCAGCACATGCATTCTCCCACTAATGGTGATTTTGCAGCCGTCAAACGGTTACTCCGCTATCTTAAGGGTACCCTGGATCATGGTTTAATTTACCAACCTTCTTCTTTTGAGATTCAGGCCTTTTCTGACTCTGATTGGGCAGGGGATTGTACTGATCGCAAGTCATCTTCTGGTTACTGTGTTTTTCTTGGCGCTAACCTGATCTCTTGGTCAGCCAAGAAACAAACCACCGTCTCTCGTTCTTCCACCGAGGCTGAGTATCGTTCTCTTGCTCACGCTGCTGCCGAGCTAAGTTGGATTCAAATGCTTCTCCGTGATTTGCATATTTCTCCTGGCCCTACTCCTATCCTTTGGTGTGATAACACCTCAGCCATTGCATTGGCCGCGAACCCTGTTTTTCACGCTCGGTCGAAGCATATTGAAATTGATTGCCATTATATTCGTGATCGTGTTGCAGCTCGCGCTCTGTCTCTTCATTACATTCCTACTTCCGATCAGCTAGCGGATGTCTTTACCAAGGCTTTACCTATTACTCGTTTCCAATATCTCAAAAGCAAACTTCTGGTGATTCCATCACCCATCCGTTTGAGGGGGGATGATAAGAATAAAGAATAAGAGTATGAGTTTACCTGAGTAGTGCACACTGTAATTCTATATGATTTGCTCACACCTGAGTATATCTCTGATGTAATCAGTTGGTTAGTGGAATAATAGTTAGTGGAACAGTTAGCGTAATTAGTTGGTTAGTGGAATACTAGTTAGTGGAGTTAGATGCCAGCTGTATGAAGCAAGTCGGTTCCCATTGTATAAAAAGGGTTTCTTCTGTATCAATGAAAAGTAAGATTGGATCTTTTCTAAAATCTCTTTATGTAGCACTTATAGAGGAGAAGTTGAGGGAAAATAGGCTAAGGTGGTTTGGACATATCTACCGTAGACCGGAAGATGCAGTAGTTAAGAGAGTGGATAGGATAGCTCTAGGTAGCAATGTTACGGGGAGGGGTAGACCTAAATTGACATTAGATACTGTAGTGCGCAAAGATATGAGTCTAATAGGTCTATGTGAATAAGTGGCTCTTGACAGAGCTCAATGGAGGAAACGGATTCGGGTAGCCGACCCCAAGTGATTGGGATGTAAGGCTCGGTTTGGTTTGGTTTGGTTTGGTTATGTATTTTATATAAGGTTTTCT
>BPLS01000565.1:971710-997544 GCA_019656275.1 Rhododendron kiyosumense
CATGTTTGGTCTATATACCATTGTCATAACAGAGGCCTTTTTTCCCTTCTTTTGTTTCGATTTGTGTAATTTTCTTGTGCTTCGATTTGGTTTTTGCAGGATCAATAACTGTTGGGCTTTCAGTTTGCAATTGTATTCTCAGGTATGATCTCGATCAGGTTTTGTTTCCTCTTTCCGTTTTCCTATTTTTCCTGGTGCTTTTCATTTGTATATACTGTATTCATTTTATATGCGAAAAAGTTTTCAAAAAAAAACAAAAAGACAGTTTGTCATGATGAAAATACTGTATATGTGTTTGTGTGTGATGAGCTTGGTTTGGAGTTTCAGATTTCTCATGATCCTCAGAAAGAGTTGTGTCACAAAATTTTCCAAGAGAGTGTCATTCCTTATTTAGGAGTAGATAATTAATGAACCAATAGGTGAATAATTGGTTTTAGCTTGGTCTTGGCCTTAGTAATTCCAAGGCATTGTCTTAATCTGAAGATAAGGATAAATGGAGGTTTGGCACAAAAATAAACTACTTGTTTGGCACCCATTTACATTGACGTTTGGCTGGGGTAATTGATTTGTGGTAATGCCTTTGGTCTCACGACCTCACACACACACTCTCTTTCCGAAATAGTTAAAATGTACATTGACAAGCCCAATCCAATAATTAAAGTCAAACTTTTTTCATTTATAATTTAGCTAAAGCTGTTGCGAATCTGGGGCATGCATTTAGGTAACCATTTTATGCTTCTTCAAACACTCAAATCTGATGTAATTTCATGTGGTAGTAATTATTTGATCAGATGGAGAAGGGGATGAAAACCTATAGTCATGGTTCATGTAATTGCTTGAAGCGTGCATACAGCTGAAGAAGCTGGAACTGGAAATGAAATATATAGCAGTCTTACTGAGTCACATAAAACTTGTAATAAGAGTGGTACAAATGAACAAGATTTCGAGAAATGGTCAAAAAAAGGAAAAAGGAAAACCATTTGGGAATGCAAGAATGGATTCTATGCTAGTTAAATATTGTTGGAAGTTTTATGGTTGAATCCTCATTCAATATGGATTTGTATTTTGTATTTTTATTACTACATTACCGTTAATGTATGAAAATAACCATTCCTACATCAAGTACCAATTAAACCAATGAGCATACAGAAACGTGCGAAGCACAAGCATTAGACTAGTATTTTCTAAAAAAATAATGGCAAATGCTACCTTGAAGAACTGGGCATCATCATCATCATGCATTATGAAATATGGATGATGATTGGGCCCAGTCTCAGATAGGAGTATTAAATTTCACCAGCCACCTTGTGCGGGGGAGACACTAATCAATGCGTTGGGACCCCATTCTGTTACTTAATTTATACTAGTACTAGTAGATTGTCAAGTAGTTCAATTCCACCGGTCCCCTGTGGACCTGTGTCCTAATCCTAAAAGAAAAAGATCTGCTTTTTAAGTTAATAGTAGTAGAACAGAATCGTGGTCTTGATTTGTTTTCTGATTACGTACGTGGAGCTACTCAGACCACCTGACCTGCAAGAGAAGAGACCGTAAGATGTAAGGCTTCGAGTCTTTCGACTGCACGCCGAGAACCCCTTTGGAGTGGAGCTCATCCAAAAAATGAGAACCCCTTTGGAGGCAAGTTTTCGAGTCTTTCGACTGCCGCCTTTGAAGTGAAGAGGGCAAAATGGGAGGGATCAAAGAATTTTTTTTCTCGGAAGTAGTCTTAGAAACACTTGGTGATGAGTCTGACAACGCCTTGTCTAGCCTGATTACATGCACATGTCAGTGTCCTACCTTACCCGGTGACAAGCATATGTCGTGTCCTAGATTGCCTTGCCTGTCTCAGTGACACTCACCTTCACTTTGGTAATGTACACCTCGCCCTTACATTCCATGGAGAAAAGAACCTCCTACGTTTTAATGGATACCAGATTTTTGAAGTACCAAGGTGCTTGCAGCCTTGCATAGCTACAGCGCAACCAACTTTTAATGCTGGTAGGATTAGGCCAAAAAAGATGAATTAAACTGGTACAACACAATCAAAGATACTATAACACGAGACATAAAGTGAATCAGCACCAAACCAACAAAAAGATACCTTCTCTTTTCATGGGTATTGTTGTTCTACAATCAACTACAGTAGACTCTATACAGTTTGAGAGGTGTCAACCCCAAGTTAATGATCTAGACAGAGTCATCCTTTGCATCTCCAGTACCAATGAATGCTTTCAGCCAACGGGATAAATTAATCAAGAATGGCGTATAAACAAAATAACAAGTGAGTGTCCAAGTTATTAACCCCTGCATACAAAGTAGAAACCATGAAAATATAGATTTTGCTTCGGCTTTGAGTTCTTTGGAACAAAACCATAGCCATAATTCCAACAAAATAATCTGCTAGTGTCTATTAATTACCTGCCCAAAGAGTTCAACATTTGCTTGGGGATAGTACCACAGGTGGAACAATCTGAAATGAGCACAAGTAAGAATCAGTGTTTGGTAAATATTTTCAGATAAATGGAAATGGTTCTAAACAAAAAGATGGACTACATACTTCATGATAGGAATCTCAGCTAATGGGCAAACAAGGCCTACAATGGAAGCCAGAGCAAATCCCAGACGCGTCTTATCCAGGAAAAACCAAATGAACTCAGCTCCGGCAAATAATATGTAGGCTTCAATGTTGTCTGCTACTCCATCTTTGTACATTTCAGCACTCACTTCAATGAATATTACCAGTGCGCTGAGTTAAAACAAGTACATAGGCAAATATTAAATCACCCATATTTCCTGGCAAGATAGCCAAACATGCAAACAGTAGCCAAGTGATTTCAGTAAGCTCATTCATCTACATCTTCAGCAGCATTCATTGGCCTCCAAAATATTTGGCGAGTCAAGAAGGAGCGGGCTGTTCAAGTTGCCTAGAAATCTAAAGGAGATTTGAAAATGTTTTCAAACTTGGTTTCCTTATCATTTGAGCCAGCCAACCTCAAACTATCATTTATTGAATTGATCAAAAGCCAAGCTCGAGTAAATTTAAAGGTCAATAGAACAATGAGTCCATCGAGCCAGGCTAAAAAATGGAAGATTCACCAAAATGGATACAAAGTTAGTGATTCTGTGATTTACATAACGAGCCATCTAGGACAAGTTTTAAAAGACTTGAACATGTATCGAGCTCTGATTAAACTGGTTCAATTACTTTATCAACCAAAAACATAACGAGTCACAGGACACGCTGTCTTTGATAGAGCTCAATGGAAAAACGGTTTGGTGTAGCTGAATAAAATAGATTAGGTCTTATGGATCGATTTGGTTTTGGTTTGGCTCACAAATCACAACCCCAGGGGACAAAACAAGATGATGGTAGGGGAAAACCACAAAGAAAACAAGGAACACCCTAAACTAACCCCAGAAATACTCACAATAGGAGAGCTAGGACAAATACAAAAACGCTACCTTCCACTTCTTTGAGGCGTAAAAGAACGAATTTTACGCACAATTTTAATCTTCCTAGTAAGTACTATCTATCCCAGAAACAAGGAGTCGTGTGCATTGGGAAGGACCATAGGCATTCACTCCTTTTCTACACTCAACCAGCGGAAATTAGAAAAATAATTTACAATTGATAAATGATACAGAAAATTCAGTCAGTGGATACTCACAGTAGAGAGGCCAGAGTTTTCCCCAGATCCCCCTCTGTTGGGTTGGGAAAAAGCTTCTCATCCAAGAAGAGTTGTATCAACCCAACAGTACAGTAGAACAATCCAAGCAAAGGAGGAACCTGGAAATTATTTATTAGTCTAATCTAATCATTGTTCCAAAAGACAAGCTACTAGTAGTATATAAAGTGAAAAACAATCAACAACAATTTGCATTCACAGAAGAGGGTTTTTTCCGAGGAATTGAATTTACCCAGATGTTTGTGTGAAGCGGACCAATATCAACCGACCCATTTTGATATACCACGAGATTAACCCTTGAATGAATTCCATCAATAAGAGGACCCAAAAAGAAACCCGAACCGAAAAGAGAAAGAGATATCAGCGGCCAAGTTTTAGTGAGTGTTGGTCTGCTTTGCTTTCTCTTATTACTGCTGCAATATGTTGTGAACTTGGGAACTCTAGAGATAGAAGAGTGTTTGGGATTTGGATTTGGATAGTGTGTGAATTTGTGAACAAACGGCGAGGCCCCCAAACCGATAAGGGTTTGCATGTTTTTCTCCCTCCCAAACCCACAGAATAATACTCGTATTCGTAGTAGATTACTACTAAAATTATTACAGCTTCTTTGTCCGATTGAACGAAAGGAAAAAGAGGCACATGTTATGTTGGTTGACAAATTGTGAGGAAGGCCCATAGAAAATCAGTAGGCTCAAACACAAAATTCTGAGTGAGACACATTAAAAGGGAAAGATAATGCGGAAGGTATAAAAAGGTTTAAGGTTGTTAAAGTGCACTCCCCTAAGAAAAATCTTGATATGGTCTTTTCGCAGTGCGAGCATATGATATGACAATGTTTTCCCAGGGACATTTTTTTCTTCCCATCACGTTGTTACGGCCTCATCTAGCAAGCTATTATCCTCACTTATTTCTTGTTTTTCCTTAACAGTATTTTTGAAATAACAAACCAATCCAAAGCCAATAGCGCATCACTTTCGCTTCTAGAATTGAACTGTGTTCTGTAGCAACCTCTGAGATATAACAATGCATCATTATGTTAATGCACATTAAGCTGCTACTCTTCCCTGTAGTTGTTTCAGACACAATTGCAAAATTCCTTCAAAGCTCAAGTGAAGACAATGAAACAATAGCCACAAACTGTTCAGGCTTTTTTTTTTGGAAAAAACTGTTAAGGCTATTACTGTAGAAAGCCAGTTTGTGTGGTATTCAATTTGAAAATATTTGCCGGTTGTCATGAGGCGACGAGTCGAGCCTTAATACCACTGGGTGTGAACATGTAATGAGAGATCCAATTCCTTGGACCATTCTCTCTTCCCTGCATCAGTTCTACTAGTTGCATTGCAGACAAGAAAACGTTAAGGCTCCTTTGTGATGAAGTAGCTTAACAATCAGCCAAATTAAATGTTGTACTCATAAGAGAGTTTCCACACCGAATCAAATCATTTTAGCTTAAAAATTCAGCCCCGAGTGTAATATCAAAACACCAGCTCAAGACAGCATTAGATGTCACCACCTTTGATTTTTATGATAAAAACAGCTGAATATGAAATAAATAAAATGCATTGCAATTAGCCCAAACAACTTGGTGTATATATAGCAGCATCAAACCCACATTCCTACATGAGGAAACGGCCTTTTTACAACTGGAGCCCCATCTCTTGAACCATAGAAGATACTGCCTAAAAGAATTTGTCCATTCTCATTGTTTCTTGTGTACATCCATCACATCATAGGTTCAGATGTCTAATGTTGCAATAGCAGGAAACTGATTTGACTGCCACTTTCATGATACCATCACTGCTAACAAAAATACAGGTAGGAGCTCCTCATTCTGTTTGCTAATGCCATGCTTGCATGCCCTAGAGATCGATGCTGCCGCTTTGACACTTGCCTATTTGAGGATTTCCACAACACGTCTTGATATAGTAAATATTTGAATAAAAGAACCAGAGAAATGCCGACTGATCAAATGAATCAGACAGTGTTCCAAATCCTGGGGAATGCAACCAGGGCATTACCTATCCATCTGAAGCCTTTAACTTTCGAGGCCTTTTATTAGACTGAGCCGGTGATGATGGAGCTTCGGACAACCTTCCAGGTGCCTTGTGAATGACAAATAGTCGAGAAAGTTACATCCAACGAGGAACACTACTATGAAGCCAAAGGAGAACCCAAGAATGAAATGCATTGAGAAACATGAAATAGACAGAACAAGGTTGTACCTTGCGTTTCTGGTCCCTTTTAACAACTCTTTCCCCTGAAATCACCGTTGGACATTGAGATTAATGGAATAATACAAAGACTGGTTGCATCCATGAAATTGAACATGACCAACACAAACGAAAAGGGAAAGTAGAATACAAATAAGGTCAGATAAAGGACAGAACAAGGTTGTCACTTGAAATGTTACCTCCAAAACTTATCGGATCAGGAACGAATGTGCGGTCCTGATCAGCGCCACGCTGCAACCGCTGTTAACGTAAAGCAACCAAACTTTCACACGCATAGAAGGTAAGCATATTCTCACAACTGTCTATAAGCTTGCATGTTAATGTATGACATCCATAAGTGGGATCTAAAATCATACACGGACCTTAGGCGTGCTTGGTGTTTCAGTATATGAACCTTCGCGATAAGATGAACCTTCTGCCTCCTTATTTTGCAACTGATTACCAAACAACAAGGGTCAAAAATGTACAACACAACTTACACACCCTTCTGCCAATTAAAGTCAACTCTAGTAGAAAAACATAAGAGAAGGGCGAGTGACATAGGTGGATGGTGGAGTTAGGAGTATGGGTGGGTGCATTGTGCGCTGGAGGAGGATATGACAAACAAAATAACTTGGAAATATTCAGATGCCTTTGAAACTGAATCATAAAGACGGACTGCCTACAAAACAAACCAAATGAATCTCAATAAGAAATACCTGTTTCTGAAGATTTAGTAGAGTAAGTATTTCTTTTCTCAACTCAAGATGCTCTGCACATACAGCCTTTGTTGGAACCTTTGGCTTCAAATTAACCTACAAAAGAAACGAATAACTGTTTGTTTAGTAACATTCTAATGGAAGAAAATGTTTAAGTGAATATTTTCAAGAAGTTGTATTAACGACACTACCAAAACTCTCTAGGTAAACAAAATCATGCTGACATGACATAAACAGTTAAACCAAGTAAATAAATGGTTAAGGGATAAAAAACAAACCCCAAGATCTTGTAAAGTTTGCTCAACGCGCTTGATAGTTCGAAGGCCAGCAGATGAGGTTGCAGCTTGTACCATTTGATCAAGTGCATATGTTCTCGTGTAAACACGGAGCTGAAAACTTTCTAGATTAGTAAGGCTATTCAACTTTTTTTTTTCCAAACATAAAAACCAAAATGGTGACATATAGGACTTTTTTAACAGCTTAGATGTGCAGTAAGGATACATAAATATATGCAGTAGTAAGAGGCATGTTCTTTGAACAATCTAGATATCAGAGACCAAAAGGACCAAAACACCTTCCCAGTTCCCATCAAGGGGAAACAATAAAATGCAATTGAAAAAATAATAAGAAAGGTAGAAACATGTACTTAAAAAAAATAGATAGAAGCACAAACCAATAGTTAAATGAACTTTGCCCCAGCCACAAGAGGCCAAAATCTGCTAATGGTTTTTCATTTTGCTTTCTCTCTCATTTCCTTTTTTGTAAAAATAAAGGACAGAGAATAAGAAATCACAAACAAATTCAACTAAACTCATATACCACGCGAAGAGAAGCTGTAACAGAGGCACTCTCTGCCATTGATGTTGGAGGTGTAACATTTCCAGAAGCAAACTGAGCACTGGACGAAGGTGATGCTGTATCAACAGCAACAATAGCCCTCTCAGTACCTTCTGGACCAATATTAGATGTGACTGGCAACTCAGACTCTTCAGCACTCTGAAAGAAGAGGAAAAAAAGATAACTAATCTCAATTCGATGGAATTCTTTGATCTTAAATGAGATCTTCGATAATTTCACACATAAGGGGTTATTTCTTGGTTTCATGTGATCATTAATAGAGCAGACATGTGATCATTAATAGAGCAGACACTCGGATTCTAGTGCTCATACAAAGACTATAAAGAAAGATAAAATTGAAAGATACTGATATAGACAAGCAGCAACCACCCAAGGTGTACAAGATCCAAGGTCCAAACTTTAATATGGCATGCATTCAACGATGTGATCCACTTGGAGCATTTGAATCTGTGTAATCAGGTTTTAGCTAACAGGGTATCGAATTATGCTCACTTAGTTTTCCATTATACATGAGGGTGGCAACCTTTTTTTGTAGGTCAAGGGTAGTTTAATGGGTTTTCTAATTGAGAATCCAATTCCCACTAGATTAGGATTTGCTAGGGTGAAAATAAAAATCTGTCACGTTTTTCTCCTCAAAATTTCCTTAACTTCAAAGCCTTGCAACTTCTTCCCCATTAGTTCTTCAACAGTAGAACTCTAAAACAACCTTAAAAAGCACAAACAAAATAAACACTTCCCGGAAAGTATCTGCTGCACCCAAAATAGCCTCTTATTAGTCGGTTTCTCCTATTTACATAATGCCGAAAACTAAATGCATCATTGAATACCCTACTAGATTCCCTGATGTTCCCACCTTCTTCAGAGCCACCCCCTTCTCCCCAACTCAAAATAGGATCCTAGCTGCCAAATCCTAATGAACTTTCTCAATGAGCTGTTGTACACTGGCTACACGAAAGGGGAAATTAATAAAAAGTTTAATGGTTCATTATTATATGGACAATAGTAGCCACAGCAAATGTCAAGTGAACAACGAGTGAAAACAGTCGGTGGAAATGCATCACACCCCGATTCCTCACTTTTATTTAACTAGAGAATAGTCGTTATATAGTCTAACATAGTAACCCAAACTCTCACAAATTGGCCCATGGCAATAAATAACTTAGGACATACAGAAAAATCAGAACAATAGGTTACCCTAAATATTATGAAGGCGAGATTTTTCAAAATGCAAATCCGAATAGTTAACGATGGCAGTTAATCCAAAAGTAGTCAACCTTTCACAAGGTGGCTTGTAGCCAGTTCATCGAAAAATAAGAACTCGATGAAAATGTATTAAGCTGAGGACTTGAAGTCATGGAACCCGAGGCAACCGAAATTAAAACAAATACATCTCACCCTTCATTTGTAATACCAAAGTGTACAGTCTCTCAAAAAGAACAAAATAGATAATCCATAATTAGATTTACCCTTGCAGCCATGCGCGAGTCTGTTATTCTCTTCGCTTCGGCAACAACCTTAAAAACGCAAATAAGTGGAGGTCAAATAAAGAGTGAAGAACATTCAAGAAGGTTAAACAATATGCTGGATTAGTAAGAGAAGGTAAATTTGCAACCTCAGCATCCTTGCGCTCTTGCTGTTTTGTTTGAGAAAGGACCATAGACAATGCACGCTTGCGCTCAATCTCATGGGAAACATTGTATGGTTCCTACATCAATGAGAAAAATTTTAGGACTCTAAAAGACATAATCACCTAAGGGGGAATACATCACATGAATTCTGGAGACGAAAAAGTCAGAAAGTATTATTTTAGCATAAAACTTCACCACAATGTCATCAAACCTTAACAAGAGGGTGTCCAGAAACATCACCAGGAGATGCAGCTCTAGCAAGCAAGATAGCTTGACAAACTGCTTACAAATAGGGCCATTAACAAAGAAACAATAAGAAGTTTCACTGAGATTAAATCCTAGAAAGCTTACTATCAATATCTGAAACTAAAACTCGAAAGTTGACAGAGTGACAAGGATTACACAACAGAAGATTGCAAAAATACCACTATAATAACGATCCTTCAATTCCTCCACGGTCCGAGATGATGAGAACCTATCAGCAATCACAACAAACCGGAGATCAAACCGTTCACACAGGTCGAACAGTTGATCAGTGTCTTTCTTGGTCCACATCTAGAAAATGCAAATAACAAAGTGAGATCATACCTCAAAACACTACCTAAAGGAAACGAAGGAGCAAAGAAGTTATTCTCAGACATCAAAATATTTAGGACCTCTTCCTCTTTATGCTATAGACAAGAACTATAAATAAACTCATCTCTCTAAAAAAATCAGAAGCAATTTTACAAGCTCAATTGCAACAACTAAAAAAGAAGCAATATTAACGTGCTACGTACAGGATCAGTCAAATACTTTTCATACTCCTCATCTGTGTATTTGACAAGGTCGACAGACTGCACCACACAAAGGTTACCACATCAGTAAAAGGATCAAACGGAGTTGTGACAAATACGCAAGCAAAAAGAAATTAAGTGAATAGCAATTCACAAATAACATGAGACTATTATGGAATTTTACGCACAAATATACGAATGTACTCGTGTAAACAGTCCTATGCTACACAAATATGCGAATGTACTCACACACCTACCTTGTTATACTTGGCAAACGAATAGTCACCCGTTGGAGGAACACCATTTACTACTCTGACCTGAAAAACACAACCAGAACAAAAGTTTCTTCAATGCCCTCTGACCAATGATTCAGTATCTTGTACAGAGAAGTACAAAACATACCCAGTGGAAAAGCTGCAGAGTATCTTTTCGAGCAGAACTTGTAAACGGAAGCCACTGCCACGTTATCTGAAGGAAAATAAAAACTTAGTTGCAAAACAACCTTAAGTAGCATGCAGAATGGAACATGCAAACACACTAATACAATATAAAATATCAATGACAAGAAATTGAACTCATAATAAGAGGATAACTGCACAGTTATAAGTGTGCACGGGATCTTTGCTCAGGAAAAAACTAAATCGCACTCATGAGCTTCTCCGTGGGCTGCACCAAACTTAAATTATCCCAATTTCAACGAATGATTACACTAATACAATATAAAATATCGACGACAAGAAATTGAACTCGTAATAAGAGGATATCTGCACAGTTATAAGTGTGCACAGGATCTTTGCTTAGGAAAAAACTAAATCGCATTCATGAGCTTGTGCGTGGGCTGCACCAAACTTAAATCATCCCAATTTTAACGGGTAAATATTCTTTATGATATGCTTTTGCATCTTTCCTTCCAAATAGTAAGTAAAAGGAAGGGGAATTATGTTACCAAACCCTAACTTCACCCAAATCTTCTTCGAACACATCTAAAATCCCAGCATTGTGCATACTAACTACCCAAAAAAGAGAGAGAAGAGTATGAATAGTGAAACATGTGTTGAAGTTCTAGGATCACCAACCTTCTCGTTCTCCGATTGAATGCGCCGCTTCAGTTGAGCAATATCGATTGCAGGCATGAGAGGTGCCAAACCACCTGTAAGGGCGTATACCTGAAATCCCACCATCAATTTCAGGAAAATTCCAACACTTGAAGCACATCAACAAGAGAGAGAGAGAGAGAGAGAGAGAGAGAGAGAGAGAGTACCTCGCGCGAAATGCCATCTGGTTTTCGTTGAGAATCTTTCTGGGGTCTGGACTTCTTTTCTTGGGGTAAAGGCAATGGAGTTTTGGGCAATCCCAAGATGTCCTTCGCATCCATGTTCAGATTCCGTTATGGAGTTAGGGTTTTATCTTCCACGGTCTTTTGGCAGTTAGGTCAGACATTGATGAGGTTTTCACGGCCAAGTACAGGACATGAGGATCAGAATCTTTGCATTGGAACGCAGGAAAGAAGAAATTAGGGCTTGGTTGGATTAATTCTTGAGGAAGATGGCGGAGGACTAGTACCAAAGGAGAGTTAGGGCTTATTTCGAGCGCCAAAGTTTTCGAAGCAGATCGAGGATCAAGAAGAAATCTCGTTCAAATAACCCGCAAGTCTCTTCTTTTTGTTGCAGGGCAAAATTGGAGCGAAATGTCAAAGGTAGGAGGTGTACAGGGCAAAGGGAACAAAAAGTAATTTGGGGACAACTCATTTACTACTGGTACTAATTTGAATCCTAATTCTTAATCCTCCCAATCATAAAAGAGAGAGTGTGTGCACATACTATATTTATTTACTAATGAGAAATAATTTTAAATTTTTAACACTCTCTTTTTATTTATTGGCCTTCCCTTTTTATTTTTATTCATGTGAAAGTACCAAATTGTCTTCCATGTGGAAAACGTAATTCAAGAGGTAAGGGTAATTTAGTAACTTCACGTGAATAAAAAGACAAAAAGAGAGTGCCGATATATAAAACCTTCAAAGTTCAAACCATTTTATAGAAAGAACTATATTTCGATTGTGTTTTGCTTGATTTCTCTTATCTTAACAAAGGGAACAAAAAACCTTAACGTAATAGGCCCCAGTTGAAACACTTGAAATTTTGCCTATTAAAAACCTTTTTTTTTTAAATGTAACCATAATTTGTTGGTATTATTAGGTGTGTTTACTTTTAAATTGTATATTAATTATGATTAACGTTGTTAAAGTATAAACTAAATTTAGTATGTTAGTACAAGAAAATTAAGTCCAAACAAGTCCAATTGACAAAGCTCCAATCAACAAAACCCAAAGATGGAAGATATTATTGAAAAAGATATAAATATCTAGTTTTTAGAATTTTTAAAATATCTAGCTCTTAAAGCTCTAGAATATCTGCGTGAAATATCTAGAGTTTTTTTAAGTGAAAATTAGTTACATGTGTAATTCTATGAAGATATCTTTGTACTAGAGTCTTCCATGTAATAATATAAATAGGAATGAGTTCTAGTCATTTAATATTCTCCCTCTTCCACAAATTTTGTCCAACTAAATAATAGAAACTTATATTTTTCCAACAAATGTATTTTTAAGATACGTGATACTATGTCAGAGTAACTAACATCTCCCCATTTCCCTAATGGCACGGGCGGCATGGCTCCCACTGTGATCATCGTTGGGTGCCTTGGTTTTGCCTAACGGCTAAGGTGAGCTCTCGTAGCAGCGAATGGTTTGTTTATGCCGAGAAGTTCTCCGTTTGGGATGGCCAATGGCGGCAAGGTGGTGAGCGGCAGAGGCTGATCGGCGGTTTGGTGCATGGTTGGTTGTCTAATTTGTGTTTTTGGCGGTGGTTGGTTGTCTAATTTGTGTTTTTGGCGGTGGTGGACGACGGAAAAATTTTCAATTGATTAGGGTTTGTTTTGAATTTCTTGGGCTAGGCCTAGCCTACTTAAACCATAAAGGAGCTTATGAAGAAGAAGAAGGAGGTTAGTAGTCTCGTCATCAAAAGCCAATGGTTTGAGATCGGCGAAAAGGTTCGGATAATAATTTATCCAAAAGGTAACGTTCAACCACGAAGTCACCTTTCATTTTTCATTCAAAAGTTAAAAAACTTGGACAAGTCATTCTATTGAACCTCATACAAGTTGTCTATTGAGGATAGACAACGTATAGTCAGAGTACATTGACTTGGGTGTAATATTTTTAAAGAGAAGCTGGTTTTCTGGTAGACAGTAGCATTTTTTGTTTATCTTTACCTGATTATAATGCAGTGATTTTCATTGAACAAGCATACATTAATTGGTGTAAGGTTGAACTGTGATGGATCAAGCTTGAATGATTCTGACAAGCATTGTGAGATATCTATTGTATACTATGGATTTGTTGGTGAATGAAGAAAGGGAATAAAAAATTGTACAAATAGTCACATATCCTCCATCCAAAATTTTTGAACAAAGTGACTATTGTTGGGATTCACCCGCAGTAGTGGGGGTTTTGTACAACACCCATAGTTAGGAGTGTTGTGTGTAAAATTTTTTTGGAGTCTCCTTATATGTATGTCTCCTTATATATGTCTCTTGTAGACCCCCAATGGGTGAGTGGTGCAACCATGTGAGGGAGAGGTGAGTGTGGGGAGCTGGTGTGTGGCTTCTGGAAAAGGAATCAGTGGTTCTCAGAGAATTTTTTGTAACTTTGTACATGTGATTTATATCAAGTTTTATTTTTTCTCAATCTCTTTTGTGTGTGTTTGGTTTGAGGTCTTGAGTGTGAGCACAACAATTAGTATCAGAGCATAAGTCACCTTGGAACACTTGAAAAACATGGAACCTCCATGGATGCATTGTTCACGAACTGGTCAGAATCGGATCCTACCTTAGGTAGCTAGGTAGAGCATATAATTGAATGTTAAGAAAATGTGTAGGTATTCTCGTGATTTGAGGTCAACTTTTTCGGTCACATTGTTAGGCGATTGGTTAGCAGGTCAGGTGGGGCGGATTGTTACAGTTGATAGCAGAATACAACCCTGGTCTACATGACGGGGCAACTTCTAAAATCTGGTACGAGTGCATTGATTATTCTATACAGAATTAAGGCCTCGTTTGATAATTGTGATAGATGAGCGGGATTCGTAAGGAGATGGGATTAGAATTGGGATTGATAATGAGAGGGGATTGATAATAAGAAGGGATTGGAAATTTGCATGTTTGGTTGGCACGGGATTAAATGATGGGATTATTAATAATATGTTTGTTTAGGACCGGATTGGATAGGATTAGAATGACAATTTCCGATTTTACCCTCAACCATATAAATATGTAAAAATACAATTAACTGTACTCAATTTTTTTCGCCCAAGTCTTTAAATTGAAGACTCAAAAGAATTTTATTATCCAAAAGTAAGTAATTTACATATCTTTTTTTTTGGAAAAAAAATTGCCCAACTCCAATCCACCAGGACCCTCCAAATACCTCTGGTTCTATATGATGATATACAATAATATCATTTTGCCAATTTATCCAAAGTTATCATTTTTTAAAACATATTCATCATTCAAGTAATTCAGTTCCATAATATTTATGTATCGTTGTGTTCATTCTAGAAAATACAAAAATTTTAACAAGTGATAACTTTATCAAGTATTGATCAATCATGCTTCAAAATTTTACTAATTCCAATTCTTCTTTTTTTTACCAATTCAACTTGAAACTGCAGTTTAGCTTTCGATTATAACCCTTTTTATAATAACATCAAAATAAACTACATAACATTTACTTTTCATTCGTGAACACATTGCATATACTTTCATTTAAAATAAAAGAAAAGAAAAGAAGAAAAAAGTTGTACATATGTCAAGGAGAATTGTTCCTAATATTTAAAGTCCTAGTTCATATCCTAAATTAGAGGCTGATATTCATGGGTAATGTAGTCTTTTTAGCCCTAGTCCCATGTCCCCCATGGGATGGCCAATCCTACCTAGTGAGAGGATTCCTAATCCCATGGGATTGTGAGTCCTATCCATTTTGCAACACCAAACACAAAAATTAGAGGGCTCACGGGATTATTAATCCCATCCCACCACCTATCACACTTATCAAACACAGCCTAAGTGTCACATTGTGACCACCAAAGAAAAGGTTATTGGGCCAATGCAACGAGAACGTTGCATCATAAGGTGAAGAGATTGTAAGAACCCACTGGCCTCACCCTATGGTTGGGTAAGAGTCCCACATTGGGAATAAAGAGAAACATAAAAGTGGTTTATAAGAATTCGTTCATCAGCTATCGTATAACTTGAAATTAACCTTTTGAGCCACATAGTTAGGCCAATGATTAGCAAGTCAGTTGGGGCGGGTCGGTACACTTAATAACATTTGAGATTTCTTCACTCATTGCCAATTAATTTTGAGATGAATATAAAATTTTCATAACATTTGAGACTTCTTCACTTATTACCAATTAATTTTGAGATGGATATGTGCGGTATGTTTCCGTTCCACCCCATATCTCAAACGCGGCTGCACGTGGGGAGATGTTAAGGAAATAGAGTTTCACATCGCTTGGGATATAAAATTTCTATATGGTATTAGTGTGGTTTCCGTTTCACCCCACATTTTAAAAATTCATAATTCACATTCCAAGATGACGGACCAACAAAAAGATTGCACGAAAATAAGACCCAAAAAGATTGTGTGACGGACCTCAGACGAGGCTACAAGTAGGGAGATGTTCAAAAAATAGAGTTTCACATTACTTGGAAGTGAAATGGATGACCATCTAATAACATATGGAATCTCTTCATTTATTGCAATTAATTTTGAGATGAATATAAAATTTTAATACGAAATAGTAACTTAACCTTTTAGGTTTCTTGAGGATTATTTCTGCAGAAATATCGAACATGTGTAATCCGACTCGTCATACGTGCCGTGATATTCTGCAATACGGTAATTACTAATTGATTAATCATGACCTCTCTCTCTCTCTCTCTGTGGTTGTCCAACGCTCATTGACTCATGCAAAGGTGGGGTTAGATGGCCAACTCCTTACAAAACGTAAGTGGCACTCTTTGCATGAAGAAATTTCACGTCAAAGCTGCGTGCCGATAAAAAAAAAATTAAGGCTGTATTCTTATAAAATTATAAGTTTGAAATTTATTGCTGTATTTTTTATTTTTCATAACTTTTTATTTAATTTTTCGTTATAATTTTTGGGTTTAACATCCGTCTTTATTCGAGACGAATTGAAAAATATAAAAATATAAACTCATGTTGAAAAAATTCAAATAAAATGACATAGACAAATAAGGTAGTTGTTTGATACTTTTTTTTGTCTTTAGTGATTTTTTTTTTTCCTTTCGGTTATAATTTTATACTTTTAAACTTCTCTCGTTAAGACCAAAGATTAATTGAAAATATATCACTCAAATCTAACAAAAGATTCAGAAAAGATGAATAAAATACACAAAACGAAAAAAAAAAAAAAATTTACAAGGATGTAGTCTAATATTCCTTCGTGACAGAATTAGTATTATCTACATGAAGAAGCTACTCCAGCGATCGTAATTCCAGCTATATACTCCGCGCATAAAGAAAACATTAAATTTAATGGGAATTAGATAGCATATAATTGAATGCTAACAAAGTTGGGTGGGAATTCTCGTGATTTGACTCCGCTGGACCTATGTAACTATATGTACACATGGCACTCCTGCTTTTTTAGGAATTCCAAAGGGTAGTTGAGTAGTTCATTTAAGGATATATACAGAGGTTAGAGAGAGAGAGAGAGAGGAGAGAGAGAGAGAGAGAGAGAGTTCATTTATGGGTATATACAGAGGTTAGAGAGAGAGAGAGAGACAGAGAGAGAGAGAGGAAGGCTTGGGTAATCAAATCAATTTGTGCAAACCAATGGCTTCATTAGTGTTGTTGCTAAAAGCTCTAATGAAATTTCGACACTGCGAGGAATGCCTGCTGGTGGAGGGTTTAATAGAGACCAATACCGACTACAAGGATGGTGGAAGACAAAGGAACTTGGTTGTCCTTGGTGGTAAGGAGCTGCAGCAGTACTATGATGATGACGACTATGTGTGGAGTATTGTTGTTGGTGCAGATTATATATGAGATCGATCAGTACTGCCCATGGGATCTGGATCTGGATCTGGAGTATGCATAGATGATGAGATCGAGTTGGATTTGGGTGCCTTAAAAGGGGGAAAAAATAAATCTCCGTTCGTTAAGTTACCTTTCCTCCATCAAGTGCATGTATAGGATAGATACTTTTATATTAATTAAGCACATGCATGAGCAACTACAACAAACAACGGTTAGAAATCTAATTAATTAAATTTTTATGTAATTTGCGTTCGATCACCTCTTCTTTGTTCATCCAACTAAATGTTCTATCATTTGATTACATCATTAGTTTAGAGAACGAGAAAGTCCGCCGCCGCTTTGTCCCAACTTATATCCAGTACTAGTACAGGTAGTCTCTATACCACCCATTGGGTACGTACGTAGCACAATTACTACGATCCTATTTGTTTCTTCTCTTTCTTTGTTTCATTTTTTCCCTGTGTTTGGGTAGGATCCACAAATCGATTGCTTGGAATGTTGTATAACTCAAATTAATAGAACATAATTAAACATATATAAAGAGCTAGCTCTAACGTCTGTCCATATATATATATATGTGAAATTGTACACAAAATTCTGAAAATCATGTGAGCAATATCCAAAAAGAAAATATATATGAGCCCGTATTATTAATTAATTGCATATGTACCAAAACATGGATTGCAATCTAAATTCATTCAAATGGCCGGGTTGATAAGCCAGGTATCCCCATAGATGTAGTTGGTTCCTATAAAAGGCTCGGCCTCTTTGTCCGTCAATAAGCGTGCCCACGGCACTCTTCCAGTGAAATTGGCTCCTGGGCCACTACACTTGTATTCTCCATAATAAACAGTCCTGCAAATTAAGTGAGAGATTCGAAGAGAATGATGCTAAGAGTTAGTAGTAAATTTGAATTCAAAATACTACAAATCATACAGCTATATATGATTTTGTGTCGTTTTAAATTTTGCAACGGACTTACAATTCACGCTCTGGGTGGTGCCAGTTATCCCATCCTTCGGGACGAACAACATTGTCCATGTATGTGTAAGAGAAAATTACCCTGGAGCGATCACCCCATGCTCTTCCAAGGTAAACCAACCCACTCCCAGTTACCTTACAATCTTGGAAGGAAAACCCACTATCCCATGAAGAATTAGTGCGCTTTTGAGCGGTGAAATAGCCCCCATCCTCCTTGGCTATTGAGTTCAAGGTGCAATTCTACACAGTTAATAATGCACACAAAAGGTATAGTTAATTCAGTCGCATGTAATGTAAAATTTGAGCCCCATGTTTCTAATTAAGGGTCACAGGTAATTGACCCCCTTGTTTTTCTAATCTAAGGGTTAAAGGTTGGGCTGTTAATTAATTAATCCATTTTAAGTCTCTTTCCTCTGGCAAGGTGTAGGCCCATATTTATTCTACGCCCACGCAATAGTAGCTAGCTAGGTTGGTTTGGTTGGGCCATGGCCCATGGGTTGGTCCGGACTTGCATCCGGCCGCCCGATCCCATGGTGGGTTGGGGCAATACGAGTCATCAGGCCATCTGTGTGACGTGTTTGGAAAGAATTTAAATCCAAGAATTACTAGTATAATAGTAGTGCATGTTGTGTAAATGGCTGACCGACCTCATAAAGGGAGCGGGCATAGCCAAAGATGAAATCAACGGAGCCTTGAATAAAGCAATTACTGAAATAGTGAACGCCGTGGTGATCATAAAGCGTGTCTTGACTTCCATAAAAACTACAATTGTAAAACGAAGCGTTAGTCCCTGAGATTCGAAGCGCCACCGCTTGTTCTCTGACGGATCTCTCGTCATGTGTTGCTGTGTTCTGCATTCACAAATGCAGTATTGTTATTTAGGATCATCACACATTTCAGGTTCAAGCTAATTAAGCAGATGGATGCCGATGCACACATCATCTTAGGTTCAAGCCAATAGTTGATGTTCATGTATACGAGAGATACATGACCATCGGGGTGAGGGATGATGCACAACAATATTTTGTACAAATGTTTGTTACTCGATCATGTCACTCCAGTGCATCGCTGTTACATTCGGTTCTGTTATTTTCTTATATACTCCCTCAACGACTAATTAATTTATGAGACCCTAGCTAACGTACTCATGTGGTGGCGTGAGTGTAGAAACAATGATTAACTAGAAAGGACGTTATATTGCTCACGTACGGCTAATATAAAGATTAATTTAGCAAAGATTAGGAGTCTGGGACATGCTTCATATTTTGGAAGGGGCGCATGATTTTTTTCTTGGCCCTTTGAAATGTTTCAAGTAGTCAGGCTGTTGGGGAATCCCTTTTTTTTTTTTAATTTAATATTAAAAAAGAAGAAGCTTTCCATGACATCCGTAGGGGAACCATTAATACGTTGCCCATTGGTACATTGTCATCGATCAAGGGCTTCTCTCGCGCGCTCTGACCATATGATATAAAATTTTCGAAACTAAAAACTGATCGATCATAGAGATTTTAGAATAAAATACAAGCTAGTACGTAGTTTTGGACGTCCCTTACCTCAAACTTCATGTTGATGGCCACAAAGTAACTTGCGTTGACACCAACAGTGGCACTGCTGAAAGTTGTTCCAGTCACCGACTTCGTGTCATTCCCCGTTATAGTTGGTGGATCATTGGAATCCCCTAAAAATGTAATAAAAGGCAAAGTTCTAGGGATAACAATTTTTTCCCTAGATTTTCACGTAATTAGTTCAGCCCCGTTCTGCTTTCTTTCTAAATCTTTTTTTTAAAAAAAAGAATGTAATTTCAAGTTTAAATATAATAAAAATAAAAAATAATTTTTCAATTTTTTTTGCACCGTTTAAAAGATTTCAATGAGATTTATCAAACAAAATCCATATTAGTAGAAAAATTATTTGCGTAAACATATAATTTTTAGCTTAAAATTACCTTTTTTTTCAAAAAATACTTTTTTGGATAAAGTGGAACACCCCCTCAATTCTTTTTGTTTGTCAATTCATTCGGGATTACGTGCAAATGGTGTTCTTAAGAGACAATTTTTGCTAGATAAAAGAAATCAAAAAGATGTGATCATAGAAGTTCTTGCTATGAAAATTAAATGAAACTAGTCCATAAAAGTTGTACCTATAAACACCTGGTTTTATGGTCAGAATCACTCTTTTGGTGTTGTGCAACGGAATACTATCAAGGGCTTCTTTGATGCTCTTGAAATCACCGGTTCCATCTTGACTAACATTGATTCTAACTTTGTTCATCTCAGCATTCCTTAATTTCAAATCAAGAACTTTACTCCCAATTCCTGTCGATTTTTGCGTGAGTGTCTCTACTTCCGCATTATACTTCTTATGGAAATTATTGAAATTCCACGAAATCCAACTATTGTAGTCTTCTTCTTTCTCCGATTTCAGCAAAGAAGATACTTTGAAAAACAAAGTTGAAAGGAAGAGGAGGAAGAGAAGAACTTGAATATTGTATTTTGAAGCCATGGGATCGAGTGCTTGCAGTATTATGTTGCAAAGAATGAAATGTATATATATATATAACAAAGTTGGGAGCACGTAAGATTTATACCAAATTGTCGGAAAAGATATATATTTGAAATTGCCATTTTCTGGAGATGGAGCTAACCGTGTCATGTAGGCTCACTTGGGATCTCCAAAGGACAAATACTTAAAAAGATAATCAAGGTGGTCTCAATTAATCCTCTGGCCAGCACGCGGCTTTCCTCATATGTATGCCAATGAGTTACTATCAGAAGTGGTTCAACTTCAATAGATGGGGGACCCCTAGTACTACGTACTCTCAATTTGGGGGGGACCCTGGCCTACTAGCTAGGCTACTACGTACTGCTCTCAATTTGTAAAGTGAAAACAACCTCCCACCGCCCCTCTCTGAAGCTGAAGAGAGAGAGAGAGAGAGAGAGAGAGATGTTGTATAGTGAGAGAGTACTGTCTTTATTTAGCTGTATTCCATTTGATATTGCTTCCCTATATATAGCAGCCACAGTATTGGGCATGGGATAACCCACACGTTAATTACCTAGCAAGTGGAGATCATACCCATTTGTGACTGTGTGCACACCATGCTAAAAGACACAGCAATTAAAGAGAATTCAAGGAATACGCGGTACTTATTATCGAGTCGTCTTAGACTGGAATTTAGTACGTATGTATTTGTTCATCATAAGATCTCAAATTTGATTCTTTTATACAAGAATTCTTAGGGCCACTTCATCTCATGCATAAACATGTGAAACAACCATGAGAGGAATTGTAAGGATTAGTCCGAAGTACGCGCAAGTAGGTCCGGGACACCCTCTGCATTACTAAAAAATAAAATAAATAAATAAAAACAAGATTGGGCTGTTAGAAAGCATGCACAAATGCTAGGAATTGGGGTATATACCAAATTTTATACAAGTTGGGCTGTGCCGTGCGTCCGACTATACTTTAGAAAAATTAACTATATGATAGTATTTAATTATGTAACATGGAGAATACATATGATTAACAATTTGAATCAATTCGATCTAAAATAATTCTCTTTCGCAAAAAATGAAACCGACCCAATCTTCAAGTACTTTTTCATTACAAAAAACCAAACCCAACCGTGACACTAGTAAAACCGACCAAACTTGCTAAAAGTGGTCTGATTCAGTATGATCAGTGCAAATTTTCCATTAAACCTTTCATCCAAAGCTATCAGCAAGGAGTGTAGATAAGTCGCGTAATTAAGTTTTGTGTTTCTATAGGTAAATATTGTTCAATATTTTTTTACCAATATTACAAATACAACCTTAAAATTAATGACAAAGTTGGGCACAAAAATCTATACACACAAACTTTTTCTTATGTTTTTTTACAGGGTGGCCCTAATGCCACAACTAATATTTTTAGTGCCACGATCATTTCTGTTGTGTTGACAATTATACCCCAAACTTATTCCGCATCTTTTACTTTTCCTCGTGTTCTCGTGTATACCAGACCAAAGACCCTCTCCTTAGTTTCCTCTTTTCAGAAATTTATCTTCTTCTCGTTTAGTCGATTTAAATCTACTTTGCAATCATTCCAGAATCTGGATCCAAACTGAATCTCCTCATCAGAAGACATTCAGATGTCATCAAGACCTTTTCCCGATGTCGACGATGACTATGAAATTGACCAGATTGCCGTAACTGATCCTGGAATCAAACATGTAATTGTTTCCACCAGTCGTTTTTGTCTTACTCTTGCATCTATGTATGTTTATGAAATAATTGGAATAGAGAAGGATCCTCAAAATCCAACGAATCGTAAAGTCAGAGAACAAAGATCAGAAAAAAGGCAAAACTGGGTTTTGATTTACAGTTGTATTTTAAGTTTGCTGCTATTAGGCTCCGTTCCGGAATAAATAAAAAAAAACCCTTATTTTTTAAGAAGACAATTTCAAACTCAAAAATTATGGGTTTATTGAAATCTAAAAATATACAATATGGATCTTATTTGGAAGATCTCGATGAGATCTTTTATACGATGCAAAAAAAATTAAAAATTATTTTTCATTTACTTTATTTTTTAGTTTGAATGTGAAATAAACTGCTTATTTTTTAATAAGATTTTTGAAACGGTGCCTTATCTCTATTCATGTACACTAGGAATGACAAAAGTACTGGAAAAGAGATGGTAAAGTGAGAATGAACAGAAAATCCCTGAGATGAGTGAGGCCTTTGAAGCCTTGAAGGTGCCTTGTTCGATGAAGGAGGGTATAATCATGAATGTAAAGGAGATGTCGCGGCGCTAAAAAAAAGTTGCGTGGCCTTTATCATTGCCTTTTTTTACATCCGGAGTTTTCACAGGATTAGCATCCCTAAATTCCTATATATATATATGTATATTAGTCACTATGGGCCCCATCTATCCAAACCAGATTTTTCACTCTTTCATCATCTTTTAGGTTCATTATTATATTATATATACTCTACAAATGAAGATAGTTGTATACAGTATAGTACTGCATGTTTTTCCCCCCTCGATCTCGAAGAATAAAAGTCATGAAGTACGTCATTATAAAGAGGTAGCTGCAGGATGTATGAGCCAAATACCATCATCGTTCAAGTACTCCAAGGAGTCTCCACCACCTAACCAACGATTGCATTCTTCGAAAATGCGACACCCATATCCTTCCTCTAGTACTTCAGAGTAGTATCCGATAGAGAAAGCGGCCGATGTACTGATGAGCTGGTCCGTATAAATCGAACCTTCTTGAATATTTTCCCACCAGTTACTATCACCTAACAAAACATCACCATGATGATCTCCGTACGTACTGATCAAGTCTGAAGCTGGAGACACTTGGTTGGCTTCCTTATCATCCGGTACTGTCTCGGATTTGGTGCAATTCAAGTCCAAGAGTCCATATCCGGTTGTTGTGTTGTTACAATTAGCAATAAGGTCTGTGGGCGTGGTGTTTGTGGGCTGGACCATGGAAGATTGGACTGAACCCGCCGCGGCCTCTTTGACTCGCTCCCGCAACCTGGGTAACCAAATATGACGCAAGGTGTCTCTGAATTGTGTGCTGTTGACGTCGCAATTGAGTTGGTTTGCAAGTTTTTGAACTCGGGTTCTCCAATAGTTTTTTATCTCATTGTCTGTGCGTCCCTGCAGCCCCTGAGCTATCTTCGACCACCTTCATTAATGGACTATTTTTCATTATGTACATCCCATTGTCAAGCAGTAGTAAACATGCAAAACTAGAAGGGAAACAATACAAAACCACACACAAGAACATTAAAACATACATGATGTTTGAAAATTTGTGAATGAATTTGGGAAATTCGAAGGGTCTCCCGAGGCAACCAAACAGACTCACTTTGGTTCATTGAATCTGGACGAGGCAACTCTAAAGTCCAGCGATTACGAATGATTAATGCCCCCATGATTTGAGATTTATGGTAGAATTCATTTTGGGAGTTTTGTGTATTGATTCCTCCATACAACTCAAGAGTACGTCACCTTGATGTGTATAAGTATGAACTCCCATTTTTGGATCGAGATACCAATTTCGAGTTCCATACTATTTTTCCTGAGTTCATTCTTTGTGTGAGAGAGAGGCAGACGCTGAGTCAGTTCGCCAAGGCTACTGATCACAGTGATGTTCTGTGGGTAGTGGTCCGAACCGAATAACTCTTGAGAGACAGACGCCGGTTCAACCTCAACACCCTCCAGTAGGGGGAGAATCTATTTTAAGGACACTGTGTGTAACACAGGTATCAATTCACTTTTCTGTAATGATATTTGTATCGCTTTCCAAATCAATTGTAATTTGTAACATCCAGTTTCTGTTGTTTTGTAATAGAATTGTATTTTGGAAATTGACGATTGAATTTTTTCCAACACATGATACATAGATATATATAAATATGTAGGAGTAGTACGTACCTATTTCCCCAATGAGAGTGGAGTTCAAGGATGCGAATTTGTTCTTCAAGGGTGAAGTTTCCATGCTTAACATCTGGATGTAAATAGTTCAACCATCTTAATCTGCAACTTTTCCCCGTTCGCTTCAATCCTACAAAATAAAAATAAAAATTTGGATATCCAAAGTTAGAGTAAGTTCAAACGTACATAGGTCAAGATGCCTGTGCTATCAACCAACGTACGTTTATATGAATAATAATGTAGGATTAATTATCTTACAAGGATGTCTGCCCAGGTTTAGTATTAGAATGTAAAGATTCCAAGTCCGCGAAATTTAATTAGCATGTCCCAAAAAAGGCTTGCGGGGTTTCATGCATGCATTTATTTAAATTAAATTAAATTTGGCATGCACTAATTATACGGAAGGTTAATTAGTGGATGTATATATATACAATACAAATATAGATTTAAATAAATGCATGAATGGAAGGAGAAATTAATTAAAGAAGGGTTGGTGTTTAGAGGTAGTATAAAGCTGGTACGCACCGGCAGTGCGGGCGAGGTAGCTCCATTGGGCTGGACCGTGGATGGAAATGCATTTGATGAGCTTCGAGTCTTCTTCAAATGTCCATGCACCTTTTCTCAACTCTGCAGTCATCTCTTCTTCTTCTTTTTTAGCTACACACTCACGATGACATCTCTCCAATTTGGAATCCATAGAGAGAGAGAGAGAGAGAGAGAGAGAGATTTATTTCCTGGATATTACTCCTAGCTACTAGATTTAGTTATATCGATCGATCGAGCTTAATTAGAGATGGAGAAGACGTACAGCTTCTTTTTAAGTACTCTGGATTAGCACGTAGGCTTTTGTCCTATGAATGGGATGATGAGAAGGGGGTGATTATATAGATAAGCTCAGCCAGAATTAGGATAATTTATAATTAAACTAAACTCAATTAATATAAATATTGAAAAGGTTGCTTACGTACGTGTGGATATATATGCACAACAAGGCTAGCTAGGGTTAGTAAATAAATTAAAAAAGTAGTGATCTATGTGCCGATCATCTGTGATCAATCTATGATTGACTATTCATGAATGCATTCATGTGTTATACTCCCTCCGTCCCATTTTCATCGTCCTTTTTTGATGTTCGTGTCAGTTTTCAATCGCTTATATCTTCCAATGTGAATCTCAAAAAATATGCAATATGGATCTTATTTGATAGATTTCAATTTGTTCTATAATACAAAGATGTCAAATTCATGAAAAACATTATAGATTGAAAGATATACGCAATAGACAAAAAAATGAAAAAAGAATAATGGACAATAAAAATGGGACGGAGGGAGTATATATGATGATCATGTAACATACAATTAAAATATATAACTCTTTTTTTGTTACTACAAACCTATGTGACAATAATATCAGATGGTATA
>BPLS01000565.1:997944-1023434 GCA_019656275.1 Rhododendron kiyosumense
GCAATTGCATGCAATTTGGTTTCCATTTTTATATTTAGCATGAGGTTTTAAAATTCAGAGCTCCAAGGCATGCTATTTGAGCTGCTATATTTACCGACGAATAATATATTTTCCTATACCTATCTCTTTGTGAACCCGCAGATAATAATATATAAGTGAGTTCACTTTTTGTGAAGAAAACAAGATAAATTAAATAAGATCACTAGTGGCAGGGTATAAATGCTAGTATAAGTTAGTAATTAGTTATTCGAACTTGATGACTGAAGATGCTTTTCAACATCCCCTCCATCCCACTAAAAATTAAAGCATTTCTACTTTCTACGAAGAACCTCTACGTATTTTTTTTCATTAATGTTGGAATATGGAATGTTTGTATATTAATTTCTACGAAGAATCTTTGTGTATACATACATATACACATATGTCTTTGTTTGTTATGGAAATGTAGAAATACATTTTTGGTCTGATACAATATAAAAAAAAAAGTACAAATACACAACCCGGCCTGAAAAATAATTCAGACAAGTTCAATCTGGTGCATGATTTATAAAATTGTATGCATTTATTGGCGCCGTTTGATGTATATATTGAACATCGAAATTGTGAACCATTCTTTGCATGCATGCATGCATGTAAGAGCTAGCTTCATTGGCTAGCTCGTTATGTGTTCTTGTCCTCTTTTTTTTTTTTTGAACTGCTTGAATGTCATTCATGATAAAAAACGCCATACAGCATCTACAGATTTCAAACAAAACCACGAATAGGTACAACAAGAAAAACAGGAAGGACTAATTGTAGTCTAAGATCAGGAATCTCTTCACACCGCCACTTACTCAAAGGTAGGGTCGGGACACGTGGAGTATGAATCCAGACAACAATTCCCGTCGAGAAACAAACCCTAATCGTAGTGAACAGTGCAGCATAGTGAAACCTGTCTTCTCCAATGCAGTAATCCAACAGCCCCAACGCCGACAAACTGCAAAGCAAAATCACAAAGTGATTTCCCTTCGCAGGAATGGACGCCACTCCAAAGAGCAAACTCCCGCTGGCACGCGGAGTACTTCTGGTCATGGAAGGGCAACAGTTGAAAAAATCAACGCAGCTTCGCGGCTACGGCGAGCAGACCATTGATCAGAGGCAACAACCAACCAAACCAAACCAAACCAAGACACAAAAAACCAGACGCAAAATTATTTGCCCACCACCACACCCTCCGGATCTGGGGGAAACCCAGACCAGAAACAAAACCGGACTGAAACAGCTAGTGAAAACAGGACCGAAACAAAAAAAGCCAAAACCGAAAAACCCTAACCCAACACCCCATTTCTTGTCCTCTTATTTAATTACATGCAAATATATAATATGAAAACTAAATTGGAGTTGGAGAAGATATATGAGAGAGAGAGAGAGAGAGAGAGCGAGCATGCATGCATCATAAATACTTTGGTACGGTCATCATTTTATGATCAGCAAAAAAAATTGATGAGGTCAGGTGAGGTGATGAGGTGGGATATTAATTGTTCCTTGTGGGACTGGGAATCAAGAGGGGCTGGAATTCATCCACATCCACGCAATCCCTATCCTCCATCTGCACGGGTATCGGCTAGCAATTAATTGTATATATGGAGATGGAGTAGTATATCTTTCCTTTGATTAATTTCTTTCTAAATAATAATCACATTCACGCGCGTGCTACTGTTTCAGTCAAAAGGGGCTTGCATGCTGAATTAAAGCATGCAAAGTGATATTCTTTCAGGATGTTCGTTCTTGACTAGAATATTAAGTACTTGAGAAAGTTAGTTATTTGTGAAATTATATGATATGTGGTACTGCATGCTTGAGCTATATGATCGATGCATTAATAATATTAACAGAGATTCCATTCTTCTATCTGTTCAATTCTTCTTCTTCTTCTTTTTTGTGCGCATTGCTTGCATGTGTTGCATTATCCCCCATCATGCAAGTTCTAGATATGCTTCAAAAAGTAGTACTACTCCAACTGATAAAGTAAATAAATATAACTAGCTACTCTTAGGTTATATATTATAGACCGAATGAGGTGGAGATCGAAATTCCGCAATTGGCAATTGGCCATGCATGGAGTGTTAGAAAATTGTCAATTACCCAGACAAACTAAGGCAACAAGGAAATCTAGACTAATTAAGAAATATAAACAATAATATAGTTTAAATACAAAGTATAGTACTGAGAATAATGTCAAAATACTTGATCACACAATAATATATATACTAATAATAGTATTATGCTGCGGATCAAAAAAAAGAAAAGAAAAAGATAATAGTATTATGCTATCATGGGAATCAATACACCACTCGAACGTGGATGAGATTGAGACCGATTGTTAGTTATTAATCAATACTAATTGCTTCATCTGTTAATTGTTAGTTAATCATCATGCATGTTAGAGGATGTCATTATGCCCCTATCAACTATAACCACCTAAATTGTGGGAAATAATATACATGTTAATGGAGTACTAGAAAGAGACAATTGATGACCGCATGTATTGGTTTCGCGGTCTGTCTTAACTATGGTTAGCATCTATAAGGAAGAGAAAAGTTGGGACAAAGTTCATAATTCACAAACTTCAAATTTGCTTGTGGCCTCTAAAATATTCTTATGCAGATTTTTCCAGCTCTACCTCAAGTTGAAATTGGATTTATTTCTGTAACACCTGATCAAAACATGCAGAAGCTATTAATGTCTAGCACTATGATGTACGTACCTCACCTTTCTTCTGTAACGTACACCTAATCCATACAGAAACTATTTATGTCTAGCATTGTGATGTTCCTCACCTTTTTTCACTTTCAATCACAGAGATACAGCTATACATATATATATAAAAGCAACTTATTTTTCAAGCCAGATAGTATCAGATTACGAGATGGTGGTATATATATATGGTAAAGGTGACTTTCTGAATGTGAGCAACGGAAAATAGGGGCAATACATCGATCCTGTAAATGAAGTCAACGAGGAGTATTCGGAAGTGACTGAAAAAGACTTGTCACGCCCTTTTCCGTATGCACAGGAACGTACTTGGGGATCGGAATATCGAGCGTAACTGAGGTGGAGACTATGAAAGTTGACTTCTTGGGTTTGTTTCAAAATTTTACCCTTTTGATTAGTGCGCTTGGTATCACGTCCGTAGTAGTACTGTTTTGGTCAAAAGGTTTGGTGAATTTTCATATAGTATAATATATTGGGTACATTGTATGGATGGTCTCCAAAATATTTTCAAAATGTTAATTTAATCTCGAATATACAAATTGCCTTTGTTGCTTTCCCAACATTTGCAATGTGATTTTAAACAGTCTCTGAGACTAACTTTGTATTTTATTAAATTGTTCAATAAAAAAACTGCTCAAATTAAGTTCTTTTAGGTGTGTTTTTTTTTTTTTTTGCCGATTTCTCACGAGTACGCTTAAAATCACGTTCTAATCACATTAAACGGCTCGGATCATTAAAATTTCATAGAAGATTATGAGATAGTTTTTTAGATATTTTTATAAATGTTTCCGGAACCACCTCATATATATACATACACACACTTTGCTTCAATTTTATGGAGGTGGGACTTGGGACCAATAATGACTTATTGGAGTCATAGGGTTAAAGGAAAATGGATGACATTCCGATAAATATTGGAATTAATATAGTCTCTTTAGTAAAGGGTAAAGAACTTGGCCTTGGTTGTTTAATTAATTCCCAAGATGGGGAGTGGGGACTAGGACCAAAATGGTCGACTAAAGGCAAAAGTAATCACTCATGTGTAAAGAAATTCAATTAAAAGCAAACTAATATTCTGGTCTGGTAGAATAATTTGACATGAGTTTTGCCTATCAAAAAAACAAAAATTTGACATAAGTTTTCCTGTGGGATTGGAGGACCACAGTAAGCACTGATGTGAGGCAAAACGCTGTCCTTTTGGCTCTCAATTAACCTCCCCTCACTAGCTCCTTCCATGATCCCAGTTTGGATTACAAATACTAATGTCTTGTTGACTTCATAACTCTACTTAAAAAATATTTTTTCAATTCAATTATTACTCTTATTTCTTTTTTCAACTTTTCAATTATTACTCTCATTTCTCACTTTACCTCTCTCTACTTTTTACATTTCTCCAATCATTACTCTCATTTTTCTCTCAACTTATTATCAAAAACACTACTCAAATCACAAAAAATTGTGAAATGAACAAGGTGTGGCACACGCCCTAAAAAATCGCCCGATTTTGGTTTGCAAAGGTTTGAATTGTTTTGGGGGCGGCCCTCTTAGAAAAATAGCGCGGCGAAACGCTTCGATTCAGAGTCGCCACTCGGGTTTTAGCGGTGAGGAACCCAAGAAACCGAACTCGAGAACGCTTGCTACGTTTTGTTTTGATTTGAAAAAGGGTTTGATTTGATTTGAAAAAGGCGTAGACTGGTCCGTCGTCACCTTCGATATCTGAGGTTCGGGAGCCAGGTTACGAGAGGGGAAGGGTTTTATGGCACCCCTCTCGCCCAATCCGGAGATCGGTCTCTACTCGGGCATTTTACAAAACATTTGCACTTTTCTATCATTCGATCATTTTCAGCCAGTTAGGGCGGAGGAACAGTTAATAGGGGTTAAAACTGTAACAAGTTGCAGTTTATATGACAAAATGTTTATGGATGATGATTTGTTTGCTTGAATTGAATTTGGACGTAAGAACATAGATTGAGAACAAGCACTGTGAACAATTCACCAGGATGATGTACGCTGCTCGTCGGACGCGTGCGCAGGCAACATGCTGGCACGCAATGGCCAAGCCACTGCACGCCACCATACCCTGCGCACGCCACCTTAAAGCTGGCGTACACTACCCTATCAATTTCTCACAGCTCTTATTCTCAACCCTCTGGGCTCTGAAATGGACCAGTGCACATCCAGGACAAACCACGCAGTGGATAATATAGCTTAAGTAACTGTACAGACATAATAAATGGCTAAGAGCCAGGAAAACAGCAAGGCAAACCCCATAAACAGAGTGGGGAGGAATAAGAGGCCAGAATTAAACTGTGATGTAAAGGCCAGGCACTGGACCCTAGCAGACATGCCGTACGCCACCCCATGGAGACCGTACGCCAGGCTTGCATGCCATCCAGTGTTTGGCTTTATATCATCTGGGTTCTGAAACATGACCAGAAAACACCCCAGAGGCCTTTCAAAGCAAAAGAAAGCAAGTATTGAAATGCTACACCTATACAGTTCTAAATACAGGAAGCTGGAAATTGGTTGTTAGCATGCAATAAGGTGATGAATAGACAAGAAATAAAGCATGAAACAAAGATCTAGACCCCATTTCACAACTGGAGTACGCCGGTTTCGGAGGGCTCGGACCTTCGGTACGCCACCTAAAAGGTGGCGTACGCAGGGTCCAGACAGATCCCAGACAGATCAAATTTTAAAACTGTACGTACTGTCACGGACCGGCATACGCGGGCCTATGACCGGCGCACGCCGATTCTAGTTAGAAATGATTTTTTTGTTTTTAAAACATTGATAGCTTTAGGGCCAGGACTGGTATTGATTACCAGCCTTGACCCTGTTAACTCCCCTCAGGGATCAGAACAGAGAGCAGTACAAAGATGTATACCTTTGGCTTTTGGATTTGAAAGATGTTTGAGCTTTGAACTTGGCTTTGAAAGGAGAATGTGGGTGGATGTTTGACTGCAAGAGGTGTATGGAAGGGTCTCTTGTTTGCTCTTTCAATGAATGAAAGCAGAACAAACAAGAAAGAACCAAGAAAAGAGAAAGAAATAGGCTTGAAGCTTGGGGAGCCAACCCTTTGTTAGACTAATGGAGGGGGTATATATAGGGGAAGAGGGAGAGAGAGGGGCTGAGGTCAGTTAAAGTGACTGAAGCCTTAGCCCTTAAGTCTCTCCTCTCATTGGATGAGAGGGAATATGATGATGGGCTATGTGTAAGAGATGTCCCCCGGCCGAGATTGTTTTTTCAATGGATTGAATGGTTCCCATATATTGTAGACCCCCACCCATGGCTTCTGCATGCTTAAAAACACAAGTTTGACCAAAGGTTGACTTGGCGTACGCCACTATATACCTGGCGTACGCCAGGTCAAATCTGGTCAACGGTCAAAGTTGACCGATGACTGACACGTGGCAGAGGACCAGCGCACGCCAATTGAGTACTAGCGTAAGCAAGTATGGTTTTGTTGAGGCCTTTTGGTTCTGGTTTAGAGAGTTTGAAAGGGATTTGAAAGGGTTTTTGGAATGCTCAAAGCTCAAACACACTAACATTTCTGGGGTGTTCTTGATCCTTTTCATCATCGGGGAATTGAAGACCATAAGTAAATTAATATGGAAAGTACAAAATAGGGTGTCTACACAAGGCATAAAATTAAAATATCTACTCCTCATCAGTTGGCTTTTATACAGTGCGGGGACACCCTGGACAACGTGCTGCTAGCACATGAAGTAGTAGCTACTAGCTAGGCCTAGGAACTTTCCTTGGGAAAGAGGGGTGAAAGCAGCCTCTCCCTCCTCTCCTCTGCGGAAAAAAAGTAGGATACAACATTTATTTGTAACGTTTTCTCATATAGTGTGGTTTCATTCTAAGTCACATGTAGGAGTGTGAGCGTGAAAGCTTCTTTCTAAAAAATCCGAAACTACTAAAAATCAAAAAATTCAGAATTCAAAATGCAAAGCGCGAGAATCATCTACTCTATTTTATTCTATATCGGAAAAGTATTTCAATTAATATATATATTCTCTTCAACCATGAATTTAATAAAGAGTAAAGAGCTTGGCCCTGCTTGCATGTTTTTTTGTGTGTGTGTATATGTAGTCTCTAATCATTATTCCTTTTTAACGTTAGTTGTTCGTGAAATTCAATTCAAATTCTAGCTTGAAATTATCAAATGTATTTTAAAAATCGTATTGATTTATCTTTCACTATTTAACTACTGCTAGAACAACATTACAGTACTTATTTTTTTACACCGTTTATATATTAAAAAATATAGTTAAAAAATTAAGTGTTCAAATTTTCAATATGTTTGAACTTATGCCAATATCCTATTTTTCTGATCATGTTATCTTAAATGATCAATATGTTTCAATGGGTACCCGAAGAGAGTCCTGAAATTGAAACCAATTTTTCCGTTTAATGATTTGATCAATTTGGAACGTAAAACAAATTACAGAATTTATTTGTTTGCAATTGAAACTCGATGGACAAAATTGAGACAACTGTAAAATTAGAGGGACCACTGCAAAAATTTGCCCTATAATTAATTAAAGAAATTTAGGCCGGTGGACCAGAAGATACAATTTGTTTGTGAAGGAACGACCATGGACAGAGTCCGTCGGAAATTGGCCCAATGAAATGCGGAGGGAGGGAGGCCCAATAAAATGCATGAAGTGTCAGGGATTTCAATTTCCAACGAATCAGAAGGGGTTTCCAAGGCAATGCAGGGGAGGGGAAAGATGATCAAGAAAGAGAAGAAAAGAAGAAAATCACCACGAATGCCGACCCGACCACGAAGAGATGAAGATTATACTCCACCGGATCATGAAACCCTTCTCCAAGCCCCATTTGAGAAAGGGTAGTTTCTTGAATAGAGGGTGGAGACACTCCTGATGATGATGATTACGACAGTGTGGATCATCGGCCCAAGGCATTGATGGGCGGATTGTCACCCCCAAGGAAGCTTTCCGGATTTTTCTCTCAAAAGTTGCATGGTAAGTAAGGGTTCCGGCAAACGGAAGCAAGCAAAAAAGAGCAGGAAGCTTCATACACCAAGAATCGACGTCCAAACGATTCTAATAGATGTCTCTGCGTCGTCTAAGACGGCCTACATTAGTCATCTTAGCGGCTAGTTTTCGTGGTGAGTACTTTAGTCTTTTCTGTTTTTTTTTTGCTTTGCTTTGTTTTTTTTAATTTTATTTTTTATCGCAGTTTAAGATTTGTCAGGTGTATATACAATACTAACTATTTGCTCACCACATGCGTGATGCCATAGTAAGGATTACATGTTTGGTGTTCCTAATAATGCCATCTTGATTGGCATCATGCTTTCTCTATTAGCTTTACTGTCCTCACTGGTTCAGCCTCGGGCTATGGTTCATGGTTTTTTTGTGGACTGTAGTACCTTGGATCGCAATTGGGATCAACATACAAACACAGAAAAAAAGATTTGTTTTTTCTTCTCATGCCTACTTATTGTTTCGTTACTGATGAAAGCTTTTGAAGCCTTGAACGCTATCATTTCATAATGTGTCTGGAATCATTGGCCAGGTTCACCAATGGAGCTAATTTTTCTGTTTGTGTTTCATCCACCTACCTCGATCTTTATTATTTTGCTTGAATTTCCAAGTTCTTCAGTTTCATGGTTCCAAAATCCCCCATTGAACTAACATCTAAAGAAATGAATGCTACTGTCTGGCCATAATGATACGTAATACGCTGTAACACATGGATTGGCAAATTATGTAGCTTCTTTTTCCATAATCTTAAATTCTTAATTACTGGACAACTGTGTGTTAGGTGTCAGAAACTTGATTGGGGAGGACGAAAGGATTATGAACGTTAGATCAATTTGGGAGCCTCAAAAACTTGCCGCCAGTAGCAACAGATGATGATTGGCGTGGATTCTAACACCTAGATAATGGGAAATAATGCACATAATAATGGTCTTGGAACTTTCAAATTGATTGATGGCAAATACAGGTTTTGGGAGTCCTTTGATGTGATGTTTTGGTTTCGTAGCCTATCTTAACTGTGGTTCGCTTTAACAGCATCTGCGAGGTAGGGTCAAGCTGGGACATAGTGCACCATACATAAGCTTCAAATTTGCTTGTCGCGTCCAAAATATTCTTACATAAAATTTCTCTGCACGTCAAGTTAGGTTGGGTTATTTCTGTGACAGCATCTAGAACTTGATGCCTGGCATTGTGATGTTCCTTACATTTTTTGTTTTCTCAGGCCAGAGAGCAGATTAAGGTGGTGGTAAAGTTGTCTAACCTTCTTTTTTGTGATGTATGACTTCCGAATGTTGGCAACAGAAAATAGGCCGATACATCTCATAAAGTCAACGACGAGGTGAAGTGACTGAAAAAGAATTGTCAAAACACCTTTTCCATATGCACTGGTACTTGGGGAATATCAAGCGTAGGGAGGAGATATCTAAATTCCTGATTCCTGAAGTGGTGGCCATTGACATGTGAGTGTAGCACACATTTTCCTGGTAGTGTGCTGAATGCTGAACCCTTTTCACTTAAGTATTTTCAGCCACCAGACTTCAAACAAAAGCAGGAAATCCGCTTAGTATATAATAATATTTTTCTGTGACCTCATAATTAGCACTAACTTATGGTCGTGTAGGTTGGATTATTTTGCAAATGAAGAGAGGGTCGGGGCAATGGAAGGTGGGTCATGGAAGACTTGAAATTTAGATATCGATTTCCATGAGCCACTCGGGGCAATGGAAGGTGGGTCATGGAAGACTTGAAATTTAGATATCGATTTCCATGAGCCACTGCAAGGAGAACTTGGCTGAATCCCTGCAACGGTGGCCATTGGCGTGTGGGCATGGTGCACATTTTCCAGGTAGTGCTGTGTATTGTGAAGTTGACCTCTTGAGTAGTTCTGCCACAGTCAGAAAAAGTTATGCTGAAAATCGACTTATGTGGGTCTGGTATTATTTATTTGGTGCAGATGGTGAAGATTGCACAGGTTAATTACTTTCCTTGACGTAGCAAGTAAAAGTGTAGGTTAGCGTGACATACAATGGGTCGTCGAATATTGTCTCATTAACTACTACGCTATTATTATGGGTGGTCTTCGGTAAGTCAACTATCTGTTTCCAGCCAGACGAGAGCTGTTCTAATCAACTTTAGCAGTCCAATTTGGCCCCTGCATGATTACTTGCTGACACAGGACTTCCAATCATCCTTCCTCATGGCCTTGCAATTTTGAATTCAGCACTGGGCCTCTGGGCTATGCTCTTGATAGAACTTGTACTACATTTCCATGAGGAGAGCAACCTGGATCGACTATCTTTGCATGTGTAATGATGTTGGAAAGCTTTCAACAGAAGTTATATAGGCTATGCAATGAAATGGTACTAGTACCTGAGGATGCAGCAATTGCTTTTGTGGATATATAAGTCAGAAAATGTCTATTTGCCAAGTAGAAACATTATAAACATTATGGTAAGATCAGAGTATGGCATTGTGAGGTGAATAATTCTTTATTCTTTTTGGCTCTTGCTGATGCTCCTAATTATTGGTCATTACCGTAACTATATCAGTAGGTTTTGTGGCACCACTGAGGCATGTTGTGGTGAGGGGAGGGCCTTCAACCAATTACATGGGAAAGCAACACATGGACACCACGTTTACAACATTTGCCGGAATATCTATTGTGGGCTACTGATGTAGTTCGTTACTTCAAAGCTGCGAATTGGGTCTTCTCGTGCACCCACTAGTTTAAGCGATGGGTAAGCCTCAAACCTTTCTGGCCAGCTTGAATACATAAGAAAAAGTTATTTAATGAGCAGTACAGCACATAGTTTTTGTGAACCTGATTGTGGTTGTTTGTTGCTTATGTATATCTGCTGAGCGCTGACATTGAAGTATTGAACACGTCGCACAAGACTATGACTCTACTTTGCAGAAAGACATTTCACTAGAGGGGTGTACTGTTCTTTACCCTTTTCCTGTTTGTTTTACATTAGGTATGACACATGTCAGTAGTCTGCTGCTCAAGTAAGGTTATGGGCACAATAGAGAGTAGATTGTAGAAATGGTTAGGTACTAGGAATTTTGATTTTTTGTTAGGACTACAACTACATTCTAGTTGAGACTTGAGAGCTTGGGTCCCACTGTAGATTTCTATTCAAAACATGAACACTGAAATCCAATAAAAGAGAATTGAAAACTTTTGATTAGCACAGATTGGACTCCAAACAAATCAGTATATTGAATCATTATCAAGGGTATACATGGAATTAGTTTATAAGGATTACTTAAAAATGCAATATTAGTTACAAGTTTGAATGTTACATTACTTGTAGTTAAATATTGCATTATTAGGTTGAATGCATCCGTTGCATGCATATCCTCCCTTGTAGTGCTGTAGCTTACTAGTTTGCCACTGTAGTTTTGACTTTTTACGTATTTTGCAGCATATTACGGACGATATATTTGGGTATAGACATATCGATTACTTGACAATAGCCAAACAGAAATATGATAGTTCCTTGTGTTTTTTTTGTGTGGGTTTCTTAGTTATGTTATCTGTTACATGAACTATGTAATTTCAAGTGATTTTACTTTCCGTGCTAGGAATGTGTTGTAGTGACCGACTTCCATAGATAATTGATCATGCTTTATGTTACTTGATTTTTGAGGCTCTTAGAACTCACTGTGTCGTTGAGTGCTTATGATTGATTTCATATATGAAAAAGCATGACTTTACGTCCTCTTAATTTTGAAGTTACGCACTAGAACCAATTATCATCTGTTGCATCAGCCGGAGATCATCCATGAGTCCAGAATTGGCAAGAACTAGCACTCAGAATTTGTTGATTCATCAGATGGCCGTAACAATCATATACATTGGCCTACCACTTAGTCAATGGCTGAGATTGAGATTGATATATTGTCATTAATGACAGGTGGCTTTTGTCACTGCCGTTGTTTTCTAGATAACATGAATTGTAATTTTTTTTATCAGCAAAATGATGGGAGGGGGCAACCAGCGTAGCAACCCCATTGGACGTAACCATAGGGGCTCTCTACCCGTTGTGGAATGCCCGGTTCGAGCCATAGCTATTGTCTGAGAGGATAAACCGTCACCACAGTACGATCTAGGTACAAGTGGCTATAAGTGTTTACCCCCACACCCCCTTGCCACTGGCAAGAGTCGAAACCGAGTCTCACCGGGGATGAAGGGCACCCTACCCACTAGGCTACCACCTTCGGTGGTAATATGAATTGTAATGAGTGACAATAATATGAATTGTAATGAGTGCAGCTGTGCCAGACAAAATCATTCGGCTGCAACTCAACAGTTAAGAAAAGAAAAAGGAGAATTTGTCAAAAAGAAAACTAAACTAAGTAAAAGTCTCTATAAACTTAGCAAGTGTCATGAGTTGGTTGAAAGTGTTGAATCCAACGAACTATGAAGAATTTTATGTTTCTAAAGGGCCCTATTACGGGGAAGATAGTTCATTAATTAGCTCTTGTGTTCTGTTGGAACAGTGAGATTGACTATCTTTACACATCAAGTTGTATTGATTGCAACTCTTGCGGTGTGCATCTCTCCAGCGCCTCCTCCTGAGGGCAAAAGCTAGTAGTAGGAGTTCTATCTTATTAGAAGTGGTTAATAAAAAGTTCCAATGGTTACATGTCGAAGTGACGTGATCAAATGTGAATTTCCTAGTCGTGGGTTCAGTGGTATCCTCAATCCTGGATTGGCCCCCTCTTTTTATGTGAGTGGACTTCAGACTTGTGTCATTTTAGTTGGATTTTTCTCACTTTGTTAGAGTTGAATGTCTGATTTGATTCTGATCTCGATACTTGCAACATATCTATATGGCCCACATACTTTAAGATTAATAATTCGGTGATCCTTATAAACTACTCCTACTAATTGAGGAAGAAAAGAAAAGAAAAGAAACGAAAAGGAAAAGGTTATAATAGAGTATACTAGTACAGTACATGCTATCAACTCTGAAGAGAAAGTTGACGAACATTAAGCTAGCTGTTGTTGGTTTGGTTTAAAAATCTCTCTAGTAATTAAAAGGGATTCTCATCATCTCTTTGGCCCTCTGTTAATTGTTGGTAGTTTTCGATGAACTTTCCTCTTTTTCTGTCTTATTTCTTGATCTTGAAGTCTTGTTTTATTTTTGTGGTGGCTGGCATGGAATGGTAGCAACGATGATGCTGGCAGAGGTACGAGGCTCTCTGCAAATTACTATTATAAAGTATTGGTCTAGCAATTGTAAGAATCTTCAACATGTGTTTTTGTCTATATCAATCAATAGAATACGTGAAGGTATCATCGATCTACAGTACGAGACAAACCAATAAGTTGAAGAACTAAATAGAACTACACCAGTTGTTCCCCTCAAATGCTGTCCCAGTCCCCAGATTCATTATTAATTTAGGAGAGATAGGATAGTGAAACCACGTTGTCGCCATGAAACTACTGGGTCAGGGTGAATAAATTGAACCGTTCCGCCACTGTCATGTCATCAAGCGAACAGATATTTTTAACAATCCTTTTGTTTTGAGAGATTACGGGTTTGTAGGGAGAAGGAAAAGAAAAGATGGAAAATCATGTTCACCGGGAGATAATGACTTCTGTTGTTACTCCTTATTTGCCCTGACAATTAAAGATCTAAGCATGTATAGCAGCGGTACTGACCAAACCAAGTAGGGAAATTTCTCTGTGTTTTGCTATTTCAAGTGCAAGATGATCAACCTCGAGTAATTATTCAGTGGCACCAACACCCTTATCAACAACGTTAACACATTTTTATGATAGTTAAGGGACGTAACGGTGTCCCAAGACCATCAAATACTGTAGTACGTAATTTTTTTGATCAATCTCAGGGAGCGAGAGAGTAGGATTCCAGCCAGCTGGGTCAACAAGCTTCAAACCATTCTCATGTGGCCATATAGCTTGTTATTCATATCATACCTTATTCTTTGGTAGTCAAGTACTAGTAATTTTTCTTTTTCCTTCAAAATGAAGCCATGATAGTATTTGATTGGAGAAAATTCCTACAAAAACGTAGGAAAATAATATCCGTATCCCGTGCTTTCCTCCACCCCTCACAAATTCATTGAGTATTTAATTAGTGTTTGCTTAGGAGTAATTAAATTAATTAATTGATCCAAACGGGGCCAGTTCAATTATCAGTGGTCCTACCACCAAAGTCAATGGTTGAGTGGCTTTGTCTTTCCCTCAATCCACATTCGACAATCAAGCTCTGCATAAGATAAAAAATAATCATTCGAGTGAAATTAACCTCCAACAATTAAATTTAAATTAAATGCTCCATTTCTTAACTACAAATATCCATTAACTGAGGAGGGTCTATGCGTGCAAGTGAACGTCCCCTATATCGCCTTCATTTTCTTAGGAGAGACGTGGGCATATTAGTGGGAGAGATGATCAGTTTTTTTATCAAAATTGAAAATAAGGGAGCTTAGTGTCATGAGTTGCTTGAAATATGTGAATCCACCCGGACTAAAATGGAGATTATTTTGTGCTCTAAAGACCTTCTCCTCAAAAGTGCATGGAGTCCGCACTCTTAGAAATGGAGCTCTCACATGCACCCAAGCTGCCACTTGGCCATCGTTTCCCTCCAAATCTATTTTCTAAGGTTTTCATCTCACCATATAAGTCCTACTCAGCAATTTTCATGAACAAATTGACAGATTTAAAATGGTAGGGAGTTAATTGAATAACGGCTTCATAGTTCCAGTGTACAATTGAAGATTATTAAAATCTGAGAGTTATAATTTAATCTAAATATGCAGTGAAGTCCACCATGCCAGGTCACACTAGGCCCAATTGGTTATCTACTCCGTGCATGCACCTATTGCCATACGGATTCAGACTAACTAAATACTCCCTTTTCTTTTTTAAATATCAATGTTTGACTTTCATACAGTTTTAAGAGTCAACATAATTGTACCTCCAAAATATTATTTTTCATACTTACTTTCTATGAAGATATCATCATTACATTTTCACTCATCAACTTTTTAAAAGAGAATTTACTTTTAGAGACAAAATAGAAAATATACCAACTTTTACCCACTAACTTTACAACATAACATTTATTTAGGGACAGATCAAAATGGAATACATGACACTTAAAAGTAGACGGAGGGAGGATCAATGATTAACTTCGAACCTAACTCATAAAAGTCCATATGGGGTTGCCATTATTTAGGTAATTAGCATGGGTAATGATTTTCACACTACCCTTTATTTTTTTATATAATATAACAACACTCTATTTTTTTGTCCTTGTGTGATGTGAATTTACAACTTTGTTACTTCAAATGTGAAAGAGTATACAAATGCAAAAGTTAATATTGTAAATTCACATTACAAGAAGACAAAAAAAAATGAGTGCAGTTACAAAAGAAGAACTGTAAAAATGAATTACCAATTAGTATTAACTACCATCAAAACTCTTAAACATTGTCATAAATTATAATACCTCCGTCTTAAAAAAATTGTACAATTTGTAAAACATGAACTTAAAAATAATGCATTTTTTCAAAATGACGTTCAAACTTTTTGTTGTTTGTTACAAAGTATCACTGAGTTTTTTTAATTTATGCAACAAAAATTATGTGCGTAGAAAAGCAACCCTCATAAAGAATCTATAGCAATCAATCCCGTTCCGCTAAAGAAAATAAGTAATTATTTTGTGAATTAAAGGTGTTGTATTGTGTTGTGAGAAAATGACATATCTTGTAAAACAAAAAATAAGTACTTAAAAAAAAGAATCTTAATGGAACGGATAGATTCAAACCAAAGAAAATTCCGATTAGTCTGAGGTAGAGAGATCTGTCACCGAGGGGATTGGTTGGTCTATAAGGTCCAGATAAAGGGCTAATAGAGTTGCAAAGAAAGGTGAAAGGAGGCAACCAAGATCAATAACGTACAAGAACAAAGTAGTACTGTAGCAAACTAGAAGACCATACGAATTAACTAGGCCCTTCTTGGTCGAAGTCATCAAAACTCTCTTCTATATCCTAAATTGTTGATTCTAATACTCTGAATGATATTGCTTCTATTAACTTACCTTTGTTTGCCACATGCTCTGATTATCCATCATGGATGGGCTCCTCCAATGGCAATTTTTCGGTAGCAGCTGCGTTTAACATTGTTAATCTTGATGTTGGTTCTCCTTTAAATTGGAACTGGATCTGGAAGCTAAAACTACCCTCCCTCTTGTATAAATAGTAGGGCTTATGTACATAATTATTTAATTCAATACAATATTCACTTTCTCCATATTCTCTTAACATGGTATTAGAGCTAGGTCTTGGGTCGCCTCACATCGTGTGGTCAAATCTCTGTCGGCCGAGTCAACTCATCAATTCATACCTCCACGTACATCCAGGCTGCACGTGAGAGGTCGCCCGAGTCAAATCTCCTGGTTTCCTCAATTCGTACCACCACGTGCATCCGAACTGCATGTGAGGGAGAGTGTTAGACTTGTCACATATCGCTCATCTAAGCCACCCAAGCTTGGTTAATAAAATCTAAAAGCTACTCCACCTATAATCAATTGATTTTAGGTTGGAACCCTCCAAAAAATCTAACAGTTCCTTTCAAATTAAAGTTTTTCTTGTGGATTGTGTTACACAAAAGCCTTCCTACTAATGCTCTAAGAGCTCGAAGGGGTATGATTCCCATGGACTTTTGCCCTAGATGCGATGAGAATCCTGAGGATATTAATCATCTGTTTCGCACCTGTCCCAAAGCTAAAGAGTTTTGGATTTGTATCCGTAGTAATCATTGGTTATGTGGGAGCTTGAACTTATCAGTCCTTGACTAGATCATCTCAAATCTAAAACCAAAACTTCTTGTGCCTTGGATATCAACATACCTTGGAACTTGGTCTTTATTGTTTCACTTTGGCAATTGTGGAAAGCTCATACCAGGATGAGCTTTGACAATATGGAAACAATTTCAACCGTGTGTCTAAGGAATGTCAATATCTACACTAAGGAAATTTTTGCTGCTTTCAAGGCCCCTCAAACCAATGATACGCGGCATGGAGTTCTGATTTTTTGGGTTTTACCATCCCCAGGAAAACTAAAGTTGAACACGGATGGTTGCTTCTATGAATCATCCAACATGGCTGGTTATGGAAGAGCTCTTAGAGACAACTCCGGGAAGTGGGTTCTAGGCTTCTATGGGAAAACAACTAGCACCAGCAGTTTGGAAGTTGAAATATGGGCTATTTACAGAGGACTCATTGTCATTTTTGAGAAAAGAATATCAAGTGTCATTCTAGAATCCGACTCAAGTATTGCAGTAAACTTTTGCAATGAGGGGTCTCCGCCTGATCACCCGCAACGCCACATTATTGAAGAAGTGAGAAGACCTGCTTGGGGAACAAATTCAACTATAACCCACATCTACCGACAAGCAAATCAAACTGCAGATTGTCTTGCTAGACTTGGCACGCAATAAGAAGATGATTTGATTATAACTAGCTTCATTCCTTTTGCAACTAGGAAATTCGCCCTGGCGAATGCCATGAGTGTTGGTCATCTCAGGACTTAGGTCTACGGCTTTGTAGCCTTTTTGTCATCTTATGATCTTTGTATGCTGTTTATCGGGCAAATGACTTTTATATTCGTTTTTATTTAATACTTGAAATTCCATTTGACTAAAAAAAAAAAAAAGGAAGTCATCAAAACTCTATTCAAGAAAGCCAAGTAGATGGCAAGCCCATAGATGTGAGATCACAAACGTAAATTGTAATAAAAAAAATATATTTTTCGTAATTCTGTAAGAAAAATAACGTAAATTGTAATAAAAATATTTTTTTTAATTCTCATCTTATTACAGACCGAATAATACTTTGGAACAGAATGAGTACAAGTATAATTTTCTCCGAGTAACAAAAAATACTAGTAATCATTTTTTCAGGCCAGAAAAAGTAGTAATGATTTTAGTTTGACAATTGAGTAGGAGTGTATACTGTATAGTACTACAGTACTTGTTCAGCATGTGCAGTTGGTTTATACAGCACAACAGCGTATTTTGTTTGTTAATCTATAATTATCTATACTCCATAGAGACGGTGTTGGGAAACCGAATCCCCAAGACCCAGTAATGACGCGTACAGATTAGACAACAAAAATAAAAACCCTACAAGGCGGAATTAGGGTTTTACCACAACTCCCTGCGACACGAACGCTGGTTGAACTTGTTATAGCACGTCTTGCTATAAACCACGATTACTGCTCGATCGTACCTTACGATCTTCTATCGTATTCCCTGCACGTCTAGAACACGAACTGAGTGTGGACTCTTTCGCGATCTGTTTGCTCTCTCTAGGTCTGCCTCTATTTCGTGAATAATAGAAAAACGTACATCTGACCTAGAGAGCATAACGTATATATATAGGGCTACGATAGGGACCTAAGGAGTAATAAGTCAGGGCTCCCAGTGTAAATAAGAAAACCTAATCCCACCAGGATTCTACTTCTTATTTCACTAATTATAATTCACCCCACTACAGAATTATAATTGCACTCCCGTCCTTATCTCAATTATATTACGAGCTCCATGATATTAAATACTTATTAATCTCCCCACGTTAAGATTACAGATACCCGTTGATTAAAATAAATTACTAACAATCTCCCACTTAATCAACATCTTAACTTGAGACTATCCGCTTAACTTATTCGATATGTCGGATACAAATATCCACCTGCAGGGTTTAACATAATCGAAACTTATAAGCTTACTCAAGGGGCATCATCAATCCCTACTGGGACGTGGATTCCATCAATAATTAATAGTTGTCATATACATAATGTTGTGACCCAACTCACCGAGACTATTGACCGTATAAAGATCTCACTCTTTAATGAATCAAAGTCAACAACATTAAATATACACCTCTAAGAATTATTTTTGGATTAAGAGCATAAGTATTCATAATAACCATGAGGTTCCAATTGTCTTATAAAGTTAGTATAAAGACAATTACCTCAATGCGGTCCCAGTTCAATACACACAAAGTGTACTAGCACAATGAGTTAGAACTAGACCGTTCTCTGTAGTCAAGATAGACCTACTAAAATATTGTGCTACAGTCCTACCGATGGTGTGTCAAATTCCATCTAAGACTGTGAACCATAACTTATATTCCACAAGAACCGATGATCCAATCTTCTGTGTGTAAGCCGTACTCTACACACTGGATTATCTACTATGTAGAATAAAAGACACACATGCACAACATACAGAAATATCATGCAAATATTGCTCATAAAAGATTCTCATCAAAAATGGATAAAATTGATTAATAAATAGCAATCAAATATTAATCCATTACACAAAAGCATAACTTTAGTAAAATTTTCTAACAAACTCCCACTAAGACTCAAAACCATACTGCCATGCATCTCACTCCCATTCCCTCTACGTGACTATCAAAAGTCTTAGCTGGTAAGCTCTTCGTAAAAGGATCGGCCAGGTTGTTCGCCGATGCAATCTTGGTCACAGCAACATCACCTCTCTGTACGATCTCTCGAATCAGATGATACTTACGCTCAATGTGTTTGCCCTTCTTGTGAGTCCTTGGCTCCTTCGAATTAGCAACTGCACCGCTATTGTCACAATAGAGTGTAATGGCTGATTGCACTGAAGGGACCACTTCCAGATCCAACAAAAAGTTTCTAAGCCAAACAGCCTCCTTGGCAGCTTCAGAAGCTGCCACATACTCTGCCTCCATGGTAGAATCAGCAATGCAAGATTGTTTGATACTCCTCCAACTTATGGCTCCACCTCCCAAGGTAAACACATATCCAGAGGTAGACTTTCTGGAATCCCTATCTGACATAAAGTCTGAGTCTGTATACCCATGAGGTACCAGACTATCTGACTGGAACACCAACATATGATCTCTAGTCCTTTTTAGATACTTGAGTATATGTTTCACTACAGTCCAATGTTCTTGCCCTGGATTAGACTGAAATCTGCTAACCATGCCCACGGCAAAACAAATATCAGGTCTAGTACACAACATAGCATACATAAGGCTTCCTACTGCCGAGGCATAAGGAACTGCCTTCATTTTCTCCATCTCCTCAGGTGTTTTAGGACACTGATCCTTGGATAGGTTGATTCCATGTCTAAAAGGGAGGAACCCTTTCTTGGAATCCTGCATGCTAAAACGGGCAAGAATTGCATCGATATAAGTAGCTTGTGATAAACCCAACATCCTATTCTTGCGATCTCGCATAAGCTTAATCCCTAGGATGTGACCGGCTTCTCCCAAGTCCTTCATTTCGAATTGGCCTGATAACCACAGTTTCACTGAAGATAACACTCCCACATCGTTTCCGATGAGCAGGATATCATCGACATATAGAACTAGAAACACCACAACTTTTCCGTTGCGCTTCTTGTACACACATGACTCATCCGGACATTGATCAAAACCAAAAGACTTGATTGCTTGATCAAAACGGATGTTCCAAGATCTAGATGCCTGCTTAAGCCCATAAATGGACTTATTGAGCTTGCACAACATGTGCTCATGACCTTTTGCTATGAATCCATCTGGTTGCACCATATAGATACACTCATCCAGATTTCCATTAAGGAACGCAGTCTTGACATCCATTTGCCAAATCTCGTAATCGAGATGAGCCGCAATGGATAAGAGAATCCGGATGGACTTAAGCATGGCTACTGGCGAAAAAGTTTCCTCATAGTCGATCCCTTCTTTCTGAGTATACCCTTTCGCAACAAGCCTAGCTTTGAAGGTATGCACCTTCCCGTCCGCCCCTCTCTTCTTCTTGTAGATCCACTTGCATCCAATGGGTTTAATCCCTTCAGGTGGTTCTACAAGATCCCAGACCTGATTAGAGTACATAGACTCCATCTCTGATTTCATAGCCTTTTGCCAAAGTTCCACATCTTTATCTTGAAGTACCTCATTGTAGTTACAGGGTTCGGCATGTTGATCATCAGGGATCATTTCGAAAGACTCTCCCAACAACGTGTACCGATTGGGTGGAACAACAACCCTCCCACTACGACGAGGTACCAATGTGTCAATAGGTGCCTCTACAAATATCTCTTGTGGTGTTTCCTCCTGCACTATTGGTGGTAAAGAAGTATGTGCCGGTCTCTCTCCTCTCAATTCCTCTAGAACAATTTTACTTCTGGGCTTGTGGTCTATCACATAGTCCTCTTCTAAGAACCGGGCATTAGTGCTAACAATGACCTTCTTATCCATAGGACTATAAAACATTCCACCTCTCGTTCCTCTAGGGTACCCTACAAACAAGCAAACTTCTGTCCTTGATTCCAATTTATCTGCGTTCCCATTCAGCACATGTGCTGGACTACCCCAAACCCGAACATGCTGCAGACTAGGTTTGCGCCCAGTCCAAAGTTCTGTGGGTGTAGATGGTACTGACTTAGATGGTACCAAGTTAAGAATATACGCTGCTGTTTCTAGTGCATGTCCCCAAAACGAAATTGGTAAATCTGAATAACTCATCATTGATCTTACCATGTCCATAAGAGTCCGATTCCTCCTCTCTGCTACACCATTTTGTTGTGGCATACCTGGAGCTGACAACTGGGATGTAATCCCTTCAGCTAACAAGTAATCTCTAAACTCGCCCAAGAGGTATTCACCACCACGATCAGATCGCAATGTCTTGAGACATTTACCCAATCGTTTTTCCGTTTCCGCCCGATACTCCCTGAATTTCTCAAAGCATTCGGACTTACGGCGCATCAAGTAAATGTATCCATACCTTGAGTAATCGTCAATAAAAGTGACAAAGTACTCAAAACCACCTCTAGCTTGGACATTCATAGGCCCACACAAATCAGAGTGAACCAATTCCAACGGCTCTTTGGCTCTATATCCTTTTGCTGAAAAAGGCCTTTTGGTCATCTTACCTTCCAAACAGGATTCACAGACTGGAAGTTCCTCAACTTGTAATGAACTTAAAGGTCCATCTCTAACCAGTCTAGAAATCCTATTCAGATTAATATGACCAAGACGCAAGTGCCAAAGATACGTTTGGTTCAATTTAGAAGGCTCTTTTCTCTTACATGGTAAATTATTATTGTTATTCAATTCATGCAGTTGCACTGTAGGAAATATAGGATTAATAATGTAGAGATCATCCACCAATGAACCAGAACAGATAAAACGTTTATTTAACTTAATAACTATAGAGTCACTAAAATAAACCGAATACCCATCCTTTATTAACTTAGAAACTGAAACCAAGTTTCTTCTAATGGTAGGAACATAAAGACAATCTCTCAAAATTAAAATCCTATTACTATTAAAATTTAAAAACACATTTCCTACTGCAACTGCTGCCACTCTTGTAGCATTTCCCATATGTAGATAAATCTCCCCATCACTAAGTCTTCTGGTTTCCTGGAACCCCTGCAATGAATTGCAAACATGATTAGTGGCTCCCGTATCTACACACCAGGTACTGGTAGATAACACCGCTAAACATGATTCAACAACTAGTGAAAAAGATTTACCTTGTTTGTTCACTTTATTGAGAAAAATCGGACATTCCTTCTTCCAGTGTCCTTTCTGCTTGCAGTGAAAACACTTACCCGCAGGCTTTTTCACTCCACCTTGAGGCACATGAACTGCCTCCACAACCTTTTTCTGAGATTTGTTCTGCTTCTTCTGGCCTTTCGGCTTAGAAGTAGAAGCCTTCTCTGACACTAACACTGATGGTGGTTTCTTCACAACCAAAAGACTCTCAGCTGCTTGGAGTTCCTTAAGAAGTTCCGCCAAAGATAAATGCATTTTATTCATAGAATAAGTCAGGCGAAACTGCTTAAAACTCTCAGACTGCAATGAGTTAAGAACGAAATCGATCTGGGTTTCCCCATCAATTTCAGCTCCAAGGATCTCTAGTTCATTAAGAAGAGCTATCATCTTTAGAACATGATCCCTAATTGGGGTCCCTTCAACATGGGTGATGGTCACCAATTCTTTCATAGCAACTAGCCTTGCTGCCCGATTCTGATCCCCAAACATTTCTGTGAGGTTCAGCATCATATCGGAAGCGGTTTCCATAGCTTGATGCTGATGTTGCAATATATTTGACATAGAAGCCAAAATATAACACCGCGCCATCTCATCAGCCTTAACCCAATCTTTATAAGGCTTTGCTTCTTGTTCTGTGGCATTTTCTTCAGGTCTAGGAGGGCAGGCCGTAGATAGCACATATTTGTGGCCCTCAGCAGTTAACACAATATTCAAGTTTCTTTTCCAGTCAACATAGTTTTGTCCAGTAAGTTTATTTTCTTTGAGAATAATTGCAAGTGGATTGAAAGAGCCCATTTTTGAATCTGAGAATCAAATAACATAACAATCAATTATGAAGGGCAATAAAAATTTTGAATTTCATTTTAATATTGGTTCCCTCTACCACATGTTAAAAGAAAAACATTGGCAACCCTACACACCGTAAAAAGCATGCTTCGATGGGAAGTCTCTACTCTTTATCATTTGTGTAGATAGGCACAACCTTTTAATTTTACTATCTAGACACTATACCGTGCCAAGCAAAATTAAATAGCCAATATAGCTTCGGTCCTATAAATAATAATAGTGACTCAGATGGTGAGGATACTATTATTTATAGCTAAGTGTATACCATTACCTAGCCCCATGACCCATTGTTCCGTTATGAATTACCTCAGATGGTGAAGTACTTCACACAACAATTATCATAGACCTATCCTTTAAGGAAGTTTGTACCGATGAGGCCATAATTAATTTTGCCCGATGGGGGGGAAGGTTCTAAAACCATCACACAAAATTAATTACATCATCTACATACTAGTAATGGAGACCGTGGGATTTATAAAAAATAAACTCCCTCTCCCACTTAGTTATTTAAAAAAAATTTGTGAGGGTTATCAAAATTTTCGAGTTTGCAAAACCGTGATCTAGGTCAAAGCCAATTATCACCATGTTGTCCAATATGGTAAAACTATCACATATGCTATACTCATGGAAACATGCATAAACATAAATAAGGAAACATAATAAGATATGCATCCCAACTATTATGGTCAACATCCTCGTTTCCAAAAACAGTCAAGATTGCAGCCGCGCCTTGCCCACCAAGTCAGAGGTTGATGCAGGCACAGGGGGTCGAAGGGGGCAGCGCCCCGTCCCGCCAGAGCCGTTTCTTCATTAAAAAACGCATCTGCTCCATCAAAAAATTGAATTTCGACCTCCAAACAGCAACTTCGGCCACCATACAGAAACTATAATTTTATACATCAATCCTATGCCTCCTTTACAGAGTTCACATAAACTGGATCAAAAATACATACTGCATAACTTGTAATCTTACAACAGTTCTACATATCAAATAATGATACAGCTGGAGAAACAAAGATTACACAAAACCTTAAGCCTCCCACATGCCGGAGTTCACAAACTACTTTTAATATTACAACCACGAAAAATAATCGTGGCTCCTAAATATAAAAGCAGTAACCACGTATGCAAAAACGTGGGATCCAATCACACAAACATACATGCATGACCATAATAGTGGGATAAGATTTTCTGCAAAACAGACGTTAGTAAAACTGAACCCTGCAAAACCGGTTACCACAGTTTCATACTATACGATCTACGGACAACATGGCCTGTTTAATCCATACGCGTGATTACAGCCGGCTCTGATACCACTGTTGGGAAACCGAATCCCCAAGACCCAGTAATGACGCGTACAGATTAGACAACAAAAATAAAAACCCTACAAGGCGGAATTAGGGTTTTACCACAACTCCCTGCGACACGAACGCTGGTTGAACTTGTTATAGCACGTCTTGCTATAAACCACGATTACTGCTCGATCGTACCTTACGATCTTCTATCGTATTCCCTGCACGTCTAGAACACGAACTGAGTGTGGACTCTTTCGCGATCTGTTTGCTCTCTCTAGGTCTGCCTCTATTTCGTGAATAATAGAAAAACGTACATCTGACCTAGAGAGCATAACGTATATATATAGGGCTACGATAGGGACCTAAGGAGTAATAAGTCAGGGCTCCCAGTGTAAATAAGAAAACCTAATCCCACCAGGATTCTACTTCTTATTTCACTAATTATAATTCACCCCACTACAGAATTATAATTGCACTCCCGTCCTTATCTCAATTATATTACGAGCTCCATGATATTAAATACTTATTAATCTCCCCACGTTAAGATTACAGATACCCGTTGATTAAAATAAATTACTAACAGACGGAAGTAATTTTATATATACTTAAATCACATTTAGGCAAAGACTACTCAAGTTTGTTTCGTTTTTCTTTTCTTTTAGTGTAAATCAAAAAAAAAAAAAAAGTGTAAATCATAAACTAATTAACCAGCAGTTACTGCCAAACCTCAAAGCCAGCTTGTCTTGAACTGTCTTGAACTCACTCTCTCTCTCTCTCTCTCTCTCTTCGTAGAGGCTTCGTTGGTAGTGGTAGTATTTGATGGGTCTCTGTATACATTGCAAATTTCCTATAACAAAAAGCGTAGGCGCTACTTGAGAGTTGAGAGCTACTTGAGAGTTGAGAGCAATGAGTCAATGACGGTGAAGTCCCCTTTCATTTCCTTTTGACCCTCGCATTGCGCTCTCTCTCTCTCTCTCTCTCTCTCTGCTCATCAAATCTGCATTTTT
>BPLS01000565.1:1023444-1076578 GCA_019656275.1 Rhododendron kiyosumense
CCTTTTCACCTCCTTTTCCAGCTTATATATTTGGATCTTTCCTCTCTTACTTTTCTGCGCACACATTGTTTGCAAAAATCACTCAAAACCCCAAGCCAAAGAGCTTTGGGAGAACCAATTCTCTACGTTCGATTTATTTGAATTGGGCGCCCCTTTCTTGGTCTGCTTCTTAGAATCAGAATGCTATATAACTACTCTACTCCTATTTGGAAACGTTCAAAGAGTTTTTAGATTCACTTGTGATTTTGTCCATCTGGGTATATCAAAAAGGTTTTAGAAATACTCACGTCATGTAATTTTGGGATTCTTTCAATGGCAATGGCAATATTTGACGTTGAAGCCCAATGGGTTCGTTAAAAAGATGATATATCTTTTCACTCTTTTTTAAGTGGTTTGACCCTTTTCCCTGAGATCCTATTAAAGAAGAAACAACTGCACCAGTGGTAACAGAGAGAGTAGTACTATGGAAGAGACTTTTGTGCCTTTTCGTGGGATCAAGAATGATCTTAACGGAAGGTTGTTGTGCTACAAACAAGATTGGACTGGCGGCTTCAGAGCAGGCTTCAGGTATATACTCACCACATGTATACATATAAAGCTCCCATTAGTTTAAAAAAAAACTCCTGAATTCACTGCATAAGCTTTTCCTCTTTTTTAATCCTTGTTCCTCTTTTTGGGAAATTTCTAATGGAGTACTTTTACTCATGTTAACGAAATTTTACAGGATTTTGGCTCCTACCACTTATATATTCTTTGCCTCTGCAATCCCAGTTATTTCATTTGGGGAACAACTGGATAGAAGTACTGGTATGATTATTACACTGTGCAGAAGTCTGATTCTATTCGTGCCATTGAGATTTTTATACAATTTGAATGGATCTTGAAGGTTCCAAAAGATGTGTCTCAGTCCATAGTATTGCAACTTACCACTTCCAGTTTCCATAAATAAGGAAATATTCAACAATGATACTGCCTCCTTTCCAATTTGTTCGTCCAGTTTTAAAAATCCAACTCTTTTTGGAATACTGTGATTACACCTAAAAAGATACAACTTTTCACATTTACTATTCAACTTTTTTGAAAAAAAGGGTGAAAAGGGAATTTTGGTTCATCTGACAGTCAAATAGATAATATTTTGGGACATTTGAAAAGTCTAAATGGACAAACAAATTGGGACGGAGGGAGTATGTAGTGAGGCTTTGCTTTCAACAGTAAAATGATATAAGTTCCTCCTTCAATTTGCAGAAGGAGTTTTGACTGCGGTTCAAACCTTAGCATCCACTGCAATTTGTGGGATTATACATTCAATCATTGGAGGGCAACCTTTGCTGATTTTGGGAGTTGCAGAGCCCACGGTAATTATGTACACATTCATGTTTAACTTTGCGAAAGAGAGACCAGAGTTGGGTCGCAACCTGTTTCTTGCATGGGCTGGATGGTGAGTTATAGCTTTCTTTTTGTCCGAAATGGGCTAGTAGTACTAGTATTTTTGTTTTATTGTTTTTTTGATAAGTGTAGTACTGGTATTTTGTTGTATGGTTTTTTCATATATTGCAGTTTAGTACTAGAATTTTTGTTCTTCCGAGTTTATGACAGTCATTGCCAGTAAATGGGGCTTGACTGTTTGAATCTTTCAGGGTGTGCGTGTGGACCGCAATATTGCTGGTCTTACTGTCTATTTTAGGAGCTTGTTCCATTATCAACAGATTTACTCGTCTGGCAGGAGAACTGTTTGGTTTGCTTATTGCCATGCTCTTCATGCAGCAAGCAATCACAGTAAGATCAACTGTTATATGAATTCTCTTTTCCAATCTTAATTTTACTCCTATGGATGTCAAAGAAAGCATGGTTAGGCTTTGTCCGCTCAATATTCGTTTTTATTGACTTGTTATGTAAGCTATATTCATCTACAACCCGATTGATCGTTCGGACTAATAGTGAGCGATTATATAATCTCATTGGATAAGCAATTGCACTAGAGTGTGGGATTGACAGTACCACAAATAGACTGGTCATCTGACAGAGAGTAATCCCCTCCACCATTTGTTGCCTCCAAATGCCCAAAATGCGGTTCAAAAGGGATCTGTACTCCAAAACCTTATTCCTATACATAAACCAAACAGGCCCAATGAGCACCTCAAACTGCTATAGACTTTTTTTTTTCTAATGTTATCCTGATGTTCGTTTGGTTGCAGGGACTTGTGGATGAGTTTCGCATACCCCAGCGAGAAAATCCAAAACTAAGTGAGTTCTTGGCTTCATGGAGGTTTGCAAATGGGATGTTCGCTTTGGTTCTGTCTTTCGGTCTTTTGCTAACTGGACTAAGAAGCCGTAAAGCAAGGTCGTGGCGCTATGGGACTGGTAATTATGATTTTCAAGATTTCAGTTCCTAGAACATATACTTAACTTGGGTTTTTCTCTGTAACAACTGAAAGATTAAGCATTGCTTACAAGCAGTGTTCTAAAACAAGGAATTAATTGGCAATTAATCGTTGGCGGGGTCTATCAGATTAGGTCCGACTAATGTCTAATCGTTGGTTACTAATTAATATGCACCGATTAACTGCTGATTTATCCAACTAATCGCTCGAAGGTGGCCGACCGCCCGACTAGCGCCTAGCGACTTTTAGAACATTGCTTACAAGATGCTCTTTGTCATTTATGGTGGACAAAATAAAGTTTGATAGTTTAAGTGTCTTTCGGCAGGTTGGCTTAGAAGCCTCATAGCAGACTATGGTGTGCCACTCATGGTTCTAGCCTGGACAGCCATCTCCTACATTCCATCCGGAAGTGTTCCGAAAGGAATCCCACGTCGCCTCTTCAGCCCAAATCCCTGGTCTCCTGGTGCATATGAAAACTGGACAGTTATTAAGGCATGTAATCAAGTTTAGTTTCCACCGAAAAGTCCACCATGTAAATTGATCACAGAGGATTTTAGGTAGGATGACTCATGGTGGTAAATTGATGGTTTCAACTCAAACTGACAGGACATGCTCAATGTGCCCGTGCTGTACATACTTGGAGCTTTTATTCCAGCAACGATGATTGCAGTACTCTACTATTTTGACCACAGCGTGGCATCCCAACTTGCTCAGCAGAAGGAATTCAATCTGAGAAAACCACCTTCTTTCCATTACGACTTACTCCTTTTGGGGTTCTTGGTATGCAAGCTCTTGTTTCACTCCCATAACCTATTTTGCTTTCGTACCCTGCCTTTGCTGATGACTGAAATGGTCTACATTCTTGCTTCTTGATGACAGACTTTGATGTGTGGCCTGATTGGAATTCCTCCGTCTAATGGTGTGATCCCACAATCCCCCATGCATACCAAAAGTCTGGCCACCCTTAAACACCAAGTAATTACCTCATCACTTGTCAGTGAGACATGTGATTTTTGTTATCAAAATGTCCCTGCATCTTTGGACTTGGCTTTCTTTATTTAGCATGAGATTATATTGTAGGTTTATAGTTGACTAATGTTTCAATGAGAAAACAACCTCCTGATTGTGCAGTTACTTCGGAATCGACTGGTTGTTACAGCACGCAAAAGTATGAGAAAGAACTCAAGCTTGGGGCAGTTGTATGGGAATATGCAAGAAGCTTACCAACAAATGCAGACCCCTCTCATCTATCAGGAGCCCTCAGCTCGAGTATGGTTGCAAACACATCTTTTTCCATTCCCTCATAAGACAGCTGCTCAGACTCCCTTTTGCATTCCAACACCATGTAACTGTAGAAATTATGCTAGTTGACTCAACTTAGTTAAAATGACTTTTCAGCAAATTGGCGATATGAATTAAAAAAGACAGACTAGCTGTACTCTATTGGCTAGTGAATAACTTCATCCCAATAACCATTTCCATCCCTGCCGAATGATATTTCTTTTAAACTGCTCTTTTATAACTGAACGTCATGCCAATATATGACCAGGGGTTGAAGGAACTAAAAGAAACGACAATTGAATTAGCTTCAAGCATGGGAAACATTGATGCCCCAGTTGACGAGACAGTTTTCGACGTGGATAAGGAGATTGACGATCTGCTGCCTGTTGAGGTCAAAGAACAGCGTCTCAGTAACTTACTCCAAGCCACAATGGTGGGAGCATGTGTGGCTGCCATGCCTTTCCTCAAGATGATTCCTACCTCAGTCCTTTGGGGTTACTTTGCCTTTATGGCAATAGAAAGTTTACCCGGTAATCAGTTCTGGGAGAGGATATTATTACTCTTTACTGCTCCAAGCAGAAGATACAAGTAAGGCTTCAAACACGTTCCTTTTTAGTTCTTTTTTCCGGCTTCAATTTTGCCAAACCATTTTCAAGAAATTGACTTTCTTTTTCTGCAGAGTTCTGGAGGAGTACCATGCCACCTTTGTAGAAACTGTTCCATTCAAGTCAATTGCCCTATTTACACTATTCCAAACCATATACTTGCTTATTTGCTTTGGAATTACATGGATACCAATTGCTGGGGTTTTGTTCCCTCTAATGATCATGCTTTTGGTTCCCGTAAGACAATACCTTCTGCCCAAGTTTTTCAAAGGGGCACATCTTCAGGATTTAGATGCAGCAGAGTTTGAAGAGGCACCAGCTTTACCATTCAATCTTGCAGCTGTATGATTTCTTTTCTTTTAACTTTCCACAATCACATCTTTTATCTTTCGCGGCACTTGTTAGTAAAGGAAATGCGATACTGATAGATTTTTTGTACAATATTTTTGAATCCGCTGGTCACAGTCTTTTTCAAATCTAAACTGCCACCATTATCTCATAATTGTAAAATACCCACTGTCACATCATTCTATATATAACTTTCGTGTGATAAATCTTTTTGTAAAACGTCTTCATGGAATGTTGTAATTTTTCAAGCAGGGGACAGAACTAGGGGCTACAGCTTCATTTGCAGAGGATGGAGAAATTTTGGATGAGATGATTACAAGAAGCCGAGGTGAGATTAGGCGTATATGCAGTCCCAAGGTGACAAGCACCACTGGAACTCCAGCAAAAGATCACAGAATCCCTCATAGCCCTCATTTGTCAGAGAAAGCATATAGCCCACGCGTAAGTGAACTGAGAGGGGAGCCAAGTCCTCGGTCTGGTGGAAGAGGCCCTATTAGTCCAAGAGCTGGAGACCCAAGGCCGTCCAAATTGGGAATCAGTCCCCATAACTCAACTTCTTCAAAATAGGCTTGCTTTATATCTAGTTGCAGTTGAGTTTCAGATGGCTTGGACTATGTTGTAACATTATTGAGTGTGGTTTTACCTTGTTTTGCGTTTGTTATTGATGTAAAATCTCCCTTCTTTCTACTCTTATAAATGTAGTTTATTGCCTTCTCATATCAAAAAATACTAGCTGATTGATCTTTTCATATTTTATCCTTCTCATATCAAAAAATACTAGCTGATTGATCTTTTCATATTTATAAAATGTTTCCTATAAATTGATTGGACCCCTGGCTGATGCAGGGGGCACATAACCGAAGCATCCCATTCGTCTCCCGATTGCCTGCTCCCCACTTATTTGGTTGCTCTTTTTAGAGTAGTGGTTTAAGACACACCAACTAATCTGCAGCTCTGTATATAGTATTATTTCCCTTTTGTTATGTCATTCCTCCCCTTTGGTAGTGGCAAAAGCCCACAGCTGTCGGGTGCAGGCTCTAGGCATTAGGTATTGTTGGTGATATAACAATAATTTACACCAAAGAACAAAATTATGATGGACAAATTAACAGGCTGAGTTGCGGAAATCTCGCTCTCTTTAAGGAGATTCAAGCCCTCTAACGGTAACAAATCGGTGCAGTAGAGAATCTCTGACGTGTCCCCTCTAGGATATAACAGCCCGATAATTTATCGTATGGTTCGGACCTACTCTGCACAAGTAGGAGAACCCAAAGCTCCACAATAAAACACCCTTACACTTTGCCCAAGACTCTCACTCTCATTAAATTTACAAGCTATTTGTTTAGAGAATAAAGATGAACAAAGATGGAGGATAATACTTAGGAGAAGTTGGCTCATGACTCTATGGCTAGGATTGCTTCTTATGTATGCAAAGCCTCCCAAGCAAGCCTTATATAGGCAAGAAAGAATCCAAATCAAATCTTTTCATTAATGACCAAATCTCACTTGGATATGGAAAGATATGCTCTAGATTTGGAAGATATGAAAGATATGGATAGATATGAATCTAAATTATATCTTTTCCATTAATGACCAAATCCAATTAGATATTATCTTGATTTTATTTGGTTATCTTCTTAGATTTTCTAGATTTGCTAGATCCTCCTTGATTCTTCTAGATATGCTTCTAGAAATCCAAGCAACCGCTAAGATAGAGCCTCTCACGCATATATATGCTTCTAGATATGCTTTTATTTAAATATACACGTGATTTGTAAAAGTCTAGAACTAGAAGATGTACAGAAATTTAATAATAAAATAACAAATTTCCAACAAGTATCAAGTGTGAGTGGTAGAACAGCTTCGAGACAGTCAACCTAGTCATGGGTTCTCTCTACAGCCCGCCATTCCTGACATGAGGAAGGAATGGATTAAGGTTTGCTCTTATCTCAGTACTATATTTGGACCCAGACATATCCAAGTATTTTAACCTATGAGCATGAATCATGTGAAATGATCAAGCACCCTATGTGACTTTAGCTTAGCTATATACCCTTGTACCAGAAGGAGAGTTTTGTTCTGGCTGAAAATGATCTTGGCATCATAACACTCATCAAAAGTTTTCTTGCATAGGAAGGGTCAAGAATCCAATTATATCAGGCATCAATCATCACAAAAAGAACTCTACTGTGACGTGAAAAAGGATCCATTTTTTTGGAATAGTTCATTGAAAAAGAAGCGGCTTAAACTCATTCCCCAGAAAGCAGTGGAGAAAATGGACGAAGCAGAGAATTGGGGTCCTACATACTCAATTGCAGAAGGAATTAATGTAGTGGAGGGGCCAGGAAGTGTGGTTTTCAATAGCATTGACTTGGTTAGGTGTAAGTGGGATTTCATTCTTCACGACGTCTCTCATGCATGGAGGAGAGGTTAGGTCTCTTTCTAACGAGTATAGGAATCTTTGTCTTTGCCTTTTTGCCTTCAATTCAGGGAAAGAAGCCAAAGGAAATTTGGCTTAGCCTAACATCATCTCGTTCCATCTTCTCTTGGTTAAAGCAGACCTAACATCATTGATTTGAAGGACACCAACTTGGATGCCATGTGAAGATTTGATACAATAGTTGACCATAACACAGTTCCTCTTATGTCCTTTCCCTCCTCTCAGATCCTCATGTTTCCATGGATTGGGAATGCACTCGAACACAAACCTTTCCTTGATTTGTTCTTTTTTCTTTGTGATTTAGTTAATTGAAACACTTAACAACCAGGGCAGGTATATTTGTATTCTATGCCAAATACTGATGCCACAAGGCCTAGTGAATGGGCTAAAGCTAATAGGTCACATTATTTTCACAACAATGAAGAGGTCCTGGATAAGACCATCAAAATCACACAACACAATGGTCAAATTCAAATTCTGCTAAGAAACGAAATAGGGCGAAACAAAGCATGTATTGAGCACACAATATTTTATCTTGTCTTGTGCTTTTTTGTAGTTACTACAACACCAGAAAACATAATTTTGACCCTAGATAATCTCAGAGTGAAAGTTTGAGATCTAATCTTCTTTGTTTTTCTTCCTTGGGTTGTTCTTTATTCCTAGAAGAACTAGGAAGCATTGCAGCATTACCTTTAAAGTGCACACACTCCATGAAATCTTTCAATTCGAAGGACACAGTCCCTCGAGATTTCATGTCTCTCTCCCTTTCCCTTTCCTTTTCACCTTTGGAGCCATTCGCAGCCATTTGATCCCTCATTTCTTGCATATTTCCAATCAGAGCAAAGAACGTGTTGATCTTCTCTTCTTCTTCTTCTTCATTGCTGATTGACCTTTTTATTCTTCCTCCTTCCATCGGTAATTGAGCTCCTCAACTGGTGGTTGGTTTTCTTAAGATAGCAGCTTAATTTATACACATAATTACGTGAGTTGAGTAACAAGTACTTAACTTCACCTGGTAATCTTTGCCAAAAAAAAGTTGAGATGCTTAGACCCAAAAGTATAAGCAAATTGGCACACTACACTGCCGAGAAGGAAACAAAGTGATGTTGGGCGGTAATATACTGTAGTTAATTATATAGTACTTTAACAAAAGAAGTGACATTTGAAATGACAATACTACCCTTGTAACAACCATTGCAATTGGAGGCCCAAAAAAAAAACACACTTTAAAGTGGGCCATGGTATAGCAAAAGACAACTCATCACACAACTTTTGATACATTAACTTCGATCATGGAGGATTTTTGAGCCTCTTATTTTGCAATTGAGTATAGTCTCACTTCAAGATACTACTTTTTTGTTGGTTTGTAAACAACCACACAAATACACAATTGGACTTGCATAAGGTACGAACTTGGGTCGGATCAAAAAAAAAAGGTACGAACTTGGGCAATTAGTTTTGATCGATCAGAGTTGAGTTTTGTGAATCAGGGTGGGTTTTGAATTATGGGCTTTGTGGGCTAGTGAGCCCCAGTGGACTACACAAGTCCTACAATGTAAATTTGCCCAATCTGCACAACACGTTCTGCCTATACTATACTATAGCATACATGCGGGTCCTCCTCCCATCGTACAAACCCAGATAATAAAAGAGGAGCCTCGTATGCTCTTCTATGTACGTATTTTTTAAACTTTCATCGGATGGATGGTTTAAACCAACATTCTCTCTATGAAGACACAATAATAATGAAAAGAGTTAGAAACACTTCATCCGAATTGAAAAATGACCTTTCCAATGGTGACTTTGAGTACAAACTTCTTTTTCACAATTGCGGTCAACACACACTAGCCAAAGGTTATTCCTAGACATGCCTTCTTCTTTGTTCTCTTTTTTGGCCTTTAATAAACAATGTTGCCTTCCACATTGATGTACTCAGAATAGGCAAGTTCAGGATGAATCACAGAAGAAATCATACCCATTAGGGGGGGAAGATCCCAAACTCCCCACCTACTTAAGGTGGAGGGACCACTATTGTGCATATGAAAAAGAAAGTTTGAGTCGTTCCAATTTTGAAACAAAATGTAAGCAACGCTATCTTTAATTCGCCTTCAACATAAATTAAGATTGAGAGAAAGTACCTCTTCTTTAGGAAAGTCTCATTTTGCCCCACCTCACCTCAACGTTGTTAATAATCAGTTATTCATTTGCCCTGTTTTAATACTCCATATGACTTGTTTTTCCAGAAAAGCTTTTCCATGTTTGAGAATGTAGCAGGGCCTACGCAGGCCCTTAACAAATCACCAAATTCAGACACTTTCTGCTTTGTGAAGCATCTAACCACCCAAATGCCTAATGATGATGTCCCTTCATCAGTTGGGTGCTCTAATACGAAAACGAACCACCACCTCTCATTTGGTTGTTCAAGTTGACAAACCTAAACCTAATGCCATGACCGACTAGTCCAATCTCTTCCTGACAAGCATTGTTGGTAATTGTTATGCGTAGCTTTTATCAGGAAAAGGAAAACGCAGAGAACAAATACAGATTTCAAGATATGCTTTCATTCACGAAAGAAAAACAAAGAACAGAGTTGCTATGCAAAACAAAATTGCACATCAACTCTCTTAACATAATGTCTATTCAAAGCGTGCTCTTAATCATAGGTTTAGATGCTCGGGCTCCTGCAAAAGCCCCGTACAATGGCTGTTTATGGGTGCAACGAAACACAATGTACTACTCCTACATCCCAAAGCTTTGTTTATTTTTTTTGGTAAGTATTTTTGGAATTTTAGTCTTGTCAATTCAAAATGAAAAAGATGTTACTCATATGGCCCGAGAAGAGTAGCCAAGCAGCTTATGAGAAAGAATCAAAGAGGAAAAGCTGAGCCACCAAGACCGCCCACCAAGAGGGAGATCAAACTCCTTCTTGGCCCATTGATAAGCCGAGTACGAATTGGACAGCAGCAAAAACATAGGACTCGGAGATGATCCCCTTCTCAAACACTCATAGGCTGTGAAAGAGAATGATACGCAAATGGGTGACCAGCCCACCTCAACTCAAGAGGCTCCTACATGCGGAAGGAGGGCTAGAACCCTCCGAGATATGTCTAACAAAGGCCTAATCCTAATAAGGCTACCACTCCTAAAGGGAGTTAAACAGCTAAAGCTATTGGCCTATGTAACACTAATATGAACATCCAATATGGGAAGGGGTGGTACAGACAGCCTAGACCAAGTGCCATCCATGTCAATATCTCTAAATCTAAAGGTGGAATCCTAAGGGAATTCCACCTCTCGATGATATATATATAACACACCCCATTCACCTCAGTGGCGAAATCCTAATGGGATTCCAGCTCTCGATGATATGTAACACACCTCCATTCACCAATTGAGGTACACTAGACCCTCTCTAACAAAGCCATAGAGCTCTTTTTTATGTATCCTTTTATCATCCCGACTGAATTAGGCATAGGAGAGGGGTTGGCTAACATCAGACCCTTAGTTTTCTTTTCAGGTTAAAGGATTGAGGCTAGGAACGGAGCCAAGGCAGAGGAGTGGCCCTATAAAAACCCAAATACCAAAATCCTGGATCTGTCCCTTATCGAGGGGCTCAAAATTGGTTCAGTAATGGTGCTCAATAACTCAAATTTTGAAGACAGTTCGTGAAATCACTAATAACAGACTCTCCATTACTCAGCACTACGCATCAGTACATAAAATTGTATTCCGGATGCTAACACACAGTCAAAAAATCAAAGAAAGCTCGAACTAGTTTTTGGAGAAATTAACAAATTACGTCATTCAGAGTGCAAGTTTAAGGTCCAAGCCAGATTCTTTATCTAGTACTAGATCATCATCATCAGGTTCATGAATCTTGATGCTGGAGGGAGCAGGAGGGAATTTCAGAGGCGTCCTCTTGAATTCAGCCTCCCCATGTTGAGTGAAATCTTCCATTCTAAACGACGGAACCAAACTACTCACAGTTTGCTGCTCCGCCGCCTTCCTCTTTTTGTTGTTGTTGTTGTTTTTGTTGTTAATCTCCATTTCTTTCAATAATTCATTCCTTCTGCGATCGCGAGCGTCTCGAAAGCTTCTTATTAGGGCATAGAACTTGTCCATCTTTTCCTCAACTTCCTTGTCCTCCTCCTCTTCCTCCGGCTGACACCCTTTCAAACAATTAATCTTCTCTCTCTTCTCATTCCCCATTTCTGCCTTTTGAGGTACAACCAAAGATTTTTTAAAAGAAAAAGAAAAATCAAAATGAAGCACACAAACGCGTTTGATGCGTGGAGAAGAAACTACGTCCGCGTTTGGTGGTCTCGGCGGCAGGGGGAGGAATAAATAGAGCTTCCCGTGAGTGAGAAGACTGAAAAGCCCTCCCTGCCAGTACAAATTACAAAGGTCTATAATTGCCCTTATACGAATTAGGAGGGCCGTTTCCGTAATTGCTGTAATGATTCTGGAATCTGTGGACGTCATTTGCCCTACGTCATGAAAGGCTAATGGTTGGTGATGACATGTGTGCAGTGACGTCGAGAATTGTTCAGCTTACAACAGCTGGCCCGCGGCTCCTCTCTCTCTTTCTGACTCTGTCCATAATTTTGACCAAGTCTGTTGAGGTACGGAGTAGTAGTAATCTGTGGCTGGGAGAATACAATAATGCCACACCACCCTTTGTTACTGCCACTACCTCTGTTAGTTGTTTGGCAATTATACCACCTACTGTATTATTCTGTCAACCATTTTCTCTCTCACTAGAGACCCACCGACGACAGTAGTTTTTGAAATTATTCAGCCTTGTTTTCAAACTATAAAATTACCGCTTTTGTGGACTTCGAGAAGTTTAATTTGATCACTTCTCTCATTCTCACCCTGAGAATTCGTATGGGATTCCAATTCCATCCATTGTACACCGTGACAGTACTGGTGCTTGCGTGTGAAAAAATACTTGTCATGTTAAACATGAGATCTAGGTCTCCTCATCTTGGACCTCAGAGAGAAGTTGTCTAAACTATATATTTTTTTTTTATCTATCTATCTTTCTCCACTCAAACCTCCTTCAAAATTCAAAACGAACAAGCCCTATAGTTCTCTTGTTGAAGTTGAGAAGTTTAAAACAAGGGTAATTTTATAAATAGGTAGGAGTAAAATGCATGTGATACTACCTCCTTTTTAAATTGTTGGTCCATATCTTTTAAGGTGTCCCAATTTTTTAAATCTGTCTTTAAAATTGAAGTACGAAGTCTTTTATTTGTTGAGAAACACTCACAAATACTCCCTCCCAAAATTGTCATGTCCATTTAGGAAAAAAGAAAAATGTTTCTCTTCACTCATCAGTTTGATGTACCATCAGATCATAAAGATGAGAAAGTAGAAAAGTGGAACGGATACATGGATCCGTGAAAAAAGGGAATAGCAAAATTCTTTACCAAAACGTTAAGGAACTCTGTTGCATTTTTCACTTCACACTTCTCATTTTCTACGAAAAATTGAAGAGCAATTAGTTTATGCTGATATATCATAAAATAAATACCTTTGTTTAAAGTATTTACTTTTTATTTTTTACTGAATGTTGGGTCTCCCAATAGCTAGGATCACAAGTGAGGGGTAATAACTAAGTACTTTATAAATTGGTAATGAGAGTAGAAAAAGGAGGACGAAAAGAGTTTTAAGGGAAAATGACGGCCAATGACGTGTTTTTGATAATTAATATCCGTCAATGACATTTTCAGTATTAACAAATATTCTTAACTTGTCCTTGACGGATATTAATTATCAAAACAAGTCTTGAGCTATCATTTTTCCGAGTTTTTAAAGGGATAGAGAGAGATGGAGGAATGGCTAAAGAATTTGAGAGAACATAGGCAAAGACTAGTTACCAAAAAATTACTAATAAAATACTCCAACAAAGAGAGAGAGAGAGAGAGAGAGAGAGACGGGGGTTGTTATTTTTTTGATAACACGTATGACAGTGTCAAGATTAGTTGCACGCATCTTACAAATCTCTGGAGGATCGAGTCCATCGTTCACTAGCAGGGAGTCTCTTTAAAAACACAAAATGCATGGATAAAGAGACTCGGTAGTAGCGGTAGACTAAAAAATTTAATGTCAAGGAGACTAGGGGGCACCCTATCGTAGAGTTCATCACCACAAAAATTAGTAATGGTACTTAACTCTGACTTTCACTATTAACCACAAACCCCATTAACCACAAACCCCATGATAAGGTGGTGGTTTTTTTTAGGCAATACAAGGTGTTTCGGGTCACGTTGCGCGCATCTCAGACTAATCTTTACAGTTTCTTCCATAATCATTTCACACGTTACTCGTTAGGTCATAATAAGTTCTTCCAATCGTAACAGTCCTACTCAATACCCTCTGTTTTTTTGTGTTTGTACAATACGTGCAAGAACATCTTGTAGTACAATAAAATAAAATAAAAACAAAAACTCAAAAGCATGCAGAGAGAGCGAGCTTGCTAGCTCTTTCGTGGTTGCTTCCTAATGAAATCGACCAATTGTTGTGTATCGACTTATGGTCATTGTGTTGTCTTTTTACATCAAAATTGACAGAAAATGCGGTTTTCTCTTTCTTTTTCTTTTTCTTTTTCTTTTTCTTTTTCTTTTTCTCTCATGTTAAATTGTTAATGGCATTCTTGTCGAAAAGACACATGTTATTGGCTCAATTTAACTTGTTACTCCTAGCTAGTTACACCCATAAAAAAATTAATCTGTTAATATGAGTTCAATATTGCAATATTAACTCATCCAAACCATTCCGATTTAGTCAAAATGGGCACAATTGACTTTTTGAAAAGAAGACAACTTCTATGTTGTGGGGTGGTTAGACTGCATCGGCCATCTCCGACCTCATTTCGATAAAATTTTAGTGATCGGATTCGTTCACGTGGTAGAGTTCATTGGTTACTACTGCCATATATGTAACAAATCAAATTTTGATCACAACACGCATTTATTTTGAAAAAAAAAAAGAAAAAAAGAGAGCTCCTGAAGTTATAATATAATTCAGTATGCCAAAGTTGTTTCATTTTCCTATAAATGTGGGTAAATCATATATTATTTGTTATCCGGACGACTTGGTTTTTTATGCAATTGTAATAATCAATGAGCTCTACTGTATGAATGAATCTGATGATTAAAATTTTTTCGAAATGAAATCGGAGTTCTCCTTTTTTAAAAATCATAGTGGAGTATTAATTTCTGCTAGTATTTCGCATGGGCATATTTACAAGGTAATTGACCATTCTAGAGCCTTATATTAATGGGTCAGCTCACCTCTATACTTTCTTTTTTTTTTTCAACGGAAAAAGCAAATTCATTAATCAAGCTATACGGCATCTACAGATAAATCCGAATACAGAATAGGACATACGGCAAGTACAGATTTCTATCCAAATATAAAGAAACAGAGACACAATACAAAAAAAGATTAAGAGACGAAACTAGTGTCTAGCGCTTGTGCAAGAGCCAAACGCTCACTTCTTCACACCGTCAACATGGCCGGCTAATGTGGAGCTAGTACCCAGACACCACCGTCTTGGGATGGCAGAACTCCGAATCAAAGATAACATTAAATTTGTGGAAATCAGTCACCCGATCTGGAAAAATCAGATCAGAACAAAACCACCCGGGAAGACCCACCGGGACAAAAACCGGACCAATATCCAGACAGAAACCGGCCTCAACATCCGGAACAAAACAAAAATGAAACACAAAATCAAAACCCTAACCTGCCAAAACACTCAAAACAACCACCGCATTACCGCTGCAACAACCACCACACCAACCACATGAATCACGACAGCCCCTACTGTCGCCATGCCCAATCCCAACACACCATATCCACTCACAGCATCGCCACCAACAACCCAGCAAAATCGCACCATTCACCATCCGAAACGGCCAAAGCGCCACTAGGCAAGAAATCGGCTATCTCCAACATGGTAGAAAGGTGGTCCACAACGGGATCCAGAAAGCTAGTGGAACAGGATACACCCAGCAAAGTATCCGGCAGGATCTTACCGAAGGGGGAGGGGGTGGAAATGAGGAAGGTGGAGGGAAGGGGAAGGGGAAGAGGGAGGGGGGGAACAACAACCCACGGAGGAGAGGAGCGCCGGCAAGGAAAGAGAAGAAGAAAGAGGAAGACAAAAAAAGGTGCCCGGGGGAGGAGGCGGCGCCTCCCCCAAGCAAACAATGGCGGCTAGGATTTCTCTGGAAAGAGTTTAGAGAGAGAAGGGAGGACTCACCTCTATACTACCATCCACCAAATCCCGCTAGATATCAAATTTCTTAGTTCCACCATGGGTCCATAACAGTGATCAAAGATGTTCATCTTGCACTTCCCACAGAAAAAGGAAAGTCAACTTGATTGGTCATTAACAATTAACATAGATACTAATCTTATAAAATAGTAACAGTACTTGTTCAAAATTGCGTCTGATTGTTTAGTTTATACAAATTGCTTATGCATGTAACTCTTGTTGACTGATCGAGTTGATTTTTTTCTTTTTTCCACTAATGATATTGCCCTTGAGCGAGAGGTAATTAGGGATGAACGGTTCGGATCCTTTGCATAAAACTATAAAATAGTATGAGGTTTGGAAGGATATTTTGGATAGCACGTAGGGTGGAGTTGAGTTGAGTTGAAGCCTGAACCCAATAATTGTGGGCATTGTCATTTGCGCAAACTTGAATGACGTAATTAAAGATGTTTAACGTTACTTACTTTCTATGACGTTCCTTGACTTTTGAATCCTACGTTACTTTCTATGTTACTTACTTTCTATGTTTCTTCAATGAAGTTTGGTTGCGTTGCGTTGCGTTGCAGCAGTTTAAAGTCAGTTAAAAGCTGTCAAAGTCTATAGACCCTGTTCGTTTAAGGATTTTAAATTTTAATTATTAATTTTTTTTAATTATTATTTTTATTTTATTCTCTATGTCTCTTCAATTATTACTGGTATTTTCAATATTACTCTATTTTTCTCTACATTCATTATCTATAAATTTAAATCTAAAATCTCGAAACGAACGGGTCTACTGTCCTAGATATTAAATGTATTGTATTCTATTCTATGGAATGGAATGAAAGGCAGCATGCATGCTAAAGTCTAGGCGTCAACCAATCTCAGACAATGCCGTATAATCGAAGGCAACAAACATTTACACACCACTACGTTGCGTACTAGGAGTGGAGGACCAAGTACAGTACTCCTTTCATTTTTAATTGAGAGTCCCTTATTTTATTTTGAAATGTTTCAAAATGATTGTCCTTTTCCAAAAATAGAAGTAGAAATTTGATAAAATCCCAAAAGTGTCTATCATATGTGAATACATATGGTACAAAATAAGTAGAATATAGAGATAATAGTGGAAAGTACTCGTAATAATTACATATTTTCTAAAAAAGTTGAAATTCTTTAGAAAAACTCTCATTTAGAAACAGAGGGAGTATTTGTCCAGCCCATAAAATTTCAAACCGAAGCCTTAAGAAATCAGGTTCGAAGATGATCTTTGGACTGAGATCGATATATAGTTTTCTTTTCTCCTGAATCAAACTATCAGTTAGTCCACAGTATATAATTTGTAGTATCCTTGTAAGCTACTACTAGTAGTAAATTACTAGGTAGCTCAATCATTTCAATTCAATATATATATCCACTGCACACAAACTTCTGGGCAAGAGTATATCACATGCATAAGGATTCAGGAGTATTCATTTCCATTTCTTTGTTGTCATAAACATAACATTCATTGCAATTTATGAGGATCGATGTAATCCTTGGAATTTGTAATCACAAGGACAATAATAAATACGTAGTCCAGTCCAAGAGAGAGAGAGGGGCCGACATGTGCTCGTATGAAATCCATGTAAATGTGTGGTGGATTGAGGTAGGGGCATAGAATGATTCGTTGATTCTGTAGAAGACTAGCCATTAATTGTTTCTTGGTGGTGTTGTTCTGTGGCCAGAAATGATCAGGTCCATCTGGTGGCATGCATATATGATAGGGATTGCCATCAACCTATTCAAAGACGCAAAAGCCTGAAGTTCGAGAAAGACATTTGTGGTCCTCGATCGGGAATGGAGCCTTGGAATTTCAATTCCAATTCCAACATTTGGTATGCTGAAAAATGAAAGCATGTGTCATGTGTGTTACGTACAAACGGAAATCATACCACTGGGAGACCAAGGAACGACTTTTTAATTCCTTCCCAAAAGTCTTTCCGCTGGAGAAAATAAGAATTACAACATTACATGAAACACATGTTGGAAATTTTTACGGAATTTTGGATGAATGAAATCCGGGCTACCGGAGGATCTTCTGAGACAACCGTACATATTCTGGGTTCATTGTATCTGGACGCACCACAATCAATAGACGTATTAATGTGTGAATTGTGTAACTCCCGTAACCACCTCCCCATGATGGTGTATTCACTCCTATAATCTCCCTCCTTGATGGCATAGATCAATTCCAGAATTTATTGTTGGAGTTATCGGAAAGGCATCTCTAGGGTACTTTATCTCTATAATATATGGGTGCTTCTCGTTTCTGTTCAACACACCAGAATTTCACCCACTCTAAGAGCTCTAAAAATCGTTCTTTGTGTGAGAGAAAGACGGGCAGTAGTCAGTTCGCCAAGATGGTCGACGGTGGCAGGGGCGGATTTAATTAAGGCACAGGTGGGTTACGTGACCCACCTGATGTTATCGGGAATATTTTTTGTGAACCGAAGAAGAAGTTAAGTAATATATATATAATTACCGAGATTATATCAAGTTGGGCATCTTGTCCCCCGCGCATGGTCTTAAATCTTTTTTCTTTCATTTTAACGTTGAAATTGAAATTAAAAAATTATTCAAAGCGTGTGGCCAACGGGAGTCGAACCCCACCCAGCAAAATGCTTAGGCTGAAGCGTGGTCCACAATGCCATCAAAAATAATTTGACATACCTATCAAATAAAAAAATTGAAATACAAAACACCACTCATTTTTTAAAAAGTTTACTGTATGTTTAGTCTTTGTCTATCACTAGCGTGTCTTTATTATGTAATGGCGACAACATAATTGTACTTTTTATATTATTAGTAATGCATTTCTTGCTCTTTCACAAAAAAAATTCAAAATTTTGTGCTTTATAAAGAATGCTTGAACATTTTCTGTTCTCGTCATAATTTTTTCTGAATGCATGTTCTTGTTATATTAGATTATGAGAATTTTTATCAACTTTGTGCTAGAGAAGTGACCCATCTGCATTAGATTTCTGGATCCGCCACTGGACGGTGGTGTTCCGACGGCTTGCGGTTTAGCCGAGCCAACCCTGGGAGGAAGACACCGATGCATCCTACAACACCCTCAGTAGTAGGCGGCAAATCTTTCTTAAGAAACCTGTGGTATCACACAAGACTCGGTTTGAAGTTCCAGAGAATTCTGTTTGTATCTCGTTTGTTGTAATCTGTTTTGTTTATGTTTCTGTAATTTCAATTATCAATGAAATTAGGAATTCCGTTATTGCCGAATTTTTTCCAACACTACAAAGCAGCTTTCACAAGGACCGGTGAAAGTTGTGGATTGAATCATGAAGGAATAACCATAGGGAAGGAGAAGAACCCCTGACTCCACTTGGCAGGCATTGTCCCACGCTGCTTTAAACGCCTTTCTGCCATTGGTTATGCCATCCCCCGCAGCAGCACCAAACATCAGTACATCAAAAAATGCAACTAGAACAATTATAAGAAGATCCATCATTTGTAGGAGCAGAAGCCTCTGGTGGAGGAGAAGGGGGTATGTTGTGAAATTTGGGATACTGGGTGAAAACGGATCTTGTGTCTCATACGGTGATAATGAAATATAGCTTAATTGGCTGTAGATAATGAAGCTACTAATTTTTAAAAGAAGATAAGGTTAAAATCAGAAACAAGACTGTGGGGTGTTCTCTGCTGAAGCTAGTCCCCAACTAGTGAACAAAAAGATGTCAGTTGGAATGCCTCCAGGAACAGGATCCCTGAAGGCCGAAGTCGTGTACATGTGTTTAAATGTCTATATAACACGATTGGAAATGCTCGTGGAAGTATTTTCAGTTATATGCATTTTACAAATATATTTGAAGATTTTCTATTTCACCAAACGGGCCAATTCCATCATTCCATGTTAGACATGAGGTTTTTGTTGGTGGAGGCTGCATATATAATATGACTGCAGTTGAGGGAGGGAAAAGGTAGGAACAAGATTTCAGATGAGCGCCCACCCAATCCACCATGTTCAATTCCCACAACTTTTTTTTCACTATCTATGGTCCCGAATCTGGTTATCCCCATATTTTCTGTGATATACTGTAGTATTTATCATGGCAATAGGCTTTATTATCAGGAACCTGCTTTTAATACGAAGACCTTGGAAAAATCTTGTACAGCAGTTGCATTACAGTGAAATCAGCAGAGCCCCAGTGAATGATTTTTTCCTCAAATTAAGGACATGCGCAGCTCTGCATAGCTCCTTAATCATGTCGACATTGGAATCCCCCCCCAAAAAAGTCATGCCTATATCCTAGATTTAAATATACAGTACATGCATACTTATACATGTGTGTGTGTGTGTGTGTTTTGTGTTTGTGTTGGTCCACTATAGAGTGTGAAATTATTTTGATATGATCTCTAACTTTCAGAAATGCATGATCAAGAGAAATTAGCAGCAAAGTAGTTGCATTATACACACAATGCATGAGGCTTTGTAGTCGTGTTGGAACGGAAAGTTATGTGCATCAGAGTTTGAAAAAACAAAATTTGTTTGTATCCGAGAAGGGGGAATCTTTACACTTAATCTGTATATGGTGACATTGGAAGCTGGTTTATTTTCCAGGATGTTCAACAATTGCTTTTTGCTAGTTTCAGGTAAATGAATGCAATCAATTTCTTGTGCATAAGAGCAGTAACAATATCTGTAAGGTTACATTGTCACTGCTAAGAAAATGAAAATTCTAGCCCATCATTCCAAACACGAAATCCAAAATGCACACTGAATAGAAATATAGATTTAAGCAAATCATCCACTCCAAAACTAAGGAAAACTTGTGCCTTGTCATGCTTGGAAATCATATCAAGAGCATGGGATTGTATGGGGACGACTTCCTCACCTCAGTTATGCCATTTTTGTTGATGATTTGACCGATTGCAGTGAAAAGTGTCATTAACGTGTCCCCACCTCAGTTATGCCATTTTTGTTGATGATTTGACCGATTACAGTGAAAAGTGTCATTAACGCGTCCCCACCTCAGTTATTCCATTTTTGTTGATGATTTGAACGATTCCAATGAAAAGTGTCATTAACGCCTAATTCCTGTAGAGTAGACCCTGTTGTTTTGTGGAATGCGGAATTCTTCTATTTGATCCACGAATTCACCTCACTCATATCACAACTTCAACTAGGGCACCAAAGATGCAAAAGCCAATCAAGGTAATGGGAGTTCAAATTTTCACAAGACACTTGTGAAATTGGAACACTTCACTTTCATTCAAAGGTTACAAACTGTCTTAATATAGATTTTAGAGTTAAGTCAACACTCACGCGTTACAGCTCTGGGAACATATTAACCAGAATAATTTTTGAGCTTCTACAAACAAAGACAGAAAAGGTTTAAAAAAAAAAAAAAGTACAAATCAAGGAAAGGAAAAAATAATCAACATTCGCCAAATTCTTAAACAGGACAACTAGCTCACTTTCTAAGGGAAACGGAACGCGTTCGGCAAGTTACAGAACACTCCTACAAAGAATCACATCACAAACCAAGGAAGGCACATTGCTTTCTTGCATGCTCAGGAATTAACCTCACCAGCATCTCCATTGGCACTCCCTTAAGCTCTGAGCATCAGAAACAAACAACAATCAGAAAGAAAGTAAAATATGTTGAAAAGGAAATTTAAATGATCAAAATAGTTACCATGAGACTTAAAGTTGAATAAGGGGGGAAGAAAACGTCCATTTGGAAGGCGGGTGTTCAGGTCACGTAGCTCATCAAAAAAGGGATGGATCAATACCTCCAGCTGCAATGCAGACAAGAAACAAACCATTGTTTTTGAGTTACATTTTAACTGGCAACGGGAGAGGGGTGACAAATTTCCTGAATGAGCTCCTAAAGTTCAAAAAAAGGAAAGGGCATGGACAAGCATGCAATACAAATGAAAGAGTGAATGGAGCTCAAGAGGAAAGTGAAGACAATGATATGAAAACCGTGGATTTGTCAATGTCAATACATACAGCTGAGCTTCGAAGAGTAGGGGAGTACTGCAGGAGCCTTGATACGAGGTCCACGGCTTCTGGGGGCATGCGTTTGTGGAATATCTAACAAAGGAAAAATTGTCAGTACACAATCTTATCAAGAGAAAAAACTGCATGTGCATATATACCCCCATACCTTGTGCCACGGGTGAGCTTTGATTTGTGGAAATTTAAACTCCGTATAATTGGGGTTCATGCACTTAATTTCTTCCCGTGTTGGGGTCCCTAAAACCTGCACGAGAGAGAACACATTGTTCATAGATGGAGGAATGTGGTAACCATCTCACTTGGCACATGCTAAAAATAAATTTAACCTATTGTTTCCCTCTGTTAAGACACCACCAAACAAAGGAGCCATCTGTAGGTCATTAGAGAGTTTGTTGTGGCTTATGATTACCTTTATAATTTCCACAAGCTGGTCGACTCCACTCTCACCAGGAAAGAGAGGCTGAAATCATGAGAACCAAGATTCTTTCAGCATTTAGAATGGTAGAGTCTCCACTGTGCAATAGAGGGGAGGGAAAAAACGGGAAAGAGCTACCAACCTGTCCTAGAAGCAATTCGGCCATGACACAACCAGCAGACCAAATATCTATGGCCGTGGTATACTCTGTTGCACCAAATATAAGTTCAGGTGCTCGATAGTATCTTGAGCAAATGTAAGATATGTTTGGCTCTCCTCTTACCTGTTAAATGCAAAGCAAAATAAGTAAACAATAAACAAGACAGATTACACAGTCCAAAGAAAGTCAACTGATATACTCAACAAGGGATGGATTACAAACCAAAACTTTAGCACTTCCGAAGTCACATAACTTCACTTGGTGGGTATGTGGGTTAACCTGTCAAAAAAGAGACATTGAGATGCAATATTTACGAAGTTCCTACCCTTTTTCTTCAGCAATCAAAAGTGATCTTCAATTAATTCCTACTAGTTTCCTTCACCTTTTCCATGGGAGAAAAAACACAGAGAGAGAAGCTTTAGTAAGCAATATCTAAAAGCATTGCTCTATGCTCCTAGAAATGTATTGCCATCATTATGAAAAAATTTCCACCTTCCAATTCATGTTTATTGCTCTGAAAAAGTACTCTCTAATAAGAAGGCATAACAAATGTGGGGATATTTGAAACCATACCAGTAGATTTTGAGGTTTGATGTCCCTGTGGCACACTCCAATAGCACCATGAATGTACGCGAGTGCTCTAAAAATCTAGAAGAAAAGCAAAAATGAATGGGAACAACAAATAAGATTCTGAGATAGCAGTAACCAAAAATAATAATTGAGTTGAATGTAAAAGCATATCAAGTAGACATTAAGCTTTGGTAAGATGTGTCGGAGACTTCAACACACACATGGACACGTGACTTTCCATGCATGTACCAAAGGAATAAGACAGATGAAGCGGTGTAACATCAAGGCAGGTAATACAGCATACAGATAAATATCCTGGATAAACACCTGGAGGGAATGGAGAAACTAGAACTAAAATCACATCATGATACAAGTACAACAAGTACCTGGTAAGTGTATAGTTTCACGTAAATCATCGGCATCCTTTGATTCATCTTATTGTAGTGTTTAATTACTCGATGAACAGTCTCCGGGACATACTCCAGTACCAGGTTAAGATAGAGTTCATCCTTTTCAGTCGTCGAGAAGAAACAGTGTTTTAAAGCAACAACATTTGGGTGGTCTAGCAGACGCATGGTTTGCAGCTCCCGGTTCTTGTACCTCTTGTCTTGGAGAACCTTTTTTATTGCAACAGTTTCACCAGTCTCCAAGCATTTAGCCTGAGCAGAGATAGCACCAAAAGAATATTAGGGTAATAACTCAAAGTCTCAAACTCATTTTTATACATGAATCTGACTTTTCTATTCAACCCAAGAATTCATGTCGCAATTCACCCAAAGAGTATGTATTATAGTGTTATTCAATAAGCAACTAACCTGGAAAACTACGCCAAATGATCCATTTCCAACGACACGCTCAGCCATATAGCTGATAGTCTACATACGCAGAAGAGCACATATACATCAGAATGCTAGTTCAATCTTATCAAATCTAATACGGGATTAAAAAAGTAAATAGCATATCTAAATTACCTGCTTTGGCTGGCCATTTCTCCCACCAATTGTTGTGACAATGATGTGACCCGCCTCCGTTCCATTACCATCAACAACGGCTGCTTCCATCTCCTATAAATCATTGTGAAAGAGATTTAGACGAAAACTATAGTTACTATATACAGGAATTACTACAAAGAACATCAAAACAACAAGTACAAGACTGGGCAAAGTTAAACAAATGACAACTCTACCTTGTCATCCCTGATTTTCATGTCGTTCATCTCATCAGGGAGCCTATCAACACCAAAAGTATTTCCACTAGGTTCCCTTAACCCAGGTTCAGGCATTACAGTTACTGAAGCCATCATCTACTTACAACCAGAGAATGAAACAGGTCTTCCTCAGATGCACCTCCTCAACTCAAACGTGAAATCTATAACTTGGCTGCGGAAGACATTGAGAAGTTTCACTACTTCACTTTGTTATTAAGACTCAGAAGCCATAACTAGAGAAAACAAAGATAGTTCATGCAATTCATTCAATCGAAAGTATAAGGCAGATATAAACAACCAAGAGAGATAGGGAACAGCCAAGGCACCCTGTCCACTTAATCCAATTTCTTCAACTTGGCAAAATTAAGACGATAAAATTTACCAAGTGGTCGAAAAAAGGGATCTTTTTATCTAAGAGAGACAAAAACCCTAACTTTTCTCAACAGAATTAAATGAAATTAAGATTTCTGGTGGGGGAAAAAAAGGACGAGGATGTTGTCATGCTGATCCACATAATTAGAGGAGGAAAAATAAAATTCTAGAAAAGGAGAGAGAAATTTAAAATAAAAAACAAAACCCTAAATGGAAAGACTGGAGTAGCATAAATGAAGCAATTAGAAAGATAAGCGCGAAGTCAGTTGATACAAGTACTAGAAACTAAGAGAGAAATACTAATAATAATTCAATCTAAGAGCGAAAGAAGAAGAAAGTAATGGAAGTACCGATGAGGCCAGAGGGTTCCCGAGAAGGATGAGAAACTTTAACAGATCGCGGACAGTAGAGATCTAAGCATTGTCCAAGCCCGATCCACAGGTGCCTCAATCGATCGATATCTCGATATTGTAGAATGTTGCAATTTCTTCTGTTCTGCAATGGGTTTGTTGAGAGAGAAAGAGAGGAATTGGGCAAATGTGGTTATTCTTTTGGTTTGGTTTGGTTTGGTTTGGTTTTACAGTACTTTGATTGGCGGTGTTTGATGACAGTCAACGACAGAAAAGAGATCAATCATTTCTTGTGTAGGATAAATTATTCAGTGCGCCTGTTCCCTGCCCAACATCAAAAGTTAACCTTACAAGTTTGGGGATTGCAAAAAATGTGTGGTTTAAAAGGCGCCGAGAGGCCAATTCTTCCGAACCACTGAATAATTGCCTCCATTCCTTTGTAGTAGTACAATATTACTCTCTCTCTCTGTCTGTGGAAGTGTTTCTTTTTGACCGTTCAAACCAATGCTTTGAAATTTTCTCCCACTCCTTTTTTGAATTCTTTCTTTATTTTATCAAAAAAAATTGGAAGCGATAAGATCTAGAAAAATGGTCAGGAAAAGTCTATCAAAACAACAACACTTTACACAATGGAGTAATATACACCATATGTTTATGCTTAGGTGACATTTTACATACATGATAGATAGAGTTGAATTTATGCACTCTATTTTTTATTATCTAATCTAGTATATTAATAAAATTTGTAGCGTTTGTAATCTTAGTATTGCAAAAGAAAGCTTGAACTACATTAACCAAACAAAATAGTAAAATTTAATGTGGGAAAATAATTCGTTAAAATCTACTCCATTTTGCTAAAGAAGTTCGATTACTAAACTCTTCCAAACCAAAATTCCTCCCAGATGGTACCCACTAGGCCACTAATCCTCGCATCGTTGTACTAGCTCCTTTGCTAGCAGCAACCACAACCGGCTCAATCTCCCATAAAGGTATAGAGTCTAAACTAGTAGTCGAGTACTAGTATAACTACTACTTAATTAGCGAATCATCATGTAAATAATATATAAAAAAATTAACAAAAGCAGCGGTCATAGTTCCAGTCCATTACATTACATTTGAAGAGTGATGGTATCAACCAAGAAGCACGTGAAGCAATTGGCAAATTGGGAGGGAAATGCTGTTAGCTTAGAACTGTATTTAGCTGCGTTTTTTTCTTTCTTTTTGGATCATTCATGAAAATTGTACCATTGGCTAGTTAATGGGACGAGGGCTCCGATCCCTTAATGATGTTTTCCTTTTATCCCAGTTCCTTTAATAAGAAATTCCCCTGTAGATTTCCATTTCTAGGTCAACTTCCCTGTCATTGACATCAGAGCCAACTATCACATTCCAATTCCGACGCAGGCGGGATGGAGCGACTTATAGGCTGGATTAAAATAGGTTAAGTATTGAATACTAATAGGTGAATGGAGCTGTCAAAAAAAATAAAAAGGTCTACCATTGGGTCAATGTCAATAGAATGGGCTGCCGTAGATGTCGGTTGCGAAGCGTGATAGTATAAGCTATTAAGCTAACCATGGACTTGGCCTAGTGTATATAACCTCTCGGACACCCTTCCCTTATAAATTGGTTTTTAAGAATGAGTTATGCCCACAAGTTTGTATCACAATCCTCTTGGTTTCACCCCTATTTTGATCTTGTTAGACTTAATCGATTCCACATCAATTCTTAACATTGTATCGGAATTAGGTCTTGAGTGGCCTCACCTCGCGTGGTCAAGTCTCTATCGCCCGAGTCAATCACCTCATCAATTCATACCTCCACATGCATCCGGGTTGCATGTGAGGGGTCACCCTAGTCAAATCTCTTAATTTTCTCAATTCGTACCTCCACGTGCATCCGGATCGCACGTGAAAGGGAGTGTTAGACTTAATCCTACATCGTTCATCTAAGCCACCCAACCTTGGTTAATAAAATTTAGAGACTACTCCACATATTGGCAATTAATTTTAGGTTGAAACCCTTCGAAAAATCTAACAGATATAATACCAAAAAAAATAGTTCTAGTGCGAAAGAGTTTTTCAGGTGATTCGTGGCATGATTGTTCTTGGTTTCTTGCACAATCTGGTAGTGGTAGCTATCCTATCACCAAAGACGCCATTCATCGCTCCGCTTGATCTAGAGTTGGCTAGCTTATAGCTAGATCATTATCCACTTGATTGCCCTCTCAAAGAGACAGCCAATAGAACATCCTCGCGCATCTAGGCTTTGCAGTATTACTGCTTTTTTCCTTTTTGACCTCTTGGAGAAAAATAAAAGAGAAAAAAAGAGAGAGAGAGAGAGAGAGAGGCGAAGACGAAACTAACGAATTTTCTTTGACCTGATTAAAAAAAATGAAAGACGAAACTATATGATGGAGTGCTTGACCCACCGCCTGTTTTTGCTAAGTTTTAATTAACCAAAAAGAACACGTGGATATTTTCAATTTTCTCCTCTCACTCTCTGAAACTTCTGATGAAAGAAAGAGGGATGACTTTGTAATTACCGACATGATGCATTATATGGGACAGTTTGATGTAAACATGTGGATCTCAATGTCTCAAATATTAGTATTCGCTTCATTTCCCGATTTTTGGATTGTCCAACAAAGATTGATTCTTATCTCGCGATTTCACCGGTTTTGCTTCTGCAGAGGATGCCTGTATTGAAATCTAGATAGTTTTGGCTCATTCTTATATTTTTTGATGAAATCTGTATTGCCATCGGACATTGTTATGAAATGAATTGAATGTGTTCAAAAAAAAAAAAAAAACGATTGGGTGTGCAAAGATTTTCCAACTATTGGGTGTTGGTTTATTTTGATTTTGGTAGGATTTTATCGGCCCATTCTTTCAGGTGTTAACTATATGTTAACCCGGGTTCGAGGCCCCGGAGGCACTTTGGTGTCAATTTCCGGTGGTGCCTTCTGGCTTAATTTCGAAACCCGTCTGTGAACCAGGGAGGGGGCTTCTTTGCCAACTGTGCACTGAAGTGGTGCCGTGGTGACGGCCCGTCTTCCCTGACGGTAGCTATGGCTCGAACCGGACATTCCACGGCGGGTTTGGAGCCCCTGCCCAGGGGGGTTGCTACGCTGGTCGCCCCCTCCAGCCCTTTTGACTGTCAAAAAAAAAACTATATGTTAACCCCTTAAGCTATCACGCTTTTTAATTTTACCCCCTTCGTTTAGAAAAATCTTTCACGGTACCCCTTAATGTAGCAATTTTTTAACACAATCGTGAGAATTTTTAATATCTTTATGGTTAGTCTATTAATATATTTGGACATATAATATTACAAATTCTCACACTTTGTGTTAAAAAAATTGGGATATAACGTATTTCAAGAATGTGTTTTTAAGGTTAGAATTATAGCTCCTTTTTAAAAGGAGCTATTAGAGTTAAAATTATAACTCATTTTCAAAAGGCGCTATCTACGTGGCGGTCACATGATATCTTACCGTTATAACTCCTTTTAAAAAAGAGCGATGACATATTTTTATAAAACGTTTAGAAAGATGAACATTCTTCCAATTTGATTACAAATTATGGCCATTTTTACCAAAAACTCTGCCAGCGTTGGAGTTTCAGTCTAACTTGGCGACTTCGGGAAGAAACATTCACGTGTGGACCCCGCGCAATTCTACAGGTGCGTATAGAGCCGCGGGAAATGCACACGCGTCCGTCCAATTCTACACGTGGCCGCCGGTATCCGGTGTCATCCCGTGTCCTCCTCAATCACTCCTACTACAAATTCTTATTCAACCCCACCTTTTCCATGTTTAGAATCGTTGACGAAAAGCATTCTGAGAAGATCAACAACAAAAAAGAAACTGCGAGAAACTATAGCTTCTCTCAAAGAAAAAACACAACCCAATTTCTTTCTACTTGCTCGATTCGATACTTTTCTAGGGAGATAAATACCAGCTGCTGATCTGTTTGTGAATTTTGAGGTCGATTGTTTAGTTGTTTGTGTTTTGGACTTATGATCTGAAGAAGATGGGAGCTGAAGCAGAGGTGGTTGTTCAACAGAGCATTCCTGTATTGGATCACGTTCAATACCGATCATGCAGTACTAGTACTAGTTGTAGTAATCTTCAAGAGGCATCATCTCCCGGTTGTGAACCCATTTGTTCCCCCAAGCCCGTCTCCGCCGACCTAACCCGCTCTCAAACGGTGAGTTCTGTTACTCCTAGATTAGGGTTCTTCTCTGCATCTACATCTGGGTCTTTGTTTATTTGTCTTAATTTTCGCTTCTCAATTTGGTATCTTCGAATTTTGATGATTCCTGTGATTTATCTTTCAGCAACCATCAAATTACGTAGTCAGATCTAGAATTATGGAATATGAATTGTTCAACTGGACATAAGTTTTGTAGGGTTGTACACGGATAATATTAGAATAAGTTTTGTATGGTTGCGCTTGAGGCTCCGTTTGCATAGATGGGGATATCAGATGATGGAATTTGAGGAGGTTTAGTTATAGGTGGCTTATGGAACTTTAGTTGAAAATGGTTTAGAGGTAGGAGGAATATATTTTATGGGGACATTTACATGATTACCATCTTTTAGCATGAAATATTTCAAATAACAGGTAGTAAATAGTTATTTCAAACCGTCATGACAAAACTTTCAAACTCAATGTTGAATTTCATACGTGGACTATCAAATCGAAATTCACTTATTACCTAGAGTACATAGTGCCAAGTCCCTTCATTTGATATCCAAAGCCGCCAGTAGGAGCATCAGTCCTTGACGGTTTAGCATATTTATGTCTAATAGTTAGGAGTAATACAAATGAAGAAAAGGAAACTCTAATTTCGTCATTTAGATGGTAAGGATTATATGTTTGGCAGCTCGGTAACCAACTAGGATGGAAAAAGAAAAACAGAATGATGATCGCATAGTTTTGAACATGGGTTTGTCAATTGTCGTGAAGCTGATGAGATGATGTTTTCAAACAATGATTATTAGTTATCTCTGTGTTTGTATTTTAAATTAATATTTCTGGCTTTGTAACTGTACGTTGAAACATTATGAATAATATTCAATTTGGAAAATTCAGAATACTTTTCATGTCCTGGCTTAAACCAGCAATAAATTTGATATCTGGATCCCTTTCCTGGGTCAGAATATTGTGGCATTCCTTGCGAGTCGATGTCTCATTGGTAAAATGGATACAAAGCATAGGTGGTGATTGCAGCCCATTCTGTTTGCTCATATACAACCGCAATTGCTACCTAATCTAAGAGCAATATCTAACTGATTCACTTCATGAGTTATCGGCTTTATTAGTGACGAAATCGTAAGGTTTAAGTTCTCGGAGATTCTATGAGCAGCATATCTCCTTAACTGAACCCTCCATTCACCGCTTCGGTTATGATTCAACTGTTCTTTCTGGGTGATTGTAATTAAGTAATTATGTTTGGTATCAGATTAGGTATTATTGGAGTATGTATTTTCTTCATGCCACAGGGTTAAGGACCCAAGCTACGACATATGTTTCATGAGAAATTTGATGAACCAATTCATATTGCCTAGATTATTGTGAATGTGACTTCCCATTACGTTGTAAATCATTTTCTTTACATGTAAAATGCAACTGCTGATTTATCTTTTTTCCTTCAAATTAGGACACAAGGTCTCCTGTAAACACTCTTGTGTCTACTGTACTGGATTTTGTTCCTTGCCTCCGTTCTGGTAGCTTTTCAGACATTGGACCACGAAGATACATGGAGGATGAGCATATAAGGATAGACGACTTGCCTACACAGTTGGGGCCATTTTTTGGGTTTCCTAAGCCAAGTGCCTTCTATGGGGTGTGTAGTAGTTCAGCCTTTAACTTCTACAGCTTTGTATGAATAACGTTGAACATGGTGTCACTGATTTGAATCGAATTACGTGCAGGTATTTGATGGTCATGGAGGACCTGAAGCTGCAGCTTATGTTAGAAAAAATGTGCTCAGATTAATATTTGAAGATGCAAAATTCCCTCAAACATCCATAGTTGATGATGCCTTCCTAGTTGACGTTGAGAACTCTCTCCGGAAAGCATTTCTTTCAGCTGACCTAGCTTTGGCCGATGACTCTAGTGTGAGTAGTTCTTCTGGGACAACAGCACTGACAGCTTTAATATTAGGAAGGTGAATTCATGCTCCATAACCTGGTTTGTTTCCTTTCATTTCTTCTGGGCTGCTATTTATCACTTACTGTTTGTTTCTTTAACTACAAAATAATAAGAAAAACTTAATCCTGATCGGCTGATCCTTGCTGTTTGAAGTTGGTTTTATGACACATGCAGCCGTATAATTAATTCTACCAGGTGTTCCAATTATTGTGTACCTCCCATTGGCTATCAATACATGATCTGATGGCTGTCTGAAATCTTTTGTGGATTCATAGATGGTTAACTCTGCAACAATAGTGATTAGACGAAATTTCTTTGTGGTGCGAGTTTCTAAGCATTATTTCGGCCCTTTAGGCAATGGTTAATTCTGACCTCTTCTATTTCAGGCTTCTGATGGTGGCCAATACAGGAGACTGCCGAGCAGTTCTTTGCAGGAAAGGCGAGGCAATCGACATGTCTCAAGACCACAGGCCAAATTATGCGTCAGAGCGGAGGCGCGTTGAAGAATTGGGTGGGTACATTGATGACGGTTATCTTAATGGTGTTTTATCTGTTACCCGTGCTTTAGGGGATTGGGATATGAAACTACCTCGAGGCTCGGCATCGCCTCTCATCGCGGACCCAGAATTTCGCCAAGTGGATCTCACGGAGGATGATGAGTTCCTCATCATGGGGTGCGACGGGATTTGGGATGTAATGTCAAGCCAGCAAGCAGTTAGCCTTGTGCGCCGTGGGTTGCGGCGACACGATGACCCAGAGCAATGCGCAAAGGACCTCGTCATGGAGGCATTACGTCTCAACACATTCGACAATCTCACTGTCATTGTTGTTTGTTTCACTTCTCTTGATCACATGGAACCATCACCATCGCAACAGCGGAGGTTTAAGTGCTGCAGCCTGTCGGCGGAAGCACTGAGCAGCTTGAGCTGCTTATTGGATAGCAATGGTACTCATTGATTGTAAGTATATGTATTTGGAAGAATAAAAGTCCTGTGAGGGGGTTATGTTGTAAGCTGTTTGTGGCTGCTTCAGCTGGATATTTTAGAAGGAAACAAAAAAAAAGCAGCTGTCAGTTTTGTAGGGAATCCTGTCTTCTCAGCTGGGCTTGGGTGGGCTTTGGGTTCATCATGTATATAATTGTTCTCCGGTGGACTATGGTGGTACCGTGGTGGTGTCTCCTACTGATTATGACAGATATTTAATTATGTATCTAGTTTTGCCATTAATCGACTGTTTTAGTACTGTTTTTCTCGTTATTTTCTGTGATTTTATTCTGTGGAGCTGTAAAATTGTCACGGACCTCACGGTATGTTAGCATACGGACTAAGAAGTTTTAATTGAGGGTTTAATGCAAACCAAGAGCCCCACTTTTGTAAAAATGCTTGTTTAGAAGTTTTAATTGAGGGTTTAATGCAAACCAAGAGCCCCACTTTTGTAAAAATGCTTGTTTTTGAATACTCTGAATTTGAAAGCTTTGTTGCACGGTGCGATTCATTTTCTAGGCAATTTTTGCTTGCTAATTCACAAAATGTGGCAGAAATCTTGGCCAAACAAGCAACTATGGAGCAGAATGGTTTTGTTGTATATAGTTCTCCATCGGGCTCTTTAGCCAGTGTTTTGGTGTATGATAGTCATAGCGCAACTGCTCCTCGTTTTGTAAAAATGCAACACTTTTGTAACTCTACCTTAATGTAGTATATAGTTCCATAGACAACTTCAAAAAGTTGGGAACCCATTGTAAGTCCATGACTTACAAACAGATACAGAACATAAGGCCTCAAAAGTCCATGACTTATTCTTTTGCTTTTCAACATTGGAAGAACCTAAATCTAAAGGAAAAGGTACGGGAGCATCCCCAGCTGCCCCACACAAATGACTCGAGCCCAAAAGCCCTTCTATTGATTGAACAATGTCACTCTTGCTACAAAGAACTCAGCGATACATCCAAGACTTCAATCAGTTGAAAAAATGGAGTTTTCTCAGTTCTCCTTTTACAATGTACAGATTGGTTACATTTGAATGTCGTCAAACTTTCTTTGCAAAGAATGTTCCACTTCTAATGATACATTGGACATTGGTGAAAGCCATCACACCAAGTTCCATAATTTAGACGTCACTTGGTTGAGTCCGAGGAGTAGGTTTTTACAAAATTCGCAAATCTTTCTAAACCACGTAAGAGCAAGTTCTCAAGAAATGGTTTTAGTGCCTGGAAAAGGTAACATTAGAGTAAGCTTTCTTGCTTAAGCAGAGTGTGCTAAATAAAATTATCAAATCTCAATAGGAAAAAACACTTAATGAATGATGGCATCGTAGGATAAGTCAAGTATTTAAGACATGCCGCTTCTAATATTAGAGCAAGAACTTTCGAATCTGAGTAGGAATGCTTACTGATGCCACTGGAGCCAGGAGTTGAGGAACTTCATATGCAACAGTTAGCTGAAATGGAGAAATTATATTGGATGGTGAGTTAAATTTTATATCCTATGGAGTGATCACATGGCTGGCCTATACTATCCGAAGATTGATAAACCACTAAGCAGTGAAAACTAATGAAGGCATGGGCAAAAGGAAAAATGACTGAACGAAAATAATAATAATAATAAAGAATGTGAACTGGAATAGTCTTTAAAGCAGTCTCACTTCTACTGCACAAGATGAAGGACCTCTTGGAAAAAATCGCACGGCTCCTCTGCCAAATGAGAAAGAAGTTCATCATTACTTTGAAAAGACACAGTGAGCTATTTAAGGCTTTCTCCATAACACAACTGTACTTTTTGATACATAAATTTCAGGCATGAAATATTGTGCGAGTTACGTAATATAAACAGTTTGTGTCTGTTTCCTTTCTAATAACGTAACTGATTCAGATATAAGACTTAGTTTGAATTGATTTGTGTGTTGATAGCGTATTTCTTAAGGTTGCCATATCCAGGTAGGGTTGGATTGGGTGGGGTGGGTGGGGGCTTTGAGTGGAAGTGATTCAAAAGAAGTGTCGTCGTTTAAAATCAGGAATAGTGAGTGATTCAGGCACATCAGCATGATGATATCTCTTGTCCAAGGCATTTCCTATCAGCTTTGACAGCAATGTACTTTTATGTGTACTTGTATTTTTTTGGTTCCATATCTTTAAGAGTGCCTATTCAGATAAGCTTGCCTACTAAATAATTAAAGCACATAACTAGTTTGTTGTACGATATTACAAGAGGAACATTGGACTTTATCATTTAGAATATTACGAGAGGAACATCAGACTACATCAGTGTAAATGTGGAATATAACTAGTGAGAAGAAAGTAGTGATTTGGGGTGTCCCCAAATGAAAATATGCATGTGGCCAAAATGTTTTAGAGTCCCCTGGGTTAACCCCACTGGCTAAGCTCGCACTTCCCCTAATAAGAAAAACTTAAGATCAAGTTTCCCAACCTTACCTACCAAAAGGCCAGAATGATAAAACCTAAACACTACAGCCACTGGAAAGGCTCAGAGATAGAGAAGTCACTAATAGATATTAAAAGCAAAGGATGTGTAAGTTGTGATATTGTAAAATACGCGCCTGCTAAAGAACACCCATTACCTGTTAGGGAGACCATCAAGAGATCTCCAGTGGATTTTCTGATTGGGGATGGGCTGCAAAGAATTTAAAGAAAGAAAAGAGAAACTTCAAAAGGAACCTCATACAAGTGACTCAATGAATTTCTAACGTAATAGAGTAAAGTACATCACAAAGAAAGGAAAGATCAAGGTTACTTTATAGTCATCCTGACCTGCATATTTCGAGCAAGCCAAGAGAATTCAATATCGCGGCCAAATGCTTTATACTTTAGTGACCATTGTGATAGGTCTGGCTTATCCTCCAAAATCTGTGATTTGGGATCAGTTGTCAAGTTCCCATGGATGAATATATTAATTGCCGAAACCAACTCACTTTAGTTTCAATGACCTCGAGAATATTTGAACTCCAAGAACATAATTATGTTTAGTAGGCTTTGACCAAACCCTGTTCCACTGGGGATAAAGTTGGTAAAAAGCTTATGCCCATATTTCGGGTTCCCAGTTTCCAGCAATACATAGTGACACACAACTAAGCTAATTAGCTCGACATATATGGTCCTTTTTGAGAGCAATGTCCAATAACAAAATAGCAACCCAAGTGGGAGCAAGTTCTGCCACGGATAAATTTGGAACTCTCTAAGAAGACCAGAATATGACCCTTGGACAACAAGTAGGAAGTACACTGAGAAGTCAAGAATCTTAAATTAAAACATCTCCCCCTCCTATCAATCTCGGTTTTCACTTTCGGAAAAGGAAACTAATTTCATGATTGAGATCCAGTAGATGCTCAACTTTTCATCGAAGGGTGATTGAAGAAGCTAGTTTGTTTTTAATCTAATTTAATCTGATTGAAGAAGCTAGTTTAGTGACTGGAATAATACAATAGAATGGGGTTACCAATAGTACAACAGGAATACGTATTAAACAGTGTCATCCGCACCTTCACAGATGTATCTGCATAACCAAAACTCTTTAGCTAGTGACACTGACACACAACTAAACTCTTTAGCTGGACATATTAAGGTCCACTTTGATAGCAATAACCAATAACAACATAGTACCCCCGGTGGGAGCTATTTATGTTACTGATACATTTGGAACTCTCAAATAAGAATAAAAGAGTATTAGACCTCTGGAAAACTTAAAGGAGTTCTATCTTTATGTACAATTAAAGAAAGAAAATACAGGAGTATTAGAGAATCAAACAAACGAGAGTAATGTGAATACTGAGAAGTCAAGAATCTTGACAACATTGCCCCCTCCTATCACTCACAGTTTTCACTTTTGGAAAAAGGAAAAAATGTCCTGCTTGAGATCCATTCATTAGGTGTTCTAACTTCTAACTTATATTCAAAGTGTGTTTGAAGAAGCTAGTTTAGTGACTGCAATAATGCAATAGAATCTGGTTACCAACAGATACAAGAGGAATAGTATGTACTAAAAACAGTTCTACGTGTACCTTCACAGATGAAATGAAGGGCATCCAACGGGGAATGGCTTCGCGATCAGAATAACAGTTATAGGCAACTGAAATAGGTACGTTAATGTCCATCTTAACCCTGCATTAGTCCACACAGTTAAGTTAAAAATAGCAGCAACACATGAACCTTGAGGGAGCAAATGAGTAACCAGACTCGCATGTTAGAAGTTATGCAGAGTAACTATCTTCAGTTGAAACTAGCATCAATCACACAATTGAATAATGTCTTAGGGGATTAATAACAGACCCAACTCAGCATATTTCCAGCATCATCCAAAGTAATGTTGGGCTCTAGAGACATGTGAATTACGAGTAGTTATCTCCAGATTCTTAGATGGAGTGTTGAATAGTGCAATGTGATGAAGGTTTTACCAGAAGGGAAGGGACTACAATTAGAAGTTCCACAGAGACAGAACCCCAAGTTTCAAGATCGAGAATTGACAGTAGAATACAAAAATGATTGTACAAGAAAGAATGTAAAAACAACAAGGAGAAAAAAAGAAAGGGGAAAAGCGAAGAAAGAAGGATAGATATAGACAGACATACGTGGATTCCTGCCATTCCATGACAGGGACGAAGGGTTTAAAGGGAGGAGTAGAGATTGAAGAAGTCCTCTTTTGGGTCCTCCCATATGGGTATCTGACAAAGATCTGGACCAAGGGTGATGATGATGAGCTTTTCGAATTGAGAATTAGAGAGTGATCGGAGAACAAAACCCGGTGGTGGTCTCTGCGATTCCTTCTTCCCAAATGGTAGTCGGAGCAGTTATTTGGACTGGAGATAAAGATTGCAGTTGCAGACATTTTTCTTGTGATTGTGAGAGAGGTGTTTTTCGCCGACGACGATGATAATATATTCCTCCCTCCTACGTGATATGTTAACATTATGTGAACTGAATCAGTCCACTTCTTCTCCTATTAGCTCTCTCCATGTGGATTTTTCGCTTCCTTTTTTACTGTATTTTCTTAACAGCGAAAAATAATACTAGTAATTTTATTAATCAAGGTACGTAGATGTTACGACAAAAATTAAAATGAACTAGAGCACGACGGTTTTATAACTATGAGAAAACATACCAACTAAAATAACACACAACCCGGCCTACCCTGCGGCAATCATATTCATTTCTTCGATCAGCACATTTTTAAATTGATAGTCAATAATTTGCTACAAATTATTGAAAGTGAAATCCGATTTCAACAAGTCTACAATCACAAGCAAAATACATACAAATACATAAACAACCATATAAATAATATGTGGAACCACACAAATTGGTGTATAATGTGTGTGAGCCGCACACATTAATTTTCTCTTCCCATCAATAATATTGGCGGCTAACATCAAGCCTGGGTTTTGATTTCCTGTGCTGCACCGTTAATTGAGTCCGCGATTTCTTGACTGCTGAGAGTTGACCCAGATATTCATCTGGCGAGATCCCATCCGCATTTGTAAAATCTAGATCACGTCCAACAAATTAACTCGGCAAAAATGGCTCCGTTCCAGAAAGAAAAATAAGTATTTATTTTTTAAGAAGGTAATTTCAAGTTTAAAAATCATGTGCTTACGCAAATTGTTTTTCTATCAATATGGATCTTATTTGATAGATCTCATTGAAATCTTTAATACGGTGCAAAAAAAATTGAAAAATTAATTTTTATTTACATTATTTTTTAATTTAAAAATATGAAATAAGTACTTTTTTTTAAGAAATTGTTTTGGAACAGGGCCAACCTCCTTAGAGCATCCGCATTGTAATAAGCAAATGGATGTGAATAAGCAAATTTAACAACAATACTCAAAAAACACCCCACATTATAATAACCAAAGTTACAAGTCTTTTATTAAATAACCAAATTTCATCCATTCCATAACCAAACTTAACAACTTTTACCAATAACCAAAACTCAATAACCAAACTCAACAATTAAATTCAAAACTCAATAACTCAAAAACACCCCATATTGGAATCGTCTAATCGAGACGAATACTTTGGTGTGGTCGGGTGCGTAATTAAAACTCGTTTGCGATTAGACAAATGGGCATTGTGTATTGTTGGTTTTTTTTTGTTAAGGATACAAAAATAACCAATGTGGAGGTAGAGGTTGTTAAGTTTGATTATGGACTAAATGGATAATCAAATGCTGACGTGGCACATTTTGATTATTGATTTTGATTAGTACCATTGTGGATGCTCTTAGTAACTGCATTGGAAACACCCAATCTATCGGGATCTCCTTCCCGTGATGTTGATCTTCTGCACATGTGTGTGTGTGTGTTTTAATATACTGTATATATATAATTGTAAATGGTTAATTGTTTGCTAAAATTTGACTTCATTAATTACCGGATTGGATAGGAGATTGCAAATATATAAGCACGTAATCATCGGAGTTCTTCCACTTCCGGTAGAAGAAAGCATCTAATTAATTGGCTAACCACTCGATCGAAAGAGAATGATGGACTTGAATGTATCGCCGGTGAGTAAAAGTTGCTCTTAATTTCTAGATTATTGTTTTGATATTTTTCTCGTCTTTTCTAAGTTTTGTTAAATTTATATCAATTTTTTTTTAAAAATATTATCCTTTTCCATGACGAAAAAAATTTAAAAAATAAATTATTACTATACTATACGATCAAAAGTTAAAAGAAAGTTCACTAAAAACCATAAAAGTTTAAAACAAACTACCGCCTTTTTTGACTTTAGTGTCGTCATTTTCCAAGTTTTGTTTATTTTTAATACTTTTTTTTTTTAATTTCCCTCGTTGGACGGAATGATTGGTACTCCTAATTTTTTTCGGAAAGTAGGTAAATGATAGCGAAAAAGTAGCAGAACAATATTTTTGAAGAAAACAGCCCAAAGACTTGCAAAGATCAGACCACTTTTTTAAATGTGTTTCTCTCATCAGGAAAAACACACACAGAGAAATGTTTCTAGCCTTTTCTAGTCTTAGCGCATACCCTACCCCATCCCCAAATGAGTTTCTAGTCTTTAACTTGCATGGCGACTACTCCTATATATATTGGAGTATTTGTTTTCAACGAAATCCATATTTACATTCAATCATTTTAGTACTGCTCGTCATTATATATATATGTGCAAACTTGCAATGAAAAAACGCAAACTTGTGGGCCGACGCGATGCTATAACATAATAACACTAGTGCTAGCTCGTGCCTACGGCACTACGCATTCCTGTTGGAAGGGGATGGCAGTTGTGTGATTTAGGTGAAAATCATGGGCATTTAACCTGGAAGTGGGAGGATGCATTACAGCCTTTGGATCAAATGAATCTAAGCCGTTCCAACAATTTGTCCCCACACCCTTCTGTTTTAACATAATAACATTACATGATCCGATCATGCTGAATTTGTCAACGGACATTGTTAGATTTTTTTGCAAGATTCCAATTTAAAATCAATTAGGTGAAGTAACGTCTAAAATATATTAACTATGTTTTGGTGGTTTAAATGAACAATGTAGAATAAAGTTTAACACTACTCTCCCTCGTGTACAATCCGTATGCACGTGAATGTATGAATTAATGAGGTGAGGCGATTGATTCGGATAATAGAGACTTGACCACGTGAAATGAGGCCACTAAATACATAACTCTGATACCATGTTAAATTTATTAAAAGATTACAACCTAAAATCAAATAGAAAACATAATAAAACATACTTTACATGGTAACATAATATTTCTTAATAATATGCTAACATCCCCCTCAACTTGAGTTTGAAAAAAGAAACCAAGCGCAGTCAGGAACTAGGAATTAAGAAAATTAGGAGAGGACATGATCCAAGAAAAGCCACGCAGAAAACAAGAGCCAGAGCGAGTCAGACACATGTTACTTTCAGTGCCCGGTAGACGGCGACGAAACTTAAGCCGTCTGCTGAGAGCAAAATTCCACAGTGCCTAAATCCAGTGGCGGAGCCACTCTATAGCCACTGGGGCACCCGCCCCCACTACACCCTTTTTTTTTTGAAATTGGTAATTTGAGTTCACCCAATATTTAAAACAAAACACATATTACTAGATTAAATACTTGTTAAAATATGAATGACTTGTTTGAATTGTTACAAAAATAAGCTTCATAAAATCAATGTCTGCAGCATATCAAAGTAAAGATTTAGTGAATTTATTGAAGAATGATCAATTTTCACCCAGTATGAACAGTAAGTAATACGCATATGTTCACCTAGTGTTTAAGTGTATAGGTGAACAAAATAGTACTTCAAAATTTTGAAAACTCTCCTCTGTATCATGATGTAACAACCAACACAAAAATCATGCCGCATCACCAACAACCATCAAGTCATTGGTCGGTGGGATGTCGTCGGGAGTTGGCTATCGCCAGAGATTTTGTTCTTATAATGCCCCCAGTGATATATATTCCTAGCTACGCCACCGCCTAAATCTCTTATAGATATGATATCATGTTAGATTTCTTGCAGAGTTCCAACCTAACTAAAACTAATTGGTAATAGGTAAATTATTCTATAGGTGGAATAACCTCTAAAATATATTCACTGCACTTAAGTGGTTTAAAAGAGCGATATGTGATTAAGTTTAACATTTCCCATCACGTAGAATATAGTCTAACAGACATTTTTGAAGCAAAAGAAAAAGGTCCTTTGCAAATTGCAACTGCAGCTAGCTAGCATGTAAGTAAACAAATAGGAAAAACTCCAGTACTTGGCACTCGGCAGTATGGTAGTACCCACTACCCATACATTGAATTCAGGAAAACTAATGAATTCTAGTATCAGAATTACTTGAAACAGTAATTCAGATATATATATATATATATATATATGGGGGGTGGTGTTGGAGAGAGATTATTCAAATTTTTTTGGTTAATTTGTTAATCATAATCTACTCTATCTTAGGAAATTTAGGAAGGGAATGGTGCTTATGGAAAACGAATCCCTGTGCGCCCATGTGCATGAGAATATAATAGAGGTATCAACTCCACTCCAGTGCTCCACTTGCTTCAATTTCGAGATGTCCCATAATTGATTAAAAATAGTTTTAAAGATAGAGAACAAGGGATAATAATGGAAACTCATTAAATATTTTGGGGAGACATGCATTTATCTGATGGACGTACAAACCAACCCCCCCCCCAAAAAAAAAAAAAGGGAATTTCTAACCCAAAGCAAATGAAATGGGACGGAGGAAGTATTTTCACAAGAAGAGTTGACTAGGAAAGAATAACATTTTTTTTGATAGGCCAAGTTTCTAAGAATCCAAGACACAAATCCAAAATTAGCAAGAAGCTAAGGAAAAAAACACTCATTGGGACAAGCCCACACCTAAAGTGCCAAGTCCAGAACACCTATTTGGCCAAGCCCAGAACTTAAAAGAAAAAACTGAACTCGTAGGTTATAGGTATGTTGTGAGAACCCATCCCAAGCCAAAGTCCCACATCAGGAAATAGTTGAGAAATGAAATGGTTTTTAAGGAAACACTCACCAACTACTGTATAACTTGAGATTAACTTTTTGAGCAACGTGATTAGGCGAAGGATTAAACAGGTCAACTGAAACGAGTCGTACATACGTTGATGTGTTGAGTTTGGCAGTTCGTTTTGATTGGGACCCTGTTTATGATCACTGCGTTCACTATGATGGAATCTGATTTAACTGATCCATTTGAAAGGATCTGTAAGGCAATGCTCCAAAACCTGAACATAGGAGTATCACAATTATTAGTGATGTAAAACCTTAGAATATAAACTATAGGATAGTGATAATGCCAAAACTATTTTTGTTGGAGTCAAAACTTCAGTGCATAAAAGTCTTGTACACTGCATATGGTACTAGCCTATTGTGCATTAGAGTTTTGACACTAACAAAAATAGTAACTAAACTTCTCTCTCTCTCTCTCTCTCTCTCTCTCTCTCTCTCTCTCTATATATATATATATATATGCAATTTTCAAGAACCACACATGCACGCACTCTGCTGCTGGCTAGCTGCATTCAAAGAAATTAATTGAAGAGACGTACGTACGTCAGAATTAATGGATCGATCGAGTACTAGTTTAATTACTCCACTCCCGAATAAATTAGTATAGTAGTAACGTTCTAGGGGGGAGAGATATATAGTAGTATTATACAGTAGATGCTTAATTACTACTAATTTAGAAGAGTTGACTTGCAATAGAGAAACATTTCACTTCGTTTTCTTCTTTGCCGATCGATATTTTAACCATTTCCATTCGCAGTCACATAGGGTAGATTTATTCGAGTAATTCTTGGTCATGATATTTTATTGAGGGCCAATTACCACTCGTTTTCACACATTAATAAATGTGATCGATGGGTTAATTAATATTATGAATAGCACATCACTCACTTATTTTCGTTCAATACTACAAGAGTTGACAATTGGTGGTCAATTTGTACGTGGCATGCATTTTCGGTCACGTGTGATGTCCAAAGCATTGTATATATTATTCTCGTCATGTAATATAATAGATATATGGTAATAACCTATTATATGGTAGTTACTATGTACTATTGATATCACACAAGTACTTAAAATAAAATGAGTACTCCACCTTTGCATCCCAGTACTCAATTAAAAGTAGAACCTAGCTAGCTAATAATCTCTCTCTTACTATAAAACCGTAAGGTAACAATTCAAATGGCTGATATCCAATTAGGGTGGGGAGGCGTGGCGTGGGGGGCCAAACTTTTTTTCCCCAAGATTTAAGCAGCGTCCGTCAACCGCATCCAAGAGACAAAGAGACAGAGAAAGAGAAAGAGAAAGGAGCTAGCCTCATCATTCTACCCAAAAAAAGGAGGAGCCTCATCAATGTCTAAGCCAAGGTCTGTCTGAGACTCTGAATCCATCTAATCTTTCTTTCTCATTCCTTTAATTAGGACCCGCGCGCGCACATCCATCATGCATCCCCATTAATTCTCCTTTACTATTTTGTTTTCTTAGTAATTCATTTCAATCTCAATACTTCAGTTTTTTCCTTTTTCCAAAACACCAGCTGCAGGTTATTTTCGTTAATTTGTTCTCCATATGTATGTATGATTAATGGATTGCTAAACATGATCGCTGTATGCCTGTAAATTTTGCCCTGCGTGTTTAGGTTGGAGGGTAAGGTGGCGCTTATCACTGGTGCAGCAAGCGGCATTGGCGAGGAGGCTGCTAGATTATTCATCGAAAATGGAGCTTCTGTTGTCATCGCTGACATCCAAGATGAATTGGGCCATCAAGTGGTTGCATCGATGGGTTCGGACAAAGTTTCTTATTACCACTGTGATATAAGAGACGAGAGGCAAGTTGAGGAAACAGTGAAACACACAATTGACAAGTACGGAGCTCTGGATATTTTATTCAGTAATGCTGGAGTAATAGGCCCATTAAATGGCATTCTAGACCTTGACATCCAAGGGCTTGACAACACCATGGCCACCAACGTCCGAGGAGTCGCTGCCACACTCAAGCACTCGGCTCGTGCAATGGTGGATAAGAAGATCCGGGGATCGATCATCTGCACCACCAGTGTGGCGGCGTGCCTTGGAGGAGCCGGTCCACACGCTTACACAGCATCCAAACACGCCATTGTGGGGCTTGTTCGATCCGCATGCAGTGAGCTTGGGGCTTATGGAATTAGAGTCAATTGTCTATCTCCATTTGGTGTTGCCACTCCTCTTTCTTGTAAAGCCTACAATTTGGAACCAAGTGAAGTCGAGGCAAATAGTTGTGCCTTGGCGAATCTGAAGGGCATTGTGTTGAAGGCTAGGCATATAGCCGAGGCTGCACTTTTTCTTGCTTCAGATGAGGCGGCTTATATAAGTGGTCACAACTTGGTTGTTGATGGCGGTTTCACGGTGGTTAACCAGAGCAATTTCGAGAAATGCTAAGTGCAAAGAAAATGGACAAAGAAAAAACCCTTAAAATGTATATAAACGGCTCAGATTTACTGTGCAGTAAATTTGAACTGTTCATATACACTTTAAGAGTATTTTCTTTGTCCATTTTATTTGTCCCTAGTATTCTTTGAGCAATTTCTCGGCCTTGTAAAAGGATGTAGTACGGTCTTTATTAGCTCGGGCGCCAAGTATTATTATTATTTTTATTGGCGTACGTTGCTACAGTATTTAGGAGTATTAGTGGAGTATTTTTTTTCCTGCCTGTGTGCTGTAAAATTCTGCAGAATTTGAAGTCAAACCCTGTTACCCAGCACATCCCATGTGCCTTTTCCTTGTTATCTGGAGTTAATGTTATGCTTTTCTACCTTACCACTCCGTAATGCCATTAATCTTGTCTGCCAATGTCTCAAAGCCTATCTATATTTCCACATATGTAACTGTTAATTAATTTCATTCTAGGTTACTACTGCAACTGTGTTAATGACTCAATTTGCATGCCTAAAACTATATATATAGCAGAGCAATTATTTTTTATCATTTTGTATTAGAATTTTGCACGGTCATCAATTTGACGTTGTTTTGGCATCCTGTTTTTTTTTTTTTTAAGGGACTTGACCATATATAAGAAAAAAATAATAGGAAGATCAAAGATTCCTAGATAAAAGATGAAACCTCTTCCGGTCGTTTTTCCTCCTTTTTTTTTTTTTTCTTTTTCGTTTTCTGTCCAGAAATCATTGATCGAACACAACCTTAGGTATATGGGAAAGTCTACAATACACACCCCTTAAAAAGGTATACCATATACACTTATTTTATGGTTCATTCATAACATTTTAGTATGTTTCGTAACTTTTATTCTAGAATTCATAACCTTTCAGTAGTACGATTCGTAACATTTTCATTCTGATTCATAGCATTTTTGTGTATCTTGTAACCTTTATACGATTCGTAACTTTTTTACAATACGATTCGTAACATATTCTCTACAATTCATAATATTTTGGAGAATGCATATGATACACACCCAAATAAAAAGTGTGTATTGTAGTCTTTCCTTAAGTACATTATACAACTACATCAACTGGCCCATTTTCAAATCTCCTGTTTCTTGCTTGCAGGTTGCAAAAATGCTTATTGGGAATTGATCATGTTTTCTAGGAGGTTTAATTTTGATATTGAACGTGTTCATTATTTAGTCCCTTCCATTTTGTTTGTCCTATTTTTCTTTATTGTTCATCTTTTTTTTCATTCATCACAATTGGACAAATTCGGTACATAGACTTTCATGTTACTTGATTTTACCAGTCAAAAAACAAAGAATTAGAAGAAGTCTAACACGCGTCATAAAGGCATAAATATCGCATTGAAAAGTCAAGTCTTCGTCAAACATTAAAAGAGTTCACCAAATAAAAGACTTTTCTTCCTTTAAAATCCTGAAACGACTTATCCTAAAAAAATAAACAACATGACGATGATATTTTCACACCAAAAAAAAAATGACAAGTTTCTGATACCGTAAAGATATTTCATTGATCATAACTCCATATAATTAAACCATATAGCTTCATTCTCATTAGTCTCAAAAACAACATATTCTATAGTGCCAAATTAAGTTCCACAAGCCATATGATGGGCTTCCCAAAAGATAATTACATAACCTCTAGTTTTACAGTTCCAAAATAACAACATAAGTTTTCAGTTCCACAATCGTACTACAAAAGACATTATAATAAATCTGGCGTTATGGCCGTACATGTTCCATTACACAAGCTAAACAAATAATAGCGCAAAAAGGGGCTTCATGTTGCTACACTTCATTTAGTTCACGATGCCTCATTACCACCTGAAATGATTAAACAACATGAGCTGAAGCCCGTAGGAAATACGACTAAACCAAAAAAATATGTTCAAATTTAACATAAATGTCGTGAAACACACACACAAGTTAAAAGTCCACACATAATTATCAAGTGTCAATAAGAATCCCTTAATAATAACCTCATATGGTTTCTCCATCCTATCACACTTGCCCAACGCCATAACCATGCACTAACTCTAAAATCTATCCGAGGGTAGCTAGGTATAAGTACCACCCCTTGAACCAGGGTAATCGAGTACAAGCACCACAAAAACCAAGGGTAGTCGAGTACAAGTATCACCCCATGAACCGGGGTAATCGGGTACAAGCACCACCCTTGCACCAGGGTAACCGAGTACGATGTACCACCCCATCAATTTCTGATCTTTCACCGAGGAGCTCGCCAAACCTAGCTTAGTTTTCCTAGGTGCACCACCTATATCTAAACCAACATAATCCGAGCACAATCATTTTAACCTTGTCACCGAGCAGGATAATTCATACACAAACCTTATTCACATAATTCCCATCAAGCATCCGAGCTCCAAGTATTCACTAAACTCAAACACACATGAACTACTTCACTAGCACATGTAACTCTTAAACATTTGGCATCTCTACACCTCAATAACACATAAATCTCAAGGATTTAACAAGTATCAACAAAAACCCATATTTCCCATAGAGGCCTTAAAACCCTAACACAAATTTTCACATAATCTAAAGAATATTCATGTTTTACAAACAAATCCACAATATTTACGCTAAAAATAAACATATCAAGAGGGTTAGTCATGTATCCTACCTTAATGATGCAAATACCAAGCCCTAACTTTCAATCTCCAACAAACCCACTTCTAGCTCCAAAATCCTTGATTTTTAAGTATGAAATTAGGCTTTCCCCAACTTTTAGATCCTCCAAAATCTACTTGATTTATGAGTTTGGTTGTATATGGGATGAGAGAGAGTGAAGGAATCAGGAGAGAAGAAGGAAATGAAAAAAAAAAATTAAAACAAAAGAAAACCCAAAATTGGAAATGGGGGAAATGGGGGAGCCGATCTCTCCTGGTAAAATATCTCATATTTTCTAAAAACAATTACACTATAGGTCCCTCCAATTCCATAGCTATTCTAATTAATCTCCCAGGTTCATGAATTGATGGTTCGATCCCCAAAACTCAAATTTTGCCTCAAACATACATCTAATTATATTAAAAAAAAAGTCTTAGGATACACACTTGGGTCCCACGTCACTCAAACAACATGCCCACATGGCAACCTATAATCAATTAAAATAAATAATAATAATCATAAAACCGGGTTCTTATAAAAACTGTAAAACACTAAATCAATCTAATGGCGAAAGGTGGAAGTTTATTATTTGAATATTCACAATATTAACCTTATAGTTTTATTTTTTTGTTATATTTTAGCTCTTAGTAATTAATGTTGGTATCCTCGTAGTTCAAAAGTTACAATTTTTTTTTTTTCAAAATTCTACACAGGAGCGAACTTATATACTTTTATAGAATTTTTGTTATATATAATAATAATATTTTTCTTTCTTCTTGCAAGGGCGAATACCTTGGTGTCCCTCCCTCCGGGGCTCCCTCGATATTGACAAAAATAGGAGCACGGAACAAGTAAAGAAATGGCAGCCTCCCATTGATAACAATCATGATTCTGTATCCCAAAAGCATGAAAATGTAGCACAAGTTAAAAGAAAAGCAAATCTCTTTGCGCGCCCCCCACTGACACACCCCCCCCCGCGGGTCCCACGCCCAACGACCAAAATACCCCCGGCTCAACCCACGGCAATTAATTCCTCCCATTTTCTTATTTCTCGCTTATTTACTTAATAACTCTTATATCTTTTTTCACTTTTATTTATTTAATATTATTTAAGTGTTCCAATTTTCAATCCGGTTTGAATGGGTGAGAAGATTTTATTTTATTTATCATTTAATTCGAAAGGGTCATAATTAAATTTTGACTATAGAGCTCTCATTGATTAGCCCTAAGAAAATCGTAGAATCAAATATCTTTTAGGACTAACCAACGAGAGTCTTAAAGTCAAAATTTAATTATGACCCTTTAGAATTAAATGATCAGAAAAATAAAATTTTCTCACCCATTCAAATGGATTGAAATTTGGAACACTTAATTTTTCAACCTGTAGTTTATATATTAAAAAATATGGTTAAAAAATTAAGTGTTCCAAATTTCATTTCGTTTAAACCGATAGAAAAATTTTAGTTTTCTGATCATTTTATCCTAAATGGTCATAATTAAATTTTGACTATAGGGCTCTCGTTGATTAATCCTAAGAAAATCGTAGAATCAAATATCTCTTAGGACTAACCAACGAGAGTCTTACAGTCAAAATTTAATTATGATCCTTTAGAATTAAATGATCAGAAAAATAAAGTCTTCCCACCCATTGAAACGGATTGAAATTCTAATGGGTTAATTGTTAGCGGTAAAAACAGGAGTCGAGCACAACAAAGTGGGACGGAGGGAACAATCATTTTGTGCAACTTTTCTTGCAGCCTCTTTACCTTGTACTACCCTTCCCAACATGGTGGTGGAACAAATGCATCAAGCTAAGCTAAAAGATGGGTTGCTCGTTATGCAACACGAATTAGTTTGTGGGAAGAAATAATAGATACAAGACCAAGAGGGACAAGAGCAGAATTTGATGGAAACATTGATTAGAAATTGAAATTTCAAGTATTTTCACTCTTCGACGAAATTAGTACAAGTTATGTTAGTATATAAGTTATGTTTTAATTGTTCATTTATTAGTTAAAATTATAGTAAAAAGTCTTTTAAAAGTAAAACAAAAGACTACTAAAAGTAAAAAAAAAAACTAGTAAGAGTTAAAAAAAAAAAACAGTAATTAAAGTCTTTTAAAAGCAAAAAAAAAAACTAGTAAAAGTTTAAAAAAACTAAAACAGTAATTAAAATATTTTAAAAGTATAAAAAAACTAGTAAAAGTAAAAAAAATAAAACAGTAATTATTTGCTTTTAAAAGTAAAAAAAAAAAACTAGTCAAAGTAAAAAGAAAAAAAAAACGAAAAAGGAGGGAAGGAAGGGCAGGAGGGGAAAGTTGGTGGGGCCGGGAGGGGGGGTGTGTGTCAGGGGGGGTGCGAGAAGAGGCTCTCAAAGAAAAATATCATTGGGAACGAAAAGTAAGATAAAAATTACCGTAGTAGGACAAGGCAACTCTGAGTTGGACTTGTCAACCACCTCAAAATAAAATAAAAGAAAGAAGGAATCGAGGAAAGTATAGATACTCCAAAACAGAACAGTGGTCTCTCTCGAGAGCTGTGTGGTTGGTGGGTGGTCAATTGGAATCTAAAGTGAACCACCCCAAACTAATCCCCCCCTCCAACGACCAAATCATCTGCTGCTAATAACAAAGACCAGGGCGGCCTGCCTCCGCGGGGTTTGGGGGACACACAGGAAGAAGACGAAGAAATGGAGGAGATGAAGAATCAGAATCCACTGGAGGGGCCTGGGCCTGGGGGGAGTAGTAGCAGTATTGGGTTAGAGTATTGGGTTCAATGGCAAGTCCTAGTGTGCGCTGTCATCCTCATCCTTCCATCAGTGGTCGCTGTTAAAATCCTCATAAGAGAGCTACACCGACACCCTCCTCTCATCACTTCCACTTCCAGTTGTGATCTGTGGCTTCCTTGCTGGACTAACCTCCATCCCCTTTGGCTACTCTTCTTCAGAGCCTTCGCCTTCGCTTCCATGTCTTTCATTCTCTATCGCGTCGTCATCGTCCTTGGGGGACCTTTCGCCTTCTACTTCTACACCCAGTAATACTCATTACTAATCTCTCTCTCTCTCTCTCTCTCTCCCTCTCTCTCTCTCTCTATATATATATGCTTATAATTTATTATACTACTGCTGTCTGCTCTCCTCCCTTCAAATTAGTCCTAAAAGTTAACCCCTTTCTCTTCTTTCATCAAATTCGATCGAGCATAAACTTGGTTAATTGCTTGTTTTGCCATTTTTCATTATAACTTTTGAATTTCATCAACTATTTCGATGAATGATGGATTGATTGGAGTACGTACCTACTCTTGAAACCTGACCTATTTATATTTGGCTTGTGACTGATCATATTGCAGGTGGACTTTTGCATTGGTCACGATTTACTTTGCAGTACGTCAAATTTAACTCCTTTTTCGAAGACATATACATAAATGCTCATTCATTTATAAACCAGATGCTCTTATAATTATGTGACTCATATGCTTTACTACTTGGTAGCTTGCAACCGTCGTATCTGCCCGTGGATGCTGGAGGTACTCAAAGCACTCTTTTCTTGGAGATAAAGGAGAAAGCAATGAGTTTTTGAAAAAGGGTTCTAAAGCAAGTGGATCGAAGAGCACTGCATCTTCAGCGACAGGAACCACCAAAGGTACAACCAAGTTTCAAAGCCGTTACACCCAACAAGAAGCGACCGAGTGGAAAGCAGATTTCTTGGAGCATCTCTTACAAGCTATTTATCAGGTTAATTGCACAGCTTCTGCTTTCCAAATTTCCCTCTTTCCAAATTGTAAGAGGTACAATAACAAAATGAGAAATGACCTGCAGCAATCATAATTCATAATCTGATCAAAATTCCATTTCCTGTGCTTTACAAAGTCCCTCTTTAATTATCTGCCCGAAGGTAGTAAAGGGGTAGTTTCCTGCACATTAAACAAGATAAAAGGATCCGAGACCTTCAATTACGGTGTTTAGGTTCGCTTCTTTAACAATGGCAGAAAATAATTTGTACTTTTTTAAACAGACTTGTGCAGGTGCCTCTATGCTAGCGGATGTTGTTTTCTGGTGTCTTCTATTGCCATTTCTCCTAGGTGATAAATTTCAGCTCACCCTAGTGAGTCCTCTTCTGGAAACAATTTTAGTCTCTTAGCACTGTTACTTGCTTTCAATGGTTTCATCTGCTCTTATGTTCCTTCCCTAATTGCTATGAGTTTCTATTCTGCATTTTAGTTGTTGATATTCTGTCAATGATGTTTGGCAGTTGATTGGAAGCATACACAGTGTGAACGCTATTTTCCTCATGCTTGATTCTGCTCTCAATAGCCAAGTAAGTTTATAATATCGCCGATCAATATACCAGCATGTCATCAATGGAAGATTGTAACCTCATCATTCTAGCTAGTCAATGGATGGTTCCTTTGCTTGAACAAGTATCTTGACTATCTTTCAACCAATGTTTCAGCCATTTTCTTGGTATGGACTTGCATATTTTGTGCTGTGGAGCATTTCCTATGTTATCTTTCAGTGGATTCTTCATGCCTGTGGTTTTACATGGTAATTACTCCTCAATTTCCTGATCTACCTATAGCCTATAGGTTATAAGCACAGTTTCTTTCTTTCTTCTTCTTCTTCTTCTTCTTCTTCTTCTCCCCTAGGGCTAGTTAATTGATTTCCCAACTCTTGTAGGTGGCCATATCCTTTCCTTGAGCTTTCAACTCCATGGGCACCTCTATGGTAATTTCCTTGCTTCTTATGCAGCTCTCAAGTAGTATATGCGTACTTATGTACATGGTTATTTAACATGCATTGTTGTACTATTTTTTGACTTTCTAAACGGAGAGATTTACCCAGCGGAGGCTTTCTTCCTGTAGGTATTTAGCCTTGGGTTTGGTTCACCTCCCTTGTTATGGAATTTATGTGCTGCTTGTTAAAGCAAAAGGCTCAATCTTCTCCGGGCTCTTTCCCTATGCATTTGCAAGGTCATGTTAGTTCTCCTTGCCTCAAAACTGCAGGGGTCAACCCCTCCTCCATTGACATTCTAACAGTTATCTCATATGGCAGGACTATAGATGGCACTAGGAAGAATTCATCGGAGAAGAAGCAAATCTAAAACCTATATATGTTAAGTTGCCGTTGTGCTTATTGATTATGTATCCCGTATCATGAACAATAAAAATTAAAGGTAGTAATCAATGTTGTTAAGATGTTAGTAGTGTAATTTCTTTCCAAATAAAAAAGATGTTAGTAGTGTAATTTCTTCATGGTTCACTGATTGAATAAACATTAAACTTTTGATAATCAATGCGTCTTTCTTCACACGCATTCTCTGGAGCTTTAACGTCCCTTCCCAACACCAGATGACGTCGGACCCTGGACATCTTCCCTTCGGATGCAATAAGCATGTCAAACCACAAAAAAATACAACACATCAATACAAACTACCGTATTCATCACTCCAATTATTTCCCCAAGTAAAATGAATAAAATCAAACAAGAGCCCCCACATGTGACTATTAAACAAAAACAAAAAGAATGGAGCTTTGAAAACACAAATTAGACCCTTGTTAAGTTTCGTCATTCCACCAGAGGGCTCAATATTTTTATGCACATCATGCCCACCATGTTCCTTTGAACGCAATGTGTACTCATGGTGCTTATGGGTTGGCAAGGTGGTCATAATTAGGACGAGAGTTACTGCTAAAGATTACATGAGCTTGCTTTATGGACATCAATATCTCACAATAAAAATTGTGGGAAGAGTTCTGAAAGGGGGATTGTTGGACGAAGGCCAGGCAGGCCAAGTCCGACGTATATACTTATTACTTACCATCTATACTACCTGGCTACAATGCATCGTATGTATGATGCTTATCAGACAATTTGGTGGAAGTTTAAGGATTGTTTTGAAATTTTGTTTCCCTGTATAATTTACGACAATGATTAAGAGTTTTCACCTGTATTCCTTTTCCAGTCTTCCTTATTATTTTCCTTCATCTTTCTATACTCAAAATAAAACAAGTGGGAAGTTTTTTTTTTCCTTTTCCCCTCTTCCCTCTTGTAAGTTACACACAAACTATAAGACTTTTTATGAAATTTGTGAGAAGAAATACCAGTAAGAAAGGGAAAATCTTAAAAAAATTATGTCCCTCCAATTTCGGTGAAAGAGAAAAGAAATCTAAGAAACAATTGCAAATTTTCTTATAGTAATTTCTATCTAAAGTTTCCTCCAATTTCTTGGTATTAACTTTTTTTTTCCCCTTCGTTTCCTCAAATTTTAAATCCAAAGCCAAATGGAGAGCAATAAGTCTGTTGACACAGCCTTGTTGTACGCAGATCCCACACAGATTTTTATGTGGGGTCCACTACGAGTTTCACATAAACAATCCAAGTCGTTTATTAAATGTAAAACATTTTTTCAAATGCCGCCACCAAAAAATAGCTCAATCCGATACTTATAGTTATTTGATCCAATCATTTAACATTTTATTATTTTGAAAATTGAATGAAAAGTTTGATGATGGGATCGAGCTTTTATAGACATCGGATTGTGCTAATTTTTCATTAGGGCCCTTGAAAAAATATTTTATATTTAATGAACGGATTGAATTATTTGTGTGAGACTTTTAATAAGCCCCACACAAAAATCTGTATAAAATCTGTTACCTATTTATCTGTGTGTATAGCATAGTTGATTAGCATAAAGTCTTAAAAATACTCTTGCAAGCGTATAAGTTGTCCTCCAAGCGTGCGAGGAGGTGTTTTGAGTTTGGCACCACTGCGGCGACGAAGAAGGCGGCTTACAGGGCGGGGCATACAGACAGATAAAGAGAGAAGCCCCCAAAAGTAGAAACAATGGAAAGCCGGTGCGAGTTCTGGCTCCCCAAGAAGAACAGATTCTGTGCGAACACACCTCTCAACGGCAACTCCAAGTAACACCTCTCTCTCTCTCTCTCTCTCTCTCTCTCTCTCTCTCTCTCTCTCTCTCTCTCTCT
>BPLS01000565.1:1076588-1122495 GCA_019656275.1 Rhododendron kiyosumense
TCTTTTGTTGGACATCTGACGACCGTCTGCTTCCAAACTGACGGCATAGGTTCTGCGGGAACCACACCACAAGATCTGATGGCCAGTGGATTGCATGCCCAATCGACCCTTCTCAGTATTCTCTTCACCCTCTATATATTCCTCTCTTTTCTTTAAATAAGTCCTTGTATTCTCCCCCCACTTCCTCCCCCCACCCACTTTTATTTCTTCCTTTTAACCTGAATGAATTCTCTCCTTAATTACCAGCACTGTTCTCGAGGAAAATCTGGAGGGGCATCTTAAAAGATGCCCGTTACTCAAACATATTCAGTCCTTGTCGCTCCAACCTTTCTACCAAAAGGGCATCAATGCTGGCACAAGTGAAGAAGAAGAAGAAGAAAATATAGTCTCCTTGAATAACCCCTGTTCTGGGCCATTGGGTAGCAATAGCATCACCTCCGAAATGAAGAGGAATGCTGTTTACAGTATGACTTCAACTCAACTATCCAAATTAATCAGTAAAATTCAGTCAGTTCATGCATCAATATGCAAAGATATTCAAGACTCGTTCAAGATACCAGAGGCTTGTGGTGTGTGGATTAATAGAGAAGTAGATGGGTAAGCAAAGTCAACAAAATCCCCAATAAATATTAATAACTGGTTGTATTGGGATTGTTGTTTTAACAGAAAAAAGGAGTTATTTGCGTGCAGAAAATTACCATATCAGGAGAAACATGTCCTGCAACAGGCGTCAATTCTTGGGAACTTGGAAGAATTTGGGGTGTTAAAGAATACCAATGGGCACATGTCAAGGGGAGATTTCCCATCTGATGGGCCAACTGTTGATGATGCTTGTGTCCCTGCAGTGGTTGAGTTTGGAGCTGGGAGGGGTTACTTAACACAAATGCTTGCAGACTGTTACGGAATCAAAAAGGTCTTTCTGGTCGAGAGAAAGTCATACAAGCTTAAGGTCAGTTGATTTCAAATTAAGATAATTATTTCTCCGTCTATTTTCTGGACTCAATTGCACTTGCATTTGCTTTTAGTATGCTAGTACATTAGGCAGAGTGTTGGAGCACCTCATTGAGCGAATTCTTAGCCTCGCTAGCTATCTGAGCTTGGATTGATTGATACTTTATTTGTTTTTACTGACATGAAAATTCTACTCCAAGGCTGATCGAAGCTTGCGACAGAAAGACAGCTTGATATTAGAACGCTTGAGAATTGACAGTAAGGCTCTTCAGAATCCTGCTGTTTGGAACATTGTTTTGCGCTTCTAAGTTGATCTCTTTCCTGCCTTTTTAGTTGTTTCAATAAATACGATTTGGGCTGGTTGATCAAGTAAAATGCATATTCTAATCCTCCAATATAGACTTATGTTGATAAGGTACTATACACCTGAGATACAGTGTGACATCCAAAGCATATGAATCTTTTGGTTTAAATGCTTCCCTCGCACGGAAACATATGTATATTGATCTATCTACTGTACTTGGGGATAGTAACTTTATGAAGGGAGGAGATGCATTGCTTCCTGATGCAAGACTGGCTAAGGCACGTTGCCTGTGTCTTGATTACCATGTACTGCACACGAGTGTGTGTATTGAAAATTTGAAGTTAGTTGTTCACATCTAGCAATAACCCCGTGACTTTGATTGGGTAAGCGCTGAAGTGGGTCTGGTCTGTCTTTGCCATCTGCTTATATCCTAATTAATGTGCTGAGGAGTTTGCTTCAAGGATGAAAATTAAGGCTGGTAGATGAACCAAATGCTTGTTCTAGTTCACTAACAACCTTAATTAGAACTTGCGATGTGAAACATAGAGAATAAGGAACTGATGTCATTGATGATAAAAGAAGCCCGCGACAATTATTCGACAATACTGTAGCAAGGCAAGGCCTTTACTTTAATTCTAGAAATACCTATATAGAAATGAAAAATTCACTGATGCAAACTCACGCAAGCAATGAATATAGTTAAAACTTTCATTCATCTCAAAACTAATGGTGGCCACACAGCTCTTTTAACTTTCATATCTGAGTGTGAAAGAAGGAAACAGTAGGCAAAGAGGGGAAAGCTTGGTAACTACTTCAAACTCCTGAGGAAATCGCATTTGTCATCAGGGGCGACGCCAACATGTAATCACTGGTGTCAGCTGCACCCAGTGGAACGAAATTTGGTAAAAACTACCGAGTATAATTTTTGTCTGAAAATGATTCAATACACAGGTGACACCACTGCAAAACCCCATTGAACCCATGTACTCATTTAGTTCCGCTAAACAACAAGCAATTTGACTGCCTATCTTTTTCCTTTCACATCATGACAGCTATGGACATACCTATTGCATGACAATGGACAAGACTAAAAAACCCTCACCCTCTATGTTAATCTCGATGTTAATGTTAAAGTAGTACATTCTTGTGAAACAGTGGAATGATTTTTTAATAAATTTCTTCAAAAGAACAGTTTTCACAATTTGTTTTTATTTCAAAAATGGCATATTACATGATAAAGGATTGGTTGGATACTCGTATTGAAACAAACGTGATTTTTCATGCGGACAATTATAAAGTTCGTGCTTTGATTACAATTTATTGGAACAATGCCACAATGGCATTGATATATGAAAATAGCTTCATTTTTTTATGACTTAGCAAGTGTAAATTTATGTGTCCATTATAGTAGAAGTATGCAACGAATATTATACTTATTGAATGACACCACTAACCAAAATAGCTGGACTCGCCACTGTTCGTCGTAGGGGTGAATCTAGCTCACCTATGAAGCACCGACACCTCTAGAGGTTGAAGTATGGCAATGTCGGGACACGGCAGGGACACGTATGGGACACGCCACGTGGCGTGTCCCATAATTTAATTTAGATTTTTTACGGGGACACGGGAGGGACACTGATGGGGACACGGCAGGGGCCAAATTGTAATTTATTAAAAAAATTTGGAGGCCAAACTGTAATTTTTAAAAAATTGGGGTCAAGCTTGGGCCCTTATCATAGATTATAGTAGTCCCTTCCAATGTGGTAAACTTATTTTCCTTTCTAGATGCACCTCGCCCAACTGCCTTTTTTGTTTAAGTCTGTTTTTTTATAGCGGCAGCTATACAAGGTAGCGGCTTGCATCCGGATTTTCAGCCATTTTTTGTGGCGGCCGTACTTGGTTTTGAGGCGGTGGAGGCAGCGTGGCAGTTGGGGGAAGCTGGTTTTCCTCTTTTGTGGATTTAGGGTGTACAGGTAATAACTTGGGGAAGAGGAGGGTATATTTGTGTTTTGAAGGGTGCAGGAGATACACACAGCTCCCTCTTTTATAACAGGTAGAAAATCGCCTTAGGGTAGTTTTGGTAGGGCAAACTAAGTTCTATGGACACTGCGTCACTCTGAAGCATAGAAGAAAGGCCAGCGACTTAGAAATTTAGCTTCCTAAACTGGTAGTGAATTTGGAGGCTAAACAAATCTAGGACCTCAAGAAATACCGAGCATCCACGTTTGTATGTCACATAGTAGAATCTATGCTCAATTCAAATCGTGGTTCATCAATATTCTTGTTTGATGAAATGATCTTTTCCCAGGCATATGAAGCAAGTATGCTTCCATTTGTTCATACTTTCCTCTACTCCTTTACAGTATTAATGCTCAACTTTTGCAGTCGAGGATCTGAACTTGAATGCTGTAGAGTCTTTGCAAGGAATTCCTTATTTGGCAACTGGTAAACACCTCTGTGGGCCTGCAACAGGTACTTCAAAATTTTGGTTCATTTAACTGCTTTCAAACCTAACTGTTTTTTTTTGTGTGTGTGTGTGTGTGTGTGTGTTCTGAAAAAAGGGAAACACCTTTAAATTTTAAATTGAATTATCCTTGTTGATCTAAATTGACTGTCAGTTCTATATGATTTTATGATTCATCAGTCACCTATGAAAGTTGCACCTTTGTTGCAGACATGACTCTAAGATGTTGCCTGGCGAAGAAATGTACGCAATGCAATGTTGCAGGGCACAGAGCAGGTTGTAACCTGAGAGGCCTAGCCATAGCAACATGCTGCCATCATCTTTGCCAGTGGAAGCATTACATAAGTAATCTTTCATCTTTGCCATCATCTTTGTTTTATTATTTTCAAGTTCCATCTGGCTTCCTTGTTTGTAGCAAATACATAATAATGAAAGGTTTGTATTGACTTTGGTAATAGTTTCTGACTTGGCTGTTTCACTTTGTCTGTTCTGCAGATAAGAGATATTTATCAAATCTGGGAATAACTGGGCAAGATTTCCATGCGATTACATGGTTTACTAGCTGGGCTGTAGATGCAGATCATAGTTCAGGTCTTCCTGGCAGTGTTGATGTAGCATCAGATCTCCAAATCATGTACTAATCATTCGCTAATATCTTGTTGATGCCATCATCCTGTATTTCATATGATACTGCGCATCATTTTTCTGTCTTAGCGTGTTCAAACATTGGATTTCCTGCTCAGAAAGGAAATGTTTGCAGACATTTTCGTTTTGTGTTTATTGAGCTTTTATGTTTAGAATTTTTTATTTTCTCTGACAGTGGGATGGAAGAGGGTGACAAGGTTGGGCTTGCGGTTGAAGATGTTTTAAGGGAAATAAAGGCTGTGGAGAGGGCTGTGCTTGGCTTCATGTGCAAAGATGTTATTGATATGGGGAGGTTGATGTGGATCAAGGAACATGGCTTAGAAGCTCACCTCGTCAAGTATGTCCCGTATAGCATCTCCCCCGAAAACCATTTGCTAATTGCCAAAGGGTGATGGTAACTTTTGGTGTTGTAGCTCGTTCTTATGTTTGTTGGGAATATATACACATTGATTTATGATGGATGTTAGTTCCAAGAATTTTTATTTTGTCTTTGTTATGCAAAGGTTTTGGGATTAGGGGCAGAAACATTCTCACATCCGTTATGGCATCCCTCAGAAGAGGCAAGAGGTAAGACCTCTGGTTGAGAAATTTGGCTCCAATTATAATACAGGGAGAAAATACCCAGAATTTAAGTACGGCTGATGCTGTACTAAGTTTCATACTATACTAAGTTTTCATACTATTACTAAACATAATTCAATTTTTCTTGGTATAAAATTCTAGGCGAAGATTGGGATGCCTGAAGAAGTTGTATTTCTTTTTACTGTAGTATGTATTCGTGCTTTTGCTGGTTGGGCTTCGTTACTGGAGAGCTTGACACCGTTTGGATGTAGTTCTATGAAATTGGTTCGGTTCAGGCGGGGGATCTCTCTCGTTCGCCTCAAATGTCTTATTATCCAAAGCCTTTATCAATGATTGATCAATTTTTAATATTTATTTCTGCATACCTAACGGAGCTATTGAATTAACAACCAAAAAGTAATTTTGTAGATTCGATCTCATACCTCACCCTATGATCAAATTGGAGTGGTAAAAAAGTTAGGTGTCGTTTAATTACGTAATGTGAGAGGTGTCCTATAAAGCCAATACTCAAACAATTCGTGAGATGAGACCATAAAACCAACTCGCTGAGACTATCAAGTATGCCAAAAATAATATTCATTTAATGTTAATTAAACACACTTAATTTTGCGATAATGGGTCCTAATTTAATGGGGAGACTTAAATATTCATTCTTAGACTCTAACCGACTTATGTCTTCATCCAGGTAATTTTGAACAGTTATGTTTTCATCTCGAAATTTAAATAAACTCAATTTTGCCCTTATCAAAATCTCTTCTCTATATATCAAAGAAATTTGGGATGAAATAATAACTTATGAGGTTCCCAACGGAAAAGGTAATCCTATGCATTTGTTTTCCTTTTTCATGGTTATCCATAATTATCACAACATATTTCCATAACCACAAGAAATGCACGCCAAAAAATTGATCCCAATCCCCCATTCCGAATCTAATCTGAAACCCCCCATTTGCCCTCATTCATCCACCAACAGTCGCAAGTTACCCACCGTCGTAGGTCGATCGCCACCGCCACCCATCGCTCGGACCCGCGAATCAATCAATTGTGACGACTGCGTGGATAGAATGGACAGAGCATCAACCGATCTTATTGTTGTCAACCCCTCTCCACGGTTGTCCCTAGCCGGTCGCCATCAACCTGTTGGGGTCCACCCATAGTGGTGGGGTTATTTTATGTAACACCCTTAGTGTTGAGTGTTGAGCGTATTTACCCTTAAAGTTCTATACTTGGCGGTATTAATTTGGAAGAGTTTCCTTCTTGGTGTATTTCCTAGTCCAAGTAGGAAAAGGAATTACAAGGCAGTAGGAAGTCTTGGAGGTCAAGGCTTGATACTCTATAAATACCGAGGCGTATTTGGGATTTATGCGTGTGACTTAATGTGAGGGAGAGAGTGAGGCGAGCGTGGGGGGCCAGGTTGTGGCCTCCCGGAGAGGAACCGGCGTGTGGTTCCCGGGAAGTTTTTTCATCTTTATTGTATATTGTGTGAATACATAATCAAATAGAGTTTTTCTCTGAAATCACTGCGTGTGTTTGTGTGTGTGGTGTCCCTCCGGTCCTAACAATAACTGCATCACCATCATAGCCATAAAGTTGTCCATATCTCACCGCCGCAATGGAGCCATCTAGATTTTTTTTGTTCCCATCGCGGGTCATATACTTGTTCATTCATTTTTCTTATTGCAATTTCTTATCAAGATTTGGTTTCAAAGAACTTGCTTTGTTTGATTTCATGGTAAATTATTTACTTCATTTACCATGAAATATGTTTGTATATGTTCCTACCATTTCATGCTAAATTATTTGAACCGTTTACCATGAAACTATTTGTTCGATTCATATTGTTGACAAATGTTATAAAATCAATTCATATTTTCAATCTGGGTTTTCCGATTTTGGTTTTATTTAGTTTTATCTATTTCATGGTAAATTATTTACTTCATTTACCATGAAATATGTTTGTTTATGTTCATATCATTTCATGGTAAATTATTTGAACCGTTTACCATGAAACTATTTGTTCGATTCATATTTTTGACAAATGTAATGAAATTGGTTCATATTTTTAATTTGGGTTTTCCAATTTTGGTTTTATTTAGTTTTAGTTATTTCATGGTAAATTATTTACTTCATTTACCATGAAATATATCTTTCTATATTCCTATCGTTTCATGCTAAATTATTTGAACAGTTTACCATAAAACTATTTGTTCGATTCATATTTTTGACAAATGTTATGAAATCGATTTATATTTTGAAATCGGCTAAGATGTCGTTGGAAATAATTTGAACATTTAAAATTTTGAAATCCTCCCATTATATCTCATTTAATTGTAGAGATTGATATTCATCCCAATCCCCTTAATTTAGAAAACAATAAATGTGTATATTCTATATTGATATCATAGTAAAAGGGTAATAAGGGTAATTCACGCTTTGAAAGGATGAAAACATAAGCACAAAAAGTGGGTGGGATGAAATCTTACATTATATGACTAATTGGGATGGATATTTAAAAACTCCTAATTTAATGTACCAAACTTTATTATTTTCATTTTATGCAAAATAGATGCAGTTCGTAAACATATCAATCGTTATCGAATGTATCAAACAATTCTAATAATTAGAGTAACGCATAGTGAGGAAGCATATTGGCACCATATGATGCTCCAACAGCACTTTATAATTTTTGCGATTCAGATATGTTTGCCAAATAGTCTTTACTTATCTTTTGGTTGGTTGATACCTAAATTACATAATGCGAGTGTGTGCATAAGTGAAAGCATGATTGCTTAGCAAAAAAAAAAAGTGAATGCATGAGCATAAGCATAAAAAAACGTCTTTCAATAGAATTCTAAACAATGAAACCAATAAAAATTGTAAGAATGAAAATTGAGAAAGCAAAAGCAAAGAGAAAATTAACAATAAAAATTGTAAGAATGAAAATTGAAAAAGCAAAAAGCAGAGCGCAATAAAAATTGTAAGAATGAAAATTGAGAAAGCAAAAACAGAGCGACAATTGACAACACGACTACTCAATGATTACTATGACTACATAATGTCAAAAATTAATCTCATATTATACATTATAGTTGTTTGGATTTCTTTATAAAACACCATGACTTCTCTAAGTTTTCCCCCTGTGGGATTGTCTGAGGCCCTTATGGGCTTTCACAATAAGTGGCAAATCCCATTCATCCATTTTGATGTTTTGATGTCTGAGGCCTTTATGGGCTTTCACAATAAGCGTCAAATTCCATTCGTCTGTTTTGATAATTAATTGACTGAATTTTAAACGAATTTTTTCGAAAAAGAGTTAAACTATTTTTTGAAAAAGTTTTTTTTTAGTAAAAAATGTTTCCTCCGGATAGATATGATCTTCAAATGGAGTAGGTCGAGTGGTGGAGGATATAGCCGGAAGCGGGGACTGTGCTGCACAGCTTGGTGCTGTGCAGCGTGCTGTGCAGCCTCCGGTGCCGCCTTGCCGGCATCGGTCCAACGATCGGAGACGTCCACTGCGTAGAGCTCGTCGAGTACTACAAGTGTACCAAAAATCAACCCAATCAAATACCGTTAAGTGCCTTATCGGAATACATATACCTTGGAAAAAAAATAATCTTAATGGATACGAAACACTGGATCAAAACCACTGAATCCATTCTTTTAGAATTATATGTGTTCCGATGAGTCACTTAACGATATTTGATCGGGTTGATTTTTGGTACACTTGTAGTACTCGACGAGCTCTTCGCAGTGGACGTCTCCGATCGTCGGACCGATGCCGGCAAGGCGGCACCGGAGGCTGCACAGCACGCTGCACAGCACCAAGCTGTGCAGCACAGTCCCCGCTTCCATATAGCCAAGTATTAGTTCCCTTTTTTTCCAGAATGCATCGTCAGTCTTGATTCTCTCGCTTTCAATCTCACACAGCAGTCACCGCCCTTATCATGGACCCGAAAGGAAAAATCGTCTTCACCTCCGTCGGCAGACAACACTACGGTTTCGACGTCTTCTCCCTCAAAATCCCCTCTAATCCCATCGACATCACCCACTCCTCCGAACACTCCCTCACCGATGGAATTTCCATCAATTTCAACGGCCAATTCCTGGACGAAGACCAAACCCTTGTCTACGTCTCTGAGAGAACCGGATCTTCTCGCCTCTATCTGGCTAGCCCTGGATCCCCCAAACCGGAGCTACTCCCATCCCCTCCTCGTAGTCTGTTCCACGACCGCCCAGTTATTAAGGACGGACGCCTATACTTCATCTCAGCTCACGAACCCAACGACAAACCCTTCAAGAGCTGGTCTGCTCTCTATTCCACCGGACTCCACCATGACGGGGGCAAAATCGTCCGGCTAACGCCGTCTGGGTCCGTTGATTACAGCCCTGCTATCTCTCGCTCTGGGAAATTCATCGCCGTCGCATCTTACGGGGCCCGGCCTTGGGCCGGCGACTTCCACGATCTCCAGACAGATATTGTCGTGTTTAGAGAATCCGACCCGACTGAACGAACCGTTGTCTGTGAACACGGCGGTTGGCCCACTTGGTCAGGCGATTCCACGATTTTCTTCCACCGTCAAGCCGATGATGGTTGGTGGAGCATTTTCAGAGTCGATTTGCCCCCCAACCATGAAGATTTTGAAGCATCTACCAACACTTGCATCAGAGTCACCCCACCGGGAGTCCATTCCTTCACTCCGGCGGCTCTCCAAGACGGCAAACGAATCGCCGTCGCCACTCGCCGGCGTGGAAATAATTACCGTCACATCGAGATTTTCGACTTGCTTTCACAAGAATTTTACCCCGTGACGGAGTTACTAAACCCAAACTTCCACCACTACAATCCGTTTGTCTCGCCGGATTCTGGTTTTCTCGGTTATCACAGATTCCGCGGCGAGTCAGCAGCACTAGGCGGTGACTCTGTAATTCCGCACTTGGATGTGGTGGCGTCTCCAATAAATGGTATCCAAATGTTCAGGCTCAACGGTACGTTTCCGTCATTCTCTCCAGATGGTGATTTGATAGCATTTAATCACGATTTCGATTCGAATTCTGGTCTTAAGATCGTCAAATCAGACGGTTCAAAGAGATGGACCCTGTTGAAAGACCGAACAGCGTTTTACAATTCCTGGTGTCCCGCGGAGAAGAACGTGATTTTCACATCGCTGGGACCCATCTTCGCACCCGCGAAAGCAACGGTCCAGATCGCTCGAATCTCATTCGATCTCGCAAACCTTGACGACCGAAGTGAAGAAGATATCCCAGTCCCGGTCGAGATTAAGCTCCTCACGAGAGAGGATACGGGTAATAACGCGTTCCCGTCGTGCTCACCGGACGGGAAGTTTGTGGTCTTCAGATCTGGCCGTTCAGGACATAAGAACCTGTACATAGTCGACGCCGTTAACGGGGAAGCAGACGGGGGCGTCCGTCAATTGACAGAAGGGCCGTGGATTGATACGATGCCTAGCTGGTCACCGGACGGGAAACTCATCGCGTTTTCGTCGAACATGCATAACCCAGACAACGTGGATGTGTTCAGCATATACGTGGTACATCCAGACGGCAGTGGTCTGAGGAGGATTTACTTGGCGGGGCCGGAGGGATCGAGTGAGGTGGACAGAGAGAGGATTAACCACGTGTGTTTTAGTGCAGACGGGGAGTGGTTGGTGTTCACGGCGAACTTGGGTGGAATTACGGCGGAGCCGGTGTCGGTGCCAAACCAGTTCCAGCCGTATGGGGACTTGCACGTGGCGAGGTTGGACGGAAGTGGACTGAGGAGGCTGACGTGGAACGGGTACGAGAATGGCACCCCAACGTGGTACCAGGGGGTTGAGCCGGAAATGGGGTGCTGCCAGTTTGGAGACAAGCTCAAGGGTCAATTTGACGAACCTCTTTGGATCCAATGTGAATTTTAATTACCACAACTACTACTACTACTACTCCTATGTGGATATCCCAATCATATGGTTTGTGAATGAAACAACTGATAAAATTACGATGGAGTGGAGTTTCAATTAATAAGTTATGCTCTAAATACTTTGTGCAGCTGTGTGCTTGTCTGCTTTCTAATACTCCGTAGTAGAGACTTCACCTTCAATTGATTACTACTCACTCGTATTAAAACTAACAAACTAACTAGTGGCATCAGGGATGTAATTTTGGGCTTGGATCAAGTTTTCACGGGCTAAAATCTTCGGGTATGAAATATGAATGGTCAGCACAAGTTCAGTTCACCCTTCAGCCAATACTGACAGAAATCTAATCAATTTTATACATGTTCAATTTAAACATATACACAAGCATTACATGAGCAAAATTTCTCTTCTCCTTTTTTTTTTTTTAGGGTTAACGAGAATAGAAGAGATGTTTTTACATCATATATATGAAGTAAAAATGGAATAAACTAGTTCATAGTAAGGAATCGAGCATGTTCCTATTTAAACCTTGGCAATTTCACCAATTGGAAACTATCATAACAACTTATTACACTCGATAGCAAATATACTGGAAAAATATACCATGCCTTGAAAATTTTGAATTTCAAATACGTTATAAGTGCTTACAATTTTTTTCTTAAAGATCAATATAAATTAGAACATGATCATCAATCACTCTTAAATATAACTTGAAGTTGGTCCGTATTCAATTTGTTATGGAAAAAACTATGGTACACAAGATGTACCGTATGTCCAAATTATGACAATTTGTGATTTTCATTATGCCAATTTTTTATTTTCTAATGTATATTTATGTGATGCTAGTTATGACTTTGAATTTATTCTACTTGAAAATTAACTTGCTCACCAAGTCATTATTCTACTTTAAAAAGATCAACTGATTATTCTCTCTTGGACATCGCTGTTCGCTTTTTCTTTTTTCTCTCTCCTCTCATTCCCTTGTCGGCGCTCCTCTCCTCCGTAAGTTGTCCCCCTCCCTCTTCCCCTTTCCTCCTCCCTCCTCGTTTCCGCCCCTCCTCTCCTTCGATGGGCCTTGCCGAAGTTGGTGCTCGCATCCTTTGCGCCCCTATTCCGCTGGCCATTCTAGATCCCGTTGTGAACTGCCGATCTACCTTTTCAGACATAGCGCTTTGGCTGTTTTCGGGTGGTGGATGGTGCGATTTTGCTAGGTTGTTGGTTGCGATGCTGAAGAGGATAAGGAGTGTGGGTCTTGGCATGGCGGCAATAGGGGCTGTTGTTAGGTGCTTCGGTGGCTGTTGGGGTGTTGTGGCAGCTGCTGTGTGAGTGTTTCAACAGGTTAGGGTTAGGATTTTTGTTTTGGTTTTCATTTTTGTTTTGTCCAGACTTTTGTCCGATTTATGTCCCAATGTTTAGACCGGTTTCTGTCCGGATGTTGGGTTCGATTTTTGCCCCGGTGGGTCTTCCCGCAGGGGTTTGGTCCGATCTGATTTTTCCAAATTGGGTGACTAATTTCCACAGGTTTAATGTTATCTTTGATATGGTGCTCCGCCATCCTGAGACGTTGGTGTCTAGGTACTAGCTCCATGTTAGTCGATCATGTGTGACGGTGTGAAGAAGTGAGCCATGGCTCCTGCATAGGCGCTAAACACTAGTTTCGTCTCTTAGTCTTTTCCTTTATTATGTCTTTGTATCTCTGTATTTGGGTGGAAATCTGTATTTACCGTTTGGCCTGATCTGTATTCGGGATTATTCTGTAGATGTCGTATGACTTGATTAATGAATGTGTTTCTTCTGTTGGCAAAAAAAAAAAGAAAGATCATTAAACGGTTACCCAAAAGTAATAAAAATAAGGCCAAAAGAAACAAGAAATTCACTTGAAGTGCTCAATAATTGCTTATACAGTTCTATTGACTATTCTTGTTACATTAGAGTTGATCAAAACTTCTCTTCTCGACCGTGGCACGATAATGGTTGAATGAGTTACCTATGTTATTTAGGAGATTGCAGGAAGGATTGATTATACAAGCGTTATAAACTAGTACTTTTGTTGCTAAAAATACAAGAATTGCAGGAACGATGGAGTACTTGTAAGTTCTTGGTATTATCACTATTTTCAAAAATTTAATCTACTTAATCATAAGTATTTTTTTGCAAACCTTTCGATTGATTTTCTATTTATTCTTTTGCTCTACATGGCCCGATATTGAAATTCGCCTCAGGCCCCAAAAATTTGAGGGACGGTCCTGTTATAAAGCTATGACTTGAAATTATAATGTTAGAATAATTATTATTAAAAAAAACCTGTAATGTTGGAGTAAGATTTGTGTACAAGTATGTCTTTACTAGGAGTATATAAAACTCAAAATTAAATTACTCATTTTTGGATGAAATATTTAAATTGAATTTTGAAAACGTACGTTGATTTCATCGAATCAACAAAGAATTTTCCTGATTTTCAATAGTATTTTTATCGTTACTGTTTAAAAGTAGAACTGGGTTCTTTTGCTTTTGCTTTTGTTTTTGTTTGGTTTGGTAGGGTAGGGGTTGGAAAATTGGAGTACTAATTTTGTTATGAAAAGACTAAAGTGCCCCCTAGAAATCTGTGGTTTCCTTGCTGACCACCCTTTCCAGGAGGCCGCGATACAAACTTCATGTACGACCAGCCTTTTGACAGCCTACCCTCACCGCCCTTTCCTGTCCTATATGTTCCTCCGTATAAAAAGGACGGCGAATTGGGAGAGTAGTAGATTCCAATCGCCCACGACTATCTATCTGTTGATCCGATCCTCTGTTTTTCTCCCTCTCCCTCTCTCTCTCTCTCTCTCTATTACACGGTTTACACCCAAAGCAAAAACCCTAGGCCGTCTCTCCCTCTTCCTTCAAGCTTCGGCTGGATCTTTCAATATTTCTTACTAAGTACTAGATCTTAGAGAGAGCGAGAGGGGCGATGGACGATAGCTGTGCGGTGTGCGCGGAGACCCTAGAATGGGTAGCATACGGACCCTGTGGTCACCGGGAGGTGTGCTCCACCTGCGTCGCTCGCCTCCGCTTCATCTGCGACGATCGTCGTTGCTGTATATGCAAGAGCGAGTCCGATTCCGTCTTCGTTACCAAGGTTTTCTATATTCTTCGCTATATACTCTTTTCTTTCCGTAGGCTTCTTTTTTTCTTCTCTACATCTTTTGTCTAGATGTTTAATTGCACCGCAGGATGCCACTGTATTGTTCTATGTTTCCTCTTATTTGCTCTTGGAGCTTACTTCAATTCATCGACTGCATTGCTTTATCATGCTTGATTTAAGCTGTTATTTCTACAGCTAAAAGGAAATACTAAATCCATGTGTAGGTAGCCTTAGCATTGGTACATACGTGTTGTAAAGATCAATTACGACTGCTCTCGATACTTTTACTGTGATTGAGAGGAGCATGTCTTGAATTACTACTGGTTTTGCAGGCTTTAGGAGATTATACAACGATCATCAGCGATTTTTCAGTGTTACCTTCTGATTCAAAGGAAGGTCGAGTGGGATTGTATTGGTACCATGAGGACACACAGTCTTTCTTTGATGATTTGGACCACTACAAGATGATCAAAGCAATGTGCAGGCTTTCATGCAGTGTGTGCGACCAGATGGAAGAGGATGGGTCCAAGAGACGGGCAAGGTTTAGGAACATTGAGCAACTCAAGGGCCATTTGTTTCACCAACATAGGTTGCTTATGTGCAGCCTGTGTCTGGAAGGAAGGAAGGTGATCTCTCTATGTTTGCGGGAGCTTCCACACCCTCTTATTTCTCTTCTCTCTCTCTCTCTCTTTTTTTGCCTGAAATTTTGTCTGAAATCTGAATAGTTATATATGGAAGTATTACTCTTGTAAATTTAAAGCACTTCCTTTTTTGCCAGGAAAATTTGGCTCTGAGTTTGCCACTTCGAACTTGCATGAAAAGAACATAATGTTACATTGCTTTAGCACCCGTGTCTCCTTCTGTCTCATACATGCACCTAATGGCCCAAGCCTTCTACATATGTTTTGGTATATGCATATATGAAGGTCAAGAATCAATTTTCACAATATTAACTTGAAATAAGAATGGGAAAAAGGAATTACAAAATGCGATGATGCATTTATTGGCCTAGGGTTAAATTGACGATGAGATTACATTAGCAATCAAGGGGTAGGATTAGAAAAGATAATGAGGCTTAGACGCAGTTGTGAATTCAAAAGGATGATTATGTGAGGTGGTTTGACCACATTCCAGAAAGGATGATTATGAGAGATGATATTGGTGCAATAAGGTGGAAAATGAAGGCTAATGCTGACACCTCCAAAGGCAGAGTCAACTGTTGGATACACTGAATGGAATTGGTTATCCTGTTGTAAATATGGATGCTTTGGAGGCGTCTGAGAGAGTGTGCATAAAAATTGTGGTAGCTGTAAGGCCGGGTCCAGGCTATGATAATCATGAAGCATAACTTGTCGAGTACTTTGTCATTCCACTGGTGATTGCTGTAGGGCTTATCCTACGTATTCACTATGGCAAGAGTACCTCAAATGTTGTTGCTAGTGCTAGGGTACAAGAATTGTCCTTAAATCTACTTCATCGCTACAGTTTGTGTGAGTTACTCTACTTTCACGATGCCAAGTGCACTAAGATGAGGGGAATGCAATTTAGGGCGAAACATACTGTGGTGAAACTAGTAACATACTTTTGGTTGAGTCAGGTTGGCATCCAATGTTGTTAATGTTATTCGTTTGGCACAAAGTATTTGTTTGTTCTTGATGTGATAGGGCCTTGATAAACTTGGTCCCTATCTTGTGAACTTGCTTGTTGCTTGGATAAGTAATTGAGGTATAAGGTTTTGAAGGTTTACAAATGATCTTAGTGGGTTTAAAATTTTCGGACTTGGAAATCTGGTTACTGATACTGTGGGGTGGATCGTAGTCGGAACTTATCAGACTAGTGTTCTTTGTTATTGTTTACAAATGGTTCTTGTTGGTTTTACTTGACACTTGACAGGGTTATCTTACTAGCTTCATTCCCAATGGGTCAGGTATTTATCTGTGAACAAAAGCTATACACTAGAGGACAATTGAATCGGCATATTAACACTGGTGACTCGGAGGTGGATGGAACCGAGAGTGAAAGAGGTGGCTTCACAGGTCATCCTTTATGTGAATTCTGCAGAACCCCATTTTATGGGGACAATGAACTGTACTCGCATATGTCAACTGAACACTATACATGCCATATATGCCAAAGGTGAGATAACATCTTTTGAAAACTACATCACCTTTTCTCTTACTGAAAATAGGTGATAGGTGAGCTCACATCACCCGTCCACTGTTATTCGCAGACAGCATCCTGGACAGTACGAGTACTATAAGAACTATGATGATTTAGAGGTATGATCATTTGTATTTTGTACATTTCCTGGATGAATTGACATTCAAGTTTGCCTCTATGACTGAATTCCTTACTCGTAACAGATCCACTTCCGTCGAGAGCATTTCTTGTGTGAGGATGAGGCATGCCTTGCTAAAAAATTTGTCGTTTTTCTATCCGAAGCCGAAATGAAGGTGACTTCTGAGAACCTGGTTGTCAGTAGTGTCACTAGTAGGCATCAAATATGTTCTCATATAAGTTAACTATTTTTGTCCTTTAAATTTCAGAGACATAATGCCATGGAACATGGAGGGAATATGTCACGTTCTAAGCGAAGTGCTGCCCTTCAGGCATGTTTGTCATCTTAACTCTAATTGTCTAGCCTTTAACATAAAGAATTTTCATGCTGCCTTCTCTTTTGCCTCAGGCTCGCCTAGAGTTTAATTTTGGAGCACAGTGGTCATTAATTTCCGTCCATGCTATTTTCTTTCTGGCTTGCATTTTTCCCTGACCGTTTTCTCTTCCACGATCAGATACCGACCAGCTTCAGATATCGACAAAGCAATGAACATGATACCCGTCGTGGAAGGGGGCGAACATTTCTTCGCGAGTATTCTGATGATCAACTCTCTCTGGCCATCCAAGCCAGTTATGAGACATCTAATGGAGATGCACCCTTACATGGTCCATCATCGTCCAGCAGAGAAATCATTTCTGGTCATGGAATGACAAATGATATTGATCCAATTATTCAACCATTTGAATCGTTAGCTACTACAGATTCTGAGCCACCATCAAGATACCGTCAAGCCTTGTCACAGAAATCAAGTAGTGCACCACTCGAAGAGTCTTCCTTCCCACCCCTTCCAGTGGCACCTAATAGTAGCAGTCAGCAGAAATCCAAACACGAGCCTTCACAAGCCTTGTCACGGAAATCAAGGAATGCCCAACTGGAAGAGTCTTCCTTTCCTCCCCTCCCAATGGCACCTAGTAGCAGTAAACAGAAATCCAAACACGAGCCTGAAAGTTTACCTAGGAATACAATGGCATCACATCTTCGCCACCAAAAGAACATAAATGATCTTCGCCACCAAAACCACAGAAATGTGACTCCCCCAAATTCAGATCAGGCGTGGCCAGCTGCGAGCCGTACACCTGTTCTACCAGCAACTGGTCCAATCTTTACCAAGCCTGCAACAAATGGTTCACCTGGATTATCGTATAGCTCTGGTCTGAACACGTCAGCAATGGACAATGGACCTGCATCTTCTAGTTATTCGAGTTTAGCTCAGATTCAGCCTGCATCGGTTCATGAACCTTCACTTGCTGGTTCTTCTAGTTCTCTAAGGAAAATGGGCAGCACCGGTAGGATAAGCCACTCCACATCCGCCCCAAACCTTGCCCACAGTGCATCTTTTGAACCTTCAACTTCTGATTTCCCTCCAGTTTCAGCAACTCAGATCCGCAAGTTGCCATCAAATGGCCAGGTTAGGCTGAAGGAGGAAGATGTTCGGACTGCAAACAAGTCTTTGGTAGAGCGAATGCAATCTGCTCTAGAATTTGATGAAGGAAAATTCACTGCATTTAAGGAGATATCTGGAGAATATCGGCAGGGTTTTATTGACGCTGGAACTTATCTTGCTTATGTGGAGCAGTTTGGCTTGTCACATCTTGTTATTGAGTTGGCTAGACTCTGTCCGGATCCTGGCAAGCAGATAGCGCTTGTTGAGGCCTATAATGCTACTTTGATCAACAGTGGCCCACGAGAAAATGGATCAAGTCAGGAAAGGGTTCATATGAATAATGGTAACGGTTCCAACAAAGGTAAAGGGAAATTTTTAGATTCTGGAGGCAATGGTTCAGAGGAGAACATGGCAGATAGCATTTTAAATACTGTACGGAAATTGCAATCAAGCTACAAACCTTCAGAGGAAGAGGTGGAGGTATTGTCCAGGGATGGGTACCGATCTTCGAAAGGCAAAGCGAAGGTAATGGTCAATGAGCCACAAGCGGAAATGAGTTCACTTGGTCAACCTCCCGTAAAGCTGAAGGGAGGAAATGATTCCCTGTCAGCTGGTGGTGGATCTGGTCAAAATTTGGAAGAGTCAGGTGGAAAAGGTAAGCAGCGGAAGAAAACCTCAAAGTTTCATAGGGTTCGCCTGGGGGATGGCTCGGTGGCAGCATTTTTGGATCGCAAAAATGCTGATACTGATCAAGATCCAGATGTAAAGGAGGCAACATCGGATGCAAACAAGAATCTCGTTGATGGGTTGCCTGTGCGTGGTGTTTGGCGACATGGTGGAGGACAAAAACTTTTGGCGAGGACTGCCGGAGATCCCAAAAAGTAATGCATTCTCAAATTGCACAAAGGTGTCCAGAATTTTTGGCAAAGCTGGTTTTGACATGGTAATTATATCTTCCACTCCAGAGATTTTGGCATTTTACAAGTGGAGTTCGCTTATCCACTTTGAGTCCTCAGGCAGTGGTTTTATTATTTCAGGACACTGTTGCCTTCAATGGGCTTAGGGAAAATGATCAATTCTGGCTTTTTAGCAGGGAGAAGGATGCAATTTTTTAAGTCCAGGGTTTGATGGCTATCTTCCTGTTTCAGTTTATACATAGCACCAAGCATGGTGTCTACCCCATTGGATATGTATATAGTTTTGTTTGTGTTGTGACAGCACTGTGAACAGTGTCGTCGGTCATTGGTGAAATCTATTTTCCAATATGGACGCAGAATTTGGTTTCTATGAATATCATCGTTTTCCATATGATTAAGCAATGCTCAATCCTATTTATGCACAGGGTACACTTCAATATTTAGCCAGATTGTCTTAATACAGTCTTACAATTTCTATCGTTTGGTTAGATTGGTTTTTATTTGTGTTCTTTTTTGGCAGAGGGGAGTTTGATGACGATTTCCAATTTGCTTGTGGACCTAGACTGAAGGAGTCTTAAAAAATTTATTTTGTGGGTAGATTGGAATTCATCTCTCTTTTGTTTTAATGGGAGTGCTTAGAGTGCCATAGACAATCACTCAAAGGTTCATAGCCCATCACAGGATTTAGAAAAGTTTAATCCCTGTGCAAGGAAATTTAGTTAGTCAGTCGCAGTAGTTTTTTGACTCAGGGGATTGCAGCTTCAGCTGTTCCAACGCAGGTGCCTTGAAAACCTGTAAGCTTGCTTGATAAGGTCTAGTTGGCTACTTCAAGGTTAGTATTGGTCAAGCTCGAAGGTTAATACTCCAATAGTATTAGCTCTATTTTCATGGACCTGCTGCCATGCCACTACTTTTATTCTGCGAGGAATAAGCCACATAAATGGCAGCATCCATAGCTCGCTCTCTCATTTTTATTTTCAATGACAAAGTCAAAATCTAACATCCTGATAAAATGGAGTCATGAAGCTTTTCGTAGAGAATTTCTTCCATCTTGACTCTCCTTAATTCATGGAAGATAAGCTAACATTTGCATGTAGGAGGATTTGCATATGTCAATTAAGTTATACACAGCAATATACTTTAAGAGCGTAAAGAGGTTGATGTGTCTGCATTTACATCAAGAATTCAAGATCATTTCAAATCCCTGAAGAATTTTACAGAATAGAAGACAATGCACGGCAGTTGATGCACACGCAGATACTGCATGATATTCTGAACGACAGGAATTCAAACTGGAAGATGATTGTCACAGTATTACGAAACACGTCAACAGATCCTCAAATTACAGCCACCAAAGGTTTTTTCACTGCTGTAGCACATGTATAAGAACCCATCCTCATCCTTGAAAGATTCATAGACAGATTCCATCAGACTTGCTGCAAAGGACAATCAAAAGCAAAAAGAGAGAAAAAAAACAATGGAAGGGGATATTAATATACGGTTTTATTGTTAAAAAAGAGGCCTCCTATTAGAAGACAATGGTGAATTTACATGTTTGAGGTAGAGTATTGTTCACAAACACAAAGAGAGCTTTCCCAGGATCCAGACGAAGCCTGACACTCAGGATGTGAATAAACTGCCCAATAGACATGTCTCTGGGTACCAGGTACCTGTTGTCAACAGATAATCAGAAACAAACTCAAGGATTTAACACAAGCTTCTTCTAAAATGAGAAACAAAGTTTAATAGAAAGATGACTTTGAGCTCGAATATGTTAATAACATTTAACCATAGGTAATACTTTCTAGTTTCTCCAATGCCACCATAAAAATAAAAAAAAACTCAGAAGCTCCACGAAGCCCAATATGAGTTCAATTACAGGAAGAATCCAGAACTCCACAAAGATGATAAATGTATTACAGCAAGTCAGCAACCTTCTATGCTAACCTGAATTCTTGGGCCATACCACACCTAGATAGTTATGTATGGTCAATTATAGACCTATCAGTATTAAACATAGCTTAGCCATCAATGGATACACCTCCTGTTTAAACATTCTTTTCTACGGGAGAGAGAGAGAGAGGGATCATAGGGAAGATGTAAACATATACCATAGGATTCACCTTACCTAGTAGCCTGACATCCAATAATCCTCTATAACTGTGCTGATATTGCACATGGCATGGAGGATGTTAAATTCTGATAGGAATTTTCAAATCAAACAAATATTGCCTCTTCATCTAGTCCAAAGAGGAGAGCGCCTCTCTGCACTTGCTCCTTGGCTGCGCTGCATATATTGCCTCTTCATCTAGTCAAGCACAATTGAAAGAGGAGAGCGCCTCTTTGCACTTGCTCTTTGGCTGCGTTTCATTAAAGTCACCTCGCCTTAAGCGCTTTAGGTGCGCCTTAGTGCAACTTTTACAACAAGTGCCATCAAATAGGCCTTATAAACATAATTACTAGTACCCAACCAAAGAGCAAACCTGTTAGCGGTTTGTTATTGGTTCACCGATTCAACTAGTTTGAGTAATGCAAATACAAATAACCAACAGGTTCAAAGAATATTAGAACATGTGCAGATTATTTACTCAACCACCACAAGAATAACGATAAAAATCTATTTTCATCTTTTAATCCACATGCAGAATGAGCTTTGTAGGGTTCTTCCTCCGAAAATTGTATATTGTCCTTTAGGCTTTACCATAGAGCTAATTGGGACATCTTATTTGATTCTAGAGTGGATTTAGTTCCAGACAAACCTCTTTCAGCTGATTTGCTAGCGGGCATACATTGATTCATCTAGTTTAGCCAACAGAGTTCAAATTTGATGTTACCAGTTTTTTTCCAAATACCAAAAATATGTAAGAACGAAAACTTCTAAAGGAACTCATCTGATCTACCATCAGTAGAGTTATCAGTCAGGATAAGCATGTTTTTTGTCAAGAGAATTAGAGAAAGCAGGGCTTACTTTTTCTTTTCCATCACAGGGAGGTCAGCCTTTGAATACCTTTCAACCACCACCTGAACAGTAATAACATTGTTAAGCCGCTCCATACACATAGCGATAACAAAATCAAGAAGATTTTTTTATTTTTTTTAAGCCTTTATAATTCTCCTAAGAGAATCAAGTACAAGACCTCAAATGGATTTTCTGACATTTTTACCACAACTCTTATTTCTCCAAACCAATAAGCCAAACCCAATAATTTATGTCACAAATAATCCTACCTAATCAACAGAGAAAAAGACACAAGTATCCTGCGCTATTGATTGAAAAAAAAAAAAAACATCTGATAAGAACTCAAATGTCACGATTGAAAACTACGAGTACATCCAATATAAAAGATATTGAATCGAAGATTTATACGAATGGAGTCCCAAACTACCCAATGTAATAACGATTGGATGAAATGGATAATCGAGAAGGGATTAAACGTCAATCAGGAAAAAGAAAATGTTGGGTTTGGGGAACTTACGGGGAGTCGATCAGGATACTTGGCGAGCATATCTCGCGATTCTTGGAATCGTTCCTCTGGTGTAGACAGATTTCAATATCAGAAAAGCAAGGAAAGAGAGTAAGTTATAATTGGAGAAACAAAACGAGAAGCAACGGATTATGGAAGATTTGAGGCACGGACGACAGATAAAAGAAGGAATAATTAACAAACAAACCGACCTTTTGAGAACTCTTGTTTGAAAGATCTCATCTTTCCCATCCTTGCGTCTCTCTTTAACAAACCCTTTTCGAATACCCAAATCCCCCAAACTCAGAGCCGACAAGAGAGAGAGAGAGAGAGAGAGAGAGAGAGAAGAAGAAGAAGAAGAAGAAGAAGATTGTTGGGCTGTGGAGGAAAGACGTAGAACAAGGGGGAAAAAGACGACCGTATAAGATGTAAAGTTAAAAATTTGAGGGAAGCGAAAACGTACTAGTCTGGGCCACGTCTCCTGATTGGTAGCCCAAATTAAACACATCAACTTTTATTACCGCTCCATTTTATATTATATTAAGAGTTCTTTATGAAAAGTCATGTATTTTTAAATTAAAAAATTAATTACTTCATTGTATAATTTTTTAAAATTTTATACCAAATTAAAGTATTAATTAAGATCTTTAATACAGTGTAAAAGAAATTGAAAATTTATATATAGAAGTAGTTGATTTTTTGATTTGAAAAATGACAAAAAAGAAAAAATATGAGAGTCTTGATATAGAATGGATGGAGTACTTCATATCTACTCCATTCATTAATATGATTATACTATTATTTTCATATTAATTTTAATGACATGTGTCACTGCAATAATAAAATAAAGTTATAAATAATTTGAGCGTCCTTACAAATTTAGCTCTTGTGACAATGCACGAAAGTCAGTTCAAAATAACAAAAAATATACCCTAGGTAAGAGACCGAGTAATTTGATCTCATTCCACATAAACCGACGAGGTTAGTGAAATCTCACTTATGTGTCTTCTTAATTTGTTGGGCTGCTGGCTATGTGTATTGAGTATTTGTTAGCCTTTATTAGGATATACTCCTAGGTTACAAAATTAAACAAAAATGTCATGATACAAGTACATAACATAAGTCTTAAACAAAACAAATCTCTAATAAAATAAATAAATACTAAAGGATAGTACTTTTTGGGCATTTGTCCGTGCCTAATTATGTTGGAAGACTGTTTTATTTACGGAGGTGCTATAAATAGTCTGTTTACAGCACCAATCAATCCCAAGCTTTCTATTTCTGCAATTAATAGTTGAGATTCATTTTCAATTATAATCAGTTAGAATTAACTTTTTTACAAAAAAATTTCATTAATACCTTGACCGTTTAAAATACTTTTGAACAATTATGATTAAATGCTGTAAACACTTATTTACAACACATTCGTAAAAAAGATTTTCTCTTGCGTTGGTGCCACATCAAAGATGTTAAGTGGGCATTCGATTCGAAGCTTGACAGCCCAAGATCAAGTGGACTTCTTTGTAAAGGTCCAAATCCAGGCAGCATCCAGCCCGTAATAAGCAGGAGTATATATAGGGAAACAAAACCCCCAGGGCAGCCCCCAGGAGGGGTTTATACAGATTACACAGTAGTAGTTGTAGTTCAGGGCGGGCGGGGAGACTTCTGCTTTTCAACAGCAGCAGCAGCCGCAGCAGCTTGGCTAATGTCGGAACCAAACGACTGTCGACTACGCAGCGGGCCCTACTTCGGCGAAATCTCTGCCCTCTGTTTTCTTCACCTCCCCCCTCCTCTCTCTTCTCTTCCTTACCTCCTCGCCGGTAACTTATTCTCTCTCTCTCTCTCTCTCTCACTATTTACTGCTTTAACCGTGGACTAATAAAACTTGGTAACACTGAATCTTGCCACCATCCTTACCATATTACAAAATCCATCTTCATTCCACAGGGACTGGTTCGCAGCTTCTACTCTATGACTTGGAAACTGGGAAATTGCTTAAATCATTTCACGTCTTTCAAGGTATTCGAGTCCACGGAATTACTTGTACCTCTATTACCGCCAAAGACATTGAGTTCAACATCGCTGTTTTTGGAGAGAGGCGGGTTAAACTATTTAAATTATGCATCAATGTCGAGGTTCAATTCCAGGATCATCCTCAAGAATCCATTCCTTTGATTTTACTGCATTCATTACCCAAGTTTAGTCATTGGGTTTTGGATGTCTGCTTTTTGAAGGTGATTACACTATCTCGACTTTCCTTACATTCTAGCTCTGTACGTTTTTGGCATCTAAACACGTCTGATGATTCCAAGTTAAACCATCCAATGCTCTTTTATTTTCCCTGTGTATTGGTAGTAGGACTTTTCCAGTTCTACAAGCGACGGGAGTCATTGTCTTGCTATTGGTTGTAGTGACAACTCTGTTGCTCTCTGGGATTTTTCGAAATCCAGTTTGTTGACTGAAGTCAGATTTCCAGGTAAGCCTTCAATAACTACCATTCAATTCGAGGATTCACTAATTATGGGTTGCAAATTGATCTACCACCCCTTTTTTGATTCTGGATTGGAAATTTCTTATTATATGGAACTTAAAAGACATTTCACCATCTCAAAATCAGGAATTCTATTTTGGATCCATTATCACTAGTACCTGACTTCAATGGTCATAGGCAACTTTGGTGTTCAATTATTGAGTTGTGTAGAATAGGCAAGTAGCCTAACATTTTCAAACTTACTCATCCTTTTAACTTCCATCTCTTTGATTTTGTAGATAGGTGTCTTCTGTATTCCATGCGGATTTGGGGTGACAGAGTTGAAGCTCTTCGCATCGCATCTGGTACTATTTACAATGAGGTGGCTAGTCTTTTTCTTGTTCATATTTTCTCAAATTAAATCACCTGCCGTAACCGTCTTTAAACTTGTTTCTTTATTGTGCTTTCAATGTCATGGTTATTGGTCTGTGTAGACACCCTATTTTGAACTTTCCAAATTAGTTTACTTATGGTCTTCGATTCCCCGATGATGAAACGGATCAAGAACACCTCAGAAATGTTAGTGTGTTTGAGCTTTGAGCATTCCAAAAACCCTTTCAAACCCCTTCAAACCTTTCAAATCCAGAGCCAAATAAGCCTCAGCAAGGCCATACCTGGCTTACGCCACCTTTTCCTTGGCGTGCGCCAGGAATTCGCCACGTGTTGGACATCGACCGTTGACTGACTTTGACCTGGCGCACGGCAGCTCAAGGATGGCGTACGGAGGGTCAAGGCCGGTCAAATCACCGCTTTTCTGTCACGTGCTCGAAACCTTGTAACCACCCAAGTACACTGCAGAGCCCCCCTGATCACCTCACTCTGCAGAGCCGTTCCCCCCTCTCTCCTACACCTTACATCAACTAGTCCCATGCATTTAATGCATGGGAGCCCCTTTTCCTTAACCTAACCAGCCCCTAACCCAGCTGATCAGGCCTGGCCTCAGTCCTCTCCCCTCTATAAATGCCAACCCTTGCATTCATTTGCAAGGGTTAAGCACATTAACTCTCTCCAAGCCCATCTTCTCTCTTCCTTCCCTTTCTCTTATTCATCCATTGAAAGAGCAAGGGATAGGTCTATACACCCCTCTCCACTGACCAGTCACTACAGTCCCTCCATCTTCAACCCTCAAAGCTCACCTCCCTCTTCTCATCTCTAGTGCAAAAGGTATACCACCTTTGTACTGTTTTCTGTTTTCAACCCCTGAGGGGAACCAGAAAGGTTCTGGCTAGTAACTGATACTAGTCCAGGCCCTTCTCTGGTAAAATAAATCATTCGCAATGGCTGGCCCATGGCGCACGCCACCATCTTTAAGCCGTACGCCACCTTTGGCTGTACGTGCACAGTTGGCGTGGGGATCATAAGGAGCCCATGTTTTGCTTATTTCTTTCATGTCATCACCCTCCAGCATGCTAAATAACCAGTTTACTGTTTCTGCATTCTAAGAGCTGTGTAGATGTAGCTTTCAATACCTGTTGTCTTTTCCTGTTTTTAAGGCCTCTGGGTTACTTCTGGTCATGATCCAGATGATGTAAAGCCAAGCGCTGACTAACGAGCAAACCTGGCGTACGGCCCCGGTTGGGTGGCGTACGGCATGTTTGACACAAGACAGTGCGTGGCCCTTATATCATGAGTTCAATCTTGGCCTTTTGTTTCTTCCCCACTCTGTTTATGGGGTTCGCTGTACCTTTTCTTGGCGCTTAGCCATTTCCTCTTGCTTACCTGCCTGTAATATCTATTTGAACTCATATACTGAACTGCGTGGTTTGTCCTGGGTGTGCACTGGTCCATTCCAGAGCCCAGAGGGTTGAGAGTAGGAGTCGTGAGAAATCAGAAAGGTGGTGTACGCCAGCTCAGAGGTGGCGTGTGCAGGGTTTCCTGGCGTGCAGTGGTTCTTTCATTGCGTGCCAGTATGTCACCTGCTCACGCACCCGACGAGTAGCGTACATCACCCCGTTGAGCTACTCACAGTGCTTGTTCTCAATCTATGTTCTTGCATTCTTAATTCAATCCAAGCAAACTATCATCCATAAGCATTTTGTCATCATAACTGCAAGCTGTTATAGTATTAATCCCCATTAACTGCTTCCCCGCCCTAACTGGCTAAAAATGACCAAATGAGAGAAAAATGCAAATGTTTTGCAAAATGCCCGAGTAGAGACCGATCTCCGGATTGGGCGAGAGGGGGTGCCATAAAACCCTTCCCCTCTCGTAACCTGGCTCCCGAACCTCAGATATTGAAGGTGACGACGGACCAGTCTACGCCTTTTTCAAATCAAATCAAACCTCTTTTCAAATCAAATCAAAAACGCAGCGAGCGTTCTCGAGTTCGGTTCCTTGGGTGCCTCACCGCAAAAAACCCGAGTGGCGACTCTGAATCGAAGCGTTTCGCCGCGCCGTATTTTCCAAAGAGGGCCGCAAACCAAAATCGGGCGATTTTTCGGGGGCGCGTGCCCACAGTCTGCTTAACAATTTTGTTTTTCTTCCTTACTGTTTTATGTGCGCGTTTGAGTTTATTGTGTCTCAAGTGATCTTACAGAAGGATGGTCATGACATGTTACCCCACCTTGTTCTGCCCCTATCACGACATGTCTTTTTCTTGGCCATATATTCTCCAAATGATTTCATGCCATCACCTTCTTTAGAATGGTTTCTTTATTGTGCTTTAGTGTCATGCTTATTGGTCTGCTTAAGAAGTTTGATTATTTTCCTTTGCTGTTTTCTGTACGGATTTGAGTTTCTGATGTCTCAAGTTATCCTGCAACAGGCTGGGCATGGCAGGTGAATTGAAATTACTTTGTTCTGCCCCTATTATCCATGACAAGTATGACATTTCAATCATCCATGATGGATAGTCCACATATTAATGACCCAGCGGGCATCCCTCTTTAACTGATGGAACATAAGTTTGGCAATAAGGGATATAGCAAAGGAAGTGTTGGATTTCTGGGAGGCATTGTGTTTTGTTGCTAGCAAAAGGTTTTTAGGGGGCTGATTTGGATAAACAAGGTTTTATTTTTTCCATTGGCACACTTTTTCTAGTAAAACAAAATCACAACCACGTATTGACTTTTCTTGCTCTGCCCAAGGTTTTTAAAGGGTTCCTCTGTCCTTAAAGCAGCCCTCTTCTTCCTTTACAAGCAGACTTCCACAGCTGGGGTAGTTTCAGACTTTTCTCTAAACAATTCTTGCCTACCTGACTCAAGGGGAGCCCACTCTCATGTATTATCTTACGGTTCTTACCATGAATCTGCCTTGCCATGTTTCCATTTTTATTCTTGGTCTGTGCGGATATTTTCCTCTGCATTGCATGGCTTTGGTCCCTAGCTCCTAAGGAACCTAAACCATTGTAATTCGAAATGGGAATTGCCTCTCCTTTTGCTCTAAAGATGTTTGGTTGCAGCTTGAGAGCATGCATTCTATGGTCACTCTTAGTGTCAAGAAATGGGATTATTAACTGGTCTAAATTACTCTTGGCCTTTGTAGTGTGTACTTGTTCAAGATCGTGCGCATAGTGATTTACGTTGTTCTGCAGTATATTCTTACCTTAGGCAGATTTTTTTTGTCATCTGTTTCAACTCTTTCATTTTCTGTCTGTGGCCTGGCCATGACTTTATGCCGTTAATAGGATCGCAATGTGTCATCACCAAACTTCTCTAACATTTTTCCGTGCATAGTTGTGTTGTTACTTGTTACTAGTTTATACTTTTATGAGCATTTTCATTTTGGCCTACTTGTGACCTTTGCCCGCTGTTTAAAAGTTGGAATCATTTGTTCAATGTATCTTTCAATCTCTTGAATTTTGAAACTAGTCGGTTTTGCAGATTATTGTTTGGAAATTGGTTCCTCACAACCATGCTTCATTAGAAAGTCTGGTGGAAGGCAAAGTTATTCTGATCAGTTCCTTGGAAGAAAATTTTCATCTTCATGGGCAGCAGTATGAAGCTGTATGTCTGTGTAGACTTGATGGACATGAAGGTTCAATATTTCGTATTGCGTGGTACTCAGATGGATCCAAATTGATATCTGTCTCCGATGATCGTAGGTGTGTAAGTTTCATGACTTGTAATATTCTAGTTGTCGTTTCATGGACTCAACGACTTTAATGAAGAGGTTGATGAGTGATGATTCTAGTGTCTTTGTTAGCGCAGTGCTCGTATCTGGGCATTTCATGAAAGGAAAAAATTTGACGGTTCCCTGGAGATTGCTTGCTCTCACTCGGTTGGCCCCGTATTATTTGGACACAATGCTCGGGTTTGGGACTGCTGCATATTTGATGATGTGAGTTATAAAACAATTCATCTATTATTTACACATTTACTTTCTCATAACATGATTATTAATTTGTTATGAAGAAAATTCCGGACACTTGTCTAACTCGGAATATGTTCTCATTATTAGTTGTCTTGCTCCTTCCTTCTGAAAGGGCACCATTTGCCTACGGATATACAACATAATTTCCAGTGTTTACTTGGATAGTTTTCAATAGTAAGTTTTCTCCTCAAAGAAAAAGTATTCAAAGTTCTATGTATGTTTTATAAAGAATTACAAGGCCAAATGGACATGTAATTATTAGATTTATAGCTTAAGTCCACTTTCTTCTTCTTCCTGGAAAAATAAAAAAATCATCTGTACTCGCATCTCAAGTTGAATAGTTCTCAAATTGCTCATATTGAAATCCTTAGGCATTTCAGTTAGTGAGTAGTAGGAGGGACCTTGAACTAAGAAATAGACTCTAGAAGCTAAAAAAGGGTATCCTGAGCAAGTTCATCTGTTGGGTTCATTGATCTTCCTGCTAGGGTAACAATGTCACACATGCAATCCTACTCAATTCAATGGATTGCTTGATCTAAAAGGAGATCTTCTGTAGTTTTACATGCTATGAATTATTTCCTGTTTGTGCTGCTTTCTTGATGGACTTGCATAAATATCTTGCTAATAATATACTTTGATGATTTGCATGGTTGGTGCTTTTCGATGGCTAATGGTTGGGTCTGGTTTCTACCAATTAATATTGTTGAAATATTGACAATAACAGTATGTGACTGTCAGAAATGGGGAAGACGTTGGTTTGCAATACCGAGCTAGGCTTACTCCAACTGAAAATTTCCTCTGATTCTGTTAAAAGCTGAGTAATTTGTACCCATTCCTCATGGCTGATATTCTGATCTATCACTGGGTTATATGGTTCAAGAAATAACTTTGAGCAGAAATTATTGCCCGACATTCTACCAGTCACTTTCAGCATTTTGGTGTGTATACTTTTGATGGTTACTGTTGTTTAACTTATGGAGTTCTCATATTTCTTGTAATTTTCCAACCGTGAAGCTGTTAACCATCTCATAATGTGGATGAATTTTGTGTATTTACTCCTTAAATTTAGGTGCATAGTTTTCAGTGGTTTAGGAACTAACTTTTTCCTTAATGGGACTTCACTCAGTTAATAGTCACCGCTGGCGAGGATTGTACCTGTCGTGTTTGGAGCTTGGATGGTAACCAGCTTGTGATGATAAGAGAGCACATGTAAGTTGTACGCATGCAGTTGTGGATAAGTATCTTGGTGATCCGTAACTTAAAACTGCTAGACCTCAAGGTTGAAAGTTGTTTACAGTAAGAAATATTGCAATTGAATTGCTAATACCATGGATCATGACCTTCATAGCAGAAATGCTCCCACTGCTCAGTCAGACCATTTGTTGGTGTGCTGTAGTTCTATCATACTTTTAACTTGTAGTGAGCCTTTGTTGTGCTCTAGATTTTTATGTTTAACTTTCTTTTAATAGATTTCAATAAAAAAGTTTCACTAATGAAAAAAGTTAGGAAGGAGCTACCAGCACATGGCAACCTTGCATAGCCGTGACCAAAGGAGCCCACACACATTGTGAAACCCGAAAAGGTCTAAATGGGCTGAAACCCCCAAAAATGGATTGTTGTCATTTGTGTTGCTACCTTAACTCAGAAAACTTTTTTTTTTGATAAGTAAATAATTATATTAAAAGAAGGCATTAAGGGAATGCCACCTATATACAAATAGGCCACGAGACAAAAAGGCCCTATACACTTCCAAGAGAAAAGAAAAGCTCAAACCAATCTAAAAATTGGTGAAGAGAAGGATCACATTCTCTCTTGTCCCAACTAAACAAACTATTCACCAGAAAACTTTTGATTCTAAATAAAGGCTTTTCGACCCCTTCAAAGCATCTCGAATTTCTTTCCTGCCAAATGATCCGCATGAAACAAAGAGGGATCAAAAACCAAACTTGCTTCCGCCTCTTTCCAACTTTTGCACCTCTCCAAGCGATTAAGAGTTCCATCACACTCCTCGACATGACCCATCACATAGCAAACCAAGAAAGTACCATAGTCCAAAGCTCCCAGGCCACCGGACAATGAATGAGGAGATGATCAACCAACTCCGCATCCCTTTTGCACATACAACACCAATTGACAATGATTCTCTGCCTTCGGAACAAATTATCAATGGTAAGAATCTTGCCCTGAGCCGCACACCAAACAAAAAAACTCACCTTTAAAGGCGCCTGAGCCCACTCATGTGATTCCAACATAGTGCTGAACCAATTTAGGTTGTTATCTATTCACTCTTCTCATCATGGATACTTCCAAGTTTCAAGTCAGTTTGCACTCCCAAGAAGTCGAGCACTGTCAATTTAAAGTTAAAATTTCATGGTACAATCTCTTTACATTTTATTATATGGACTTTGGAGCATGAAGGATGAAATTTGATCTGCAGTTTTACTCTGCCGGAAGCTCCTATTCAGTTTAAGCATCACCTCTCTGAAATGTCTTTCTATTATATAGTGCCATGTTTGAATATTGCATCCTCCCCTTTAGAGTTATCGATTTGAGAAAGTGTTTTTGGTTCATGGCCTGAGTATCTCTAATCAGTGATCAGCACTCCTTTGAACAGGGTTAATTCTTGTGTTTTCTTCACTATGCTTTTATCCGGGTTTTGCTACATTATGACTTTTCTATCAACTTCATGTACTATTAGGAAACAGTCGTCTACTTTGGTATATATCCATCCCCTTAAGATATGTACCTTTTTCGTGCGAAAGCGGGTCGGCAGACTGTTGGAACGATCTGGGCTGACGTTACACCCCTCCAATTTGCTGCCAAAATCAAAATGACAGAAACCACTGGCTGACAAAGAACATGTCCCATTCAATTTCCTAGGTTCTGGCTGCCAGCTCTCTGATGCTCAAAATGACATTTTGGGACAGAAGGAATAGGAGTATACGCAGAGTGTGTGAGTATTAGTTACTTCCAGAATGATTTTCTGTGTCCTTCCCAAGCCAACTGAATCTTTTTCCATGTGCCCAAAACTCCACAGAAATATTTCCCCAGCTTTGCACTTATCTTACAGTAATTTCACATTTAGATGATTAGCTTGCAAAGCCATGAAAACATCTATATTCTTGCCATATGTCTCGATAATGCTTGCCTTATCTAGTGATTCTGTTACAGCAACAGTCTTCCTTTCTTTGGACATCAATCAACAGTATTTGCAATGCCATTGCAAGTGTGGTATTAGAACCTTGTCCAGAAACTTTTTCTCCCCACAGATATTCCTTTACAGTACAGTACACTATCCTAGCTTTCCCAATGCATATTTTTATTGCAGATTTGTGTGCCTTGGCTTCTTATCCACTAATGCGAAAGTAACCCCTATTTTAGTGGGATGGGATCTGCTTTTTGCTAGAATATTTAGTTGCAAAGTTTATTGTCTAATTATCATAACCATGCAGTGGGAGGGGAATATGGCGGTGCTTGTATGATCCAAACTCTTCACTTCTTGTCACTGCTGGGTTTGACTCTGCAATAAAAGCACAGCAGCTGCATGCTTCTATGTTCGGGTGCTCAAAAAGGTATGCTGAGGAAGTAGAACAGCTCACAGACAGAACAAAGATCTTCACTGTTCGTATCCCACGTTCATCAGAGCATATTGGTCTCATGGACAGGTATTAGTTCTTCCATTTGTAATTGTGGTCGCATTTGTTAGTAACACAAGTTGCACAAGTTACAAACAACATTCACAGATTAGTATTTACCCCAAAAAAAAACATTCGCAGATTAGCATGAGTGTATCTTGGTCATAGTTGAGAAAATAATATTGGTAGGTTAGGCACTAAATGTACATGGCTCGAGTCCAATAGTTTGTAGTCTATGGTCCCTCATATTGCATGCAACTTATACAAGGCTTAGTATTTCTTCAGGTTAGCTCGTCTGCTCCCTTTTTTCTGCATTGCTGTCATATAATTGAAGTCTTTATTGACTGGTATTTCTGGCCCCTTTGGCCGTCTTGCAGCAAAAGTGAGTATGTGAGGTGCTTGCATTTCGCACGTGAAGATACCATTTATGTCGCCACAAACAATGGATACCTCTACCATGCTAAACTATCCGAAGTTGGCGATGTGAAATGGACTGAACTAGTCAGGGTCAGTGAAGCCGTGCCAATTGTTTGTATGGACTTGTTGTCCAAAAGCTCTTCCAACCTTCCAAACCATAATGAAGATTGGGTTTCTATTGGAGATGGTAAAGGTCATGTGATGGTTGTCAGCATTATTTGTGATGATGATCATACTCCTAAAGTCGGTGTCACTTTTAGTTGGTCTGCTGGACTACAGAGACAGCTCTTGGGAACTTATTGGTGCAAGTCACTGGGTAGTAGGTAAACATCCTTTCTTCGCCTTTAAGTGGTAATTGTGCTTAAGCAAATAAGCACGTCATTGTTGCTTGTAGGATGATGGGATATATCCTGATAATCCCCCTCGATTGCTGGTAAATAACTTCGGTTTACTTATTAACTGATCGAAGCATCAATTATTAAATAGTTCTGTGTGCTTGTTGTGATAAACGCCCTATATTTCATTGGAAGTGAGGTTTTTCATCATCAAACTGGTCTTCTTGGCCAAGGAGATGATGATGTCATTTAAATGGGAGCTCCGCTCGGGTGCATTTCTGATGTTGTACTAGTGGTTGGTTAATGTTTGCTTATAAATACCGAGCTCTCTGACTTTGGTGTTTATCTGTCGATGGTTGAAAGAGCTGAGAGTTTCTGATGTTCTTATGATCAGGTTCATCTTTACTTCTGACCCTAGAGGTTCATTGAGGTTTTGGAGGTTAGGTGATGCTCTACAATCGGTTTCACTCGAATCCATGAAAAGTTGTGACGTGTCTCTAATAGCAGAGTTCGTATCGTGCTTTGGAACACGAATAATGTGTTTAGATGCATCAATTGAGGAAGAGGTATTTCTTTCTTCCTTTCTCATGTCATTTTAGTGAAGATTGCTTGCTCTGTGTGTTTAAGATGCTTATTTAATTTAGGCTATTTAGCATAGTGAACACCTTATGATGAGTTCGCAGACTGCAGTCACATTAAATCACAGTATTAGCCTTAATTAGTATTCCAATCTCATTGAGACTAGCCAGTCTTCGGTGGACATTTCTGCTATTTATTTACTACTTTTTTCAGTTAGTCTGATCATGCTATGTTCTATCTACCTTTTGTTTCCTTGTTCTTCTCAGCCTATTGTGACTGCAAATTTGGTTATACGTCCAGTTTTAAGAGCAATTAGCAGGATTGCCCCCAAATTAGGAGAACAAGCGTGCTTGCTGAAATCGATGTTCGAAGATCCAAAAAAGAGAGAGAAAGACTGATGCACATCGAAAGGGCTGGTTTTCTGCTCCATAACAACAGGAAATTTACAAAGCAAAAGAACTTCAATTTGCTGAATAGCTTGCTAAAGTCTAAGGATAGAAATGATTAAAACATTTTATACCCTATGAACACTATAAACCTGAAATCCTACCACATCCTGGCCATCAAAACGATTTCATGCAACTAGACATTGTCTGAAATAAAAGTACAGAAAAGACAACAAGCTCTCAATATTAGCAGTTACACTTGCACAAACACTATTGTTGCCGTAGCAAGGATAGTCGCAAGAAGGGGAGAAACATATTTTATGAGGGATGAGGGCTTGCCTTTCCTGGAAAAAAAGGGGATGACAGTCTTTCGATTGAATTTTTGAGTTTGATGAGATTATTTTAAGCTTAAGCTCAAGAGTGGGACCTGAATACCTATCCAAAATCTATCTATTGCTTACTAAATCTCATAGTTATCTTATCAGGTTCTGGTTTGTGGAGATCTCCGAGGGAATTTGGTGTTATTCCCTTTGTTAAAGGACTTGCTGTTGGTTACATCTGTTGCATCAGACATGAAAATATCTACCTTAAATTATTTCAAAGGGGCACATGGGATATCAAGCGTGTGCAGCATTTCTGCAGCTAGCTGCAGTTCAAGGCGGGTTGAAATACACTCGGTATGGCCCAAGCCCAACATTTTCTCCATAAGAAGAGTCACAAATATTACTTTTCCATGTTTCCCCTTTATTCTTCTTCATTTGTTGTCAGGGAGCAATTGGAAAAGGCATTTTATACTACCTCCGTCCCATTTTCATCGTCCAATCTCTGAACACTACAAATTTAAGGGAACATCATGATTATCTTTTCAAAATTCCACATTTTCAATAATACCCTTGAGTAATTTTTCGGAGGTGATGGGAACAAATTCTGGCGCCAGTATGGGAGTAAATTCTGACCTCAATTTGAATTTCCCACTCATGCACGTAAAATTGGAGTCAGAAACTTTGGGGGTATCAATCCCAAAAATTGTGGCTGGTACTACCAAGTCTGTGCAAGTCTAGAAAGGCATAGAGTACAAAATTTAAAATTCAAACTTCCCTCTTCCAAATTTGAGAGAGGGGTAAAATGGAAAAACTAAAGAATTTTGTCCCTTTGTCTTTTCAAATGGACAATCTTTTTGGGACACAAAAAAGGGGAATTTTGGACAAAGAAAATGGGACGGAGGGAGTAAATGATTGCTTAAACTCGTTCACGCGCATTGCCTTCTTCTTCAAAAGCAACAGATAAGGCATTGCTAGTGATGAAGTGCTTGGACATATAAGATACTTTACAGATTAGATGGTGCCATCATGTGTTGTTTTGAGGACTTTATGTGGTGGTTCTGTTTTTTAATTTTTCTTCAGACTGGAGGAGATGGGTGCATATGCTATTTGGAATATGACGGAGATCGACAAAATTTGGAATTTTTAGGGATGAAACAAGTGAAAGAATTGAGTTTGGTACGATGTGTCTCTGCTTCTACGTCTTCCATTGATTTGGCCAGTGGCAACTATGCCATTGGGTTTTCATCAACCAACTTCCTGATATGGAACTTGAATACTGAGGCCAAGGTACTCTATTTCTGTCTCTATTAGTTTTTTCCAAGTTATTGACATCAATGACATGTTTGCATGACCGATTTCAAATTAAAACAGGTTGTTCAAGTTGCATGTGGTGGATGGCGGCGTCCTTATTCTTATTATCTTGGTGATGTGCCAGAGATGAAGAACTGCTTTGCATTTGTTAAGGTTTTCTCTTCCACCATTCCTTGTTTGCCCTGAGGATTTAGATATCAACCATATATTGGATTACTATGTTCAGTCCACTAAGCTTATCATGCACGAACAGAGTCTGGGGCAGTTAGAAATGGTTATACTCAACTTGATAGCCTTCACGGAAATAACTTGTTAAAAATCTTGTTATAGGATTTGTAATTGGTTCGCTCCATTTCTCTGTAAGATCCATGATGTCGGCAGGAGATATTTTTATTTATTTATCTTGAAGTTGTGCATATCTCAAAGAAAAAGAAAAGACTAGAGCTACATTTCGGACTATGTTGCATATTTGTCGAAGAAGGCTTTCTCAGTACCTGTATGTTAAAACTCTAGCCACAGTGTTGTATTCTTTTAGCTACATGTCTCATTAAGATGACTGACGTGCATCCATCAAATTTGTCAGGGAGATTTTTGGGGCTACTGATCACTTCCATTTTTCGTCGATCATGGATTCCATTATATAAGTACATCCTGGAAGATTCATTTCCCTTTTGTGTTGATGATGGCTTCTTTCTTTTTAGGATGATATTATCTATGTTCATAGCTGCTGGATTGTAGACAGTGAGAGGAAGAGATATCCGCAGAATCTGCATCTTCAATCCCATGGGAGAGAGATGCATTCGATATGCTTTATTTCTGATGATTTACCGTCTAATTCAAAGCAAGTTCTCTTTTCTAAATCCTGTTCGATTGCAACAGGGTGTGAGGATGGGACTGTAAGGTTGACTGGGTATGTATTTTGTAGTAATCAGACCCGAGAGATGGATGGACAATTTTGCTTCTTTTTTTTAGTTGATGTTCTATTTATCAATGAATTTTTTTAGCTGTCCAAAAATGGGAACTTAGACTATTTGCCCACTGCATGGGCATTTACTGCTATGCTTGATGAGTAACCTGAAACCTCCTTATTATAGCATTTCCCTTGTGCTCGGTTGTGAAAGTATACAACTAACAGAAACAGACTATGATTCTTTCTTTTACAACTTGATTGGGTGCAACATCGATCTCAATCAAGGCTCAATCAACTAATATGCTTTGTCGTCTCCCTTTGGATTTGAACTTAAAGATTTGGCACGTAGAAAAAATAACTGTCTATATCTACTGTCACAATAAATACTAATAAGGTGAACCAGATAAAGAATAAGACCTTAAAACCGGAAAAAGTAGCACCATTCTTAAAACACTTTATGGTTAATATTGGTGTTATATCTTCAATATAAATGGCAGTAACAACGGCAGTGTCTAATAGAGTGACAATGATGCAGGTATGATCCAAGTATTGAGGAGTGGTCTGCATCAAAACTGCTTGGGGAACATGTTGGAGGATCAGCAGTGAGATCTTTATGTTTTGTGTCGAAGATTCATAGAATTGCAGCAGATGTGATAACCATTTCTAGTGGGACAAACAGACAAAATGATGCCTTGGAGGATGGAGAGAATCCTCGCTTACTAATTTCAGTGGGAGCTAAGCGAGTTCTAACTTGTTGGAAACAAAAGAAGAGAATCACAAAACTCAGTTATGAAGCTGCTGACACTGGCCCAGATAATGAAACTGGATGTGACTTTAAGCTTTCATCGGGAAAGTTTTCGTCGTCATCATTCCAGTGGCTTTCCACCGACATGCCAATCAAGTTTTGTAGCACCCGTGAAAGAAGCGGCAACGCTGAGAAAGATGTAGGAGCTACTGAAAGTGCTCTGGATTCTGATGTAGAAGCAGCTGATAATGGTGTGGGTTCTGATGCAATATATTTATCACCTTTCCCACAAAATCAGAAGATTGAATCAAAAAGCTGCCTTGGGGATGAGTTTGAAAATGACTGGAGATATCTGGCTGTTACGGCTTTTCTTGTCAAGGTTGCTTATTCCAGGTCAGTTGTCCATCATGGTTGCTTAAAATTATATTCTGAAAATCCGAGTCCAACTTTGATGACATCATCTCACAATTGTCAACTTACAGGTTAACGGTTTGTTTCGTCATTGTTGCTTGTTCAGATGCCACACTTACATTGCGAGCTCTCTTATTACCTCATAGGCTTTGGTATGCCTAGAGCCAAACTTCCATTTGGTTTTTTATTTGGTTTCTCTTCAACTATATGCAAGCGTTTGTAACATTTGCCCTTACCTGATAACTTTTTAAAGTTGCAACTCTTTTTGCCTTGTTGCAGGTTTGATGTTGCTTCATTGGTTCCCCTGTCATCTCCCATTTTGGCACTACAACATGTCATTGCTCCTATGGATTTGCCTTCTAATGGTTAGGTCTCTTCACTGGATCAACAACTTTGTCCAAGTATTGCACAAATCTGAAGTCATAAGTTCCTTTTGAATTTTCGGCTAGTTTGGTTGTGATTATTGATTAATAGTTTGACAAACTCACCTCCCCCTACACCAATAGAACCTTAGCATGGAGTGGCAGGATGTATGTTTGAGGATTTTAATTTGACAATGACATTTGATTTGTAAGCGATAGCCATTTCATCTTCTAATTCTCGTCATATGCAAAGGCAGAACTAACTTTTCAGTCACAAACCAAACCAAACCGAGCCTTGTGTCCAGTCAATTGGGGTCGGCTACATGAATTCTTTTTTTTTCATTGAGCTCTGTCTAGGGCTACCTCTTCACTTAGATTTAGTAAGCCGAAGTCCTTCCTAACTTTTCAGTCACCATACATGCAATTTCCAACCATATGGCAATGGCTGAAGATGCATTTTTTAAACTGCTGTTGTATTGCTTTTCTTTCTTGGGGTGAAGATGCAAATTTTTTTCCTCTTCGGACATCATGTTTTCAACCCATGCGCACATGGTTTGCGCTTCCTTGGAGAATTGGACTTGTTTTCTTTTGCCTGTTCAGTAGAAAATTTCCAACATACTAATTTGAGGAATTCCATATTGTTATCCTGATGTCATGTATCTTCTTGTTTTTCTCTTGTCTATTGATCACGGTTGCTCAAAAACATGATTTGCAGATAATGTTCTGACTGGAAGCGTCTTTCTTGTAATTAGTGGATCTACTGACGGGAGCATTTCCTTTTGGGATCTAACAGAGAGTGTTGAAAATTTTATCCGGTCATTGCCAGCTATGGAGTTAGAAAAGTCCATTGATTGCCAGAAAAGACCGCGCACTGGAAGAGGAAGCCAAGGTGGACGATGGTGGAAGGCAACAGGCAGTGGCGTCACAATTAAAAATCCAGCCAATAATTCAACGACGACAAGAAAGATTGAGGGAACTGGCGAAGGTATGCTAAATACTGTTGCATGTGGAACCCCATCAAAGTCAACTGGTTCTTTGAGTGGTGCACCTTGCACTCTGCCTTCATACGCTGCTTCCCTCACGGAAGTCAAGTCAGCTCATTCCTCATTGGATTTGTGTAGAATATTGCCTGTACAAGTTTTGAACAATGTTCACCAATCTGGTGTCAATTGTCTCCACGTCTCGATTATCCAGGGTAGCAGAGATTCTTTTGGCTCTCTGTGCTATGTTTTGAGCGGAGGTGATGATCAAGCACTTCATTGTATTGGGTTTGACATGCAAATGCCATCGTTAAGCCAGAACTCTGAGAACAAGGACCAAGGCGTTCTACACAGCATCAGTGGATCTGAGAGTACAAATAGCTTCATGCACTGCAGTGAGAACCGAAACTACTGTATCAGATTTTTGTGCCATGACAAAGTCCCCTCAGCTCATAGCTCTGCTGTAAAAGGTACAATATCGAATGTTTTATGACTTAATCACTACACTCTTGTTGTCTGGATCCATCAATCATTTCAGAAAAATTAGGTCGACTGACGACATGAGTTGTGAATGCCATTTATGCCCGAGTTCTTGTTTTCATGTATGTTTTTCATACAATGCAAAGCTTCAGTGTTATGCTCTTTACCAAGAGCCTTTCTTCTTTTCCATGTTTGGATTTTGTAAGATCATTGCAATGAAGATTTTCTAAATCTTTCACGAGAATCCAAAAAGGTTGAAATAAAGTTATGTTCATAGAATATGCACAGGAATGATGAAATGAAAACTGGAATCGTTTTTTTTTTTTTTTTTTTGAAGGAATTTGGACAGACGGGTGTTGGGTGTTCTCTACTGGTCTTGATCAGCGCATAAGGTGTTGGCTCCTTGATGAGAATGGCAAATTGAGAGAGCGTGCTTGTTTAGTTATTAGTGTGCCAGAGCCAGAAGCATTGGATGCTAGAGCCTGTGGCACGTAAGAAAAATCATTCATTGGTCTACTTGCAGTCCCTGGCATTCCTCCTCCCCTAGTTTTGCACGATGATCATTCTAAATTAAATTGTTTTTCTTCTTCTGGTGTTCCGTTTTTTCAGAGACTGCTATCAGATTGTTGTAGCAGGAAGAGGGATGCAAATGGTGGAGTTCTCCACCTCCTTTAGAAGGGTTGATGGAGAGACTGAACCGGCTTGTGGTCATCCAAGTAGCTAGTCCTCTGACAAAACGATCTGGGAAGATACCATCCTTGTTCTCCGTAACCGGGGATAGATGCATGACCTGGAATTTGTGATACTAGGTTTTTGCTACTACAGAACAGCAGTTGCTATGACTGTTCATTGTGGCCTATTTTGTCGAAATGTCATTGTTGTGTCCTCTTTCCAAAATAATCTTCATACTGTGGTGAAGGTTGTTTCCCTGCATAATAAAGGTTTATATTGAATGCGTTGAGGAAAAATCAAATGAGGAATAGTAAAACCCAGCAAAATGAGAGTAATTGGTCAAATCAGGGCACCCAGTTCGCTGACAGTAGTAGTACAGTAGTATAATTTTTGGAGTTTTTTTTCTTTGTATCCCTAAAACTATGCACTTTTTTCTCTACTTAGTCCCTAAATCATCAATTTGACAATTTCATCCCCTCAACTACCTACTTAGTTCAATTGATAACGGAAGTTAGGAATTTAGACGGAAAATGCCATGTCAGGCCTGATTAGAACCTTGTAGTGCAAATACTTGATTATGAGAACCTTAAAGATAAAAATTAATTATAACCTTTTAGGATAAAATGATCAGAAAAATAAGATCTTTGCATCAGTTTCAACAGGTTAAAAATTAGCACTTTAATTTTTTAACCATATTTTTTAGTATATAAACCTTAAAAAATTAAGTGTTCGAATTTTCAATTTGTTTGAATTGGTGCGAAGATCGTATTTTTCTGATTATATTATTCTAAAGAGTCGTTAATTTTTATTTCTAGGGCTATCATAATTAAAAATATATTTTTTATTTAAGATTCTTTAGAGCAAATACTTGATTATGAAAGTTTTAGAAACAAAAATTAATCATAACCTTTTAGCATAAAATGATCAGATAAATAAGATCTTCACACCGGTTTACACGGATTGAAAATTAGAGCGCTTAATTTTTAAACATATTTTTAATATATAAACAGTCTAAATTCTATATAAAGAATTCAATCTTTTAAAAAAAAAATTATGTGTTAAGTCTCTATAAAAAGCCTCGCAAAATTCCGATATATGAACCTTGTAAAAAAAAGAAGTGCTTCAATTTTCAATCTGTTTGAATCGGTAAGAAAATCTATTTTTCTGTTCATTTTATCTTAAAAGGTCATAATTAATTTTTATCTTTAAGGCTCTCATAATCAAGTATCTGCTCTATAAGGTCTCAAACAGGGCCTTACGTGACATTTTCCGTTTAAATTTCTAACTTCTGTTATCTATCGGACTAAGTAGATAATAATATGATAGTTGAAGGGATGAATCGTCAAATTGATAGTTTAGAGACGAAGTAGAAAAAAGATGCATAATGTAGAAGATAGAAAGAAAAAAAAACTCTTAACTTTTGCGGGATACTCGGAGTTTCACCAACCTTGATAACACACACACGTTTGGATTTTGATTTAGACTCTCTCTGTCTCTCACCAACCCATTGGGAAACGATTACACCAACCCTTTGGAAACGAGACACCTACGACTACGAGGGTTCCACTCGATTCTTTTTTCAATTTTTGAAATTACCGCTTTTGTTTTTTTGAAAACAAATTACCACTTGTTAACTGATACTATGTTATATGCTTCAATATTGCACTTGTTGGAAACGAACCTAGTTTTTCTTTATAACCGGATGTCTGAGTCAGCTTGCGTGCACCTTAATTAATTCTAGGGCCTTGAAGACAACGACCGGGTGTATTCCCTGATGGTCCCAAAATTTGAAATGTTTGGCCTCCGTGGCAATGAAATGCACTTGGTTTGGGCCCTCTCAATAAGGAAAAAAACGGAAAAGAAAAACTCCCCTAATAGTATTCTTTGTTGTTGCCGCGTCGATCTAGGGGGCTAAAAATATATATACTGAGGCTGCTACTTGTTGGCTCGTGAACCTCGAGCCTACTACTAATGTAGGATTTTCTGGGCTGAAGTTGGTGAGGAGTGGAGTTAGGTTTTGAATTTGGAGGGGGTCTCAAGTTAAAGAGGAGTAAAATTTCAACTACTACTGCTCATTTTTTGTATTCTTTAATCCAAATAAAATGAATTGATCATTAATACTATACTACTTCTTTGTATTGTTACTCGGAAAGCAAAGCATGCACACATTTTATTTATAAAAAACTAGTCATCTTGCAAAATATTACTTCAGTATTCATTATTCATGATGCAGTGTTATTATATAAGAGTACATGATGTCTACCATTGAGTCACCACTCAATTTGCAAGAAATCTACTTTTGCAAAAGTTTGATGTTTAATTCTTTTTGATAATATGATCCTTCCATATTGTAAAGCGCTTTTAATAGAATAAAACGCCTTTAATAGAATGTACATGCAATATATTTGAGTGATCAAAAAACGAAAGCTATTTGATGGAGAACATTTTTGTTTTCTAAAAAGTTGGTTAAATTGTCTCTTCTAAACAAAATTGTTCTGATGATGGAGGGATTAAATTTGTCCAATAAACTTAAATTTTGAATATATAGATTTGAGTTAAATTTGCAGCGAATACTAGCTAGGACAAAAAAACAAACAAAATACTCCTATACTACGCCACCCACGTGTCTGCTGTATGTGTATTGAGGATTTTTCAGATCTGGCGCTGGCCGACTTTCTGTGCCACCAACCCCAACCCCAACCCCAACCAATCCCTGCCTGTAATAGTAATAACGAATCCAACGGCTATAGCAAAATTCATCCATCAGATTTTATTTTTTTTTATGTTTGAAATTAGTTCAGCCATCAGATTACTCTATCTCTCTCTCTCTCTCTCTCTTCCTCTCCCTCCGTAGTAGGAGCAGTATATAAATCGGAACCGGATCCTGGTTTTGAGTCGTTGAGCTCTCGTCGGGGTCTCCTTCTCCCTCCCTTGTAATTTTGTATCTCTTGCTCAAACAAAAGCATTTCCTTCTGCCACTGTATAAAGTAAGTTTTTTTTTTTGGCTCCTTTCTTTACCTAATCCATCTCTTTGCCAGTACTAGTATTTTCTTGGTCCTTCGTTGTTCATGCATTTGATTTGATGATATGATACGATATGATGTTGCCCATATCCATGTGTGATGTATTCTCTTAACTAATGTTAGTAACAAGATCTGGTTCTCTTCCAAGCTTTTCGTCCTTCGCTCTTACTACTTATTCGAATATTCTTCTTCGACTTAATGTCACGCAAATGTATACCCATCTGATATTTATCGCTTTTCTTTCTGGCCTTTACTGGTGTTATTATTGTTGTTAGTATTAGGATAAGTATAACCATGGCTTCTGGGGAATCTGGTCTGTTCTTTTCAAAAAAAAATTTTTTTTGCAAGAATCAATGCTTCTTTTCTTTCCTTCCTTCCTGCTACAAATTGCTAGATCTGTTGTATTATTCTGTATGTTTTTCATACTACTATCATTTTCGATGGAGTGTTTTCTTCTTCTTTTTAACATCAAACTGCACATATATGATATGCAAAATCACACCCGCTCTACCGATTTGTACCCTGTTTATGTTCTTTCATGGTCTTTGATCTGTTCGTTATACTGATCTTCCCTAACTGGACTGCTTCCTAGGCAAATATTTTGGTTATTGCAACAGTTCTGTTTGTTGTGGCCACTTGACTGCATTAGAACTGAAATTGAAAAATGTATTTGAGGTCAACTTCCCCCTTAAAAAAAATTCAGTCTCCTACTATTTTGTTGGTAGAACCTTATGGGTTTTGTGTAGAATATTTTTAATATGGATGCTTCTGGATTGCATCCTTTCTGAATAAATGAAAAGTCACGTCAATACATACTAGTACTATAAGTATATATTCACCAATTTGTCAAGATGTCTGACTGTTGTGTTCTCGTGGCTTAGATATAATATATGGAGACCTTCCTATTTACCTCTGAGTCAGTGAACGAGGGTCACCCGGACAAGCTATGCGACCAGATCTCCGATGCCGTGCTTGATGCATGCCTTGCTCAGGACCCTGACAGCAAGGTTGCCTGCGAGACTTGCACCAAGACCAACATGGTCATGGTCTTTGGAGAAATTACAACCAAGGCCAATGTTGACTACGAAAAGATTGTCCGGGACACATGCCGTACCATTGGATTTGTATCTGATGATGTTGGTCTTGATGCTGATAACTGCAAGGTCCTGGTCAACATTGAGCAACAGAGCCCTGATATTGCCCAAGGTGTCCATGGCCACCTCACAAAGCGCCCAGAAGAGATTGGGGCTGGTGACCAGGGTCATATGTTTGGTTATGCCACTGATGAGACCCCTGAACTTATGCCTTTGAGCCATGTCCTTGCCACCAAGCTTGGAGCTCGTCTCACCGAGGTTCGCAAGAACGGCACATGCCCGTGGCTACGGCCTGATGGTAAGACCCAAGTAACTGTCGAGTATTATAATGAAAATGGTGCCATGGTTCCTATTCGCGTTCACACTGTCCTCATCTCCACCCAGCACGATGAGACTGTCACCAATGACGAGATTGCTGCAGACCTCAAGGAGCATGTCATTAAGCCTGTCATCCCAGAGAAGTACCTTGATGAGAAGACCATCTTCCACCTTAACCCTTCTGGCCGCTTTGTCATTGGTGGTCCCCATGGCGATGCTGGTCTTACTGGACGTAAGATCATTATTGATACCTATGGAGGCTGGGGAGCACATGGTGGAGGAGCTTTCTCTGGTAAGGATCCTACCAAGGTGGACAGGAGCGGTGCCTATATTGTCAGGCAGGCCGCCAAGAGTATTGTGGCAAATGGGCTTGCTCGGAGGTGCATTGTGCAGGTCTCTTATGCCATTGGTGTTCCTGAGCCCTTGTCTGTTTTTGTGGACACTTATAAAACTGGAAAGATTCCTGACAAGGAGATCCTCCAGATTGTCAAGGAGACATTTGATTTCAGGCCTGGTATGATCGCCATCAACCTTGATCTCAAGAGGGGTGGCAATGGCAGGTTCTTGAAGACTGCTGCCTACGGACACTTTGGTAGGGATGACCCAGACTTCACCTGGGAGGTTGTGAAGCCCCTCAAGTGGGAGAAGGCCTAGAGCTTAAATGAAGCTCAAAATTTATCAATTCTGGTTTTTCAATGCTTGTTATATTGCGTATTTTATTGCTGGTGCTCCATTGTATTAAGAAATCGCAATGTTTAAATCCTCTATGGTGTTGTTTTGATAATTTTTTTCTCTCTTTCTTCAATGTTACTTAATGAGTTGTATACGTGCTGAGGAAAATAATAGTAGGAATTTGCTAGTGATGGCGCGCACAACTGTCTTGAAATAATATGTACTACTAATATGTTTCGGCATAAAATAATAAGTAATTTCGTTTTTAGTTTATCTCCATAATATTTATTTCTAACGATTGTCCTTCACTTGCGTCTGTGTGCCC
>BPLS01000565.1:1122895-1148911 GCA_019656275.1 Rhododendron kiyosumense
GTGTTGGCGCGGGGGGTGGGTGGTGTCAAAATGAGAGTAGGTGAAAGTCCAAAGGGGGATTAAAATAGGCCACTTCATTAACAAAGAGGGCATATTTCCTGTGCCAATGCAAGAACACCACGATGGATGAAAGGAATACACACAACATAAACAGGTAGATAACATTAGCTGAACGTGAAACCTCCCCAAGGCATTAGTAGTACTACAGGATAGCTCAACTTCAAGGTTTAAAACTCACAACAATCAAACACCTTATCAGAATAGCAAGTTAAAAAGACTCAGCTAGATCCAAAGTCAACCAATTCCCACCTGAAGGGGTGGAACAGACAGTCAACTATAGGTGAGGTTTTTAAGATAAGAGCCACACAAACGCATACAGCAGCAATGGCCACCATTGAAAGCATTGCAGGCCTGTACACATGATAACTTTTTGCATTTCCATAAGCCAGCTTCTTATCACAAAGTCTGCACGGCCGCTGAATGGATCTTATTCCAGAACCTCCAATCTCAAAGCTGGCAACCTCCTGCTTATTTTTCTTCTGGTTGACATTGCATTCCAACAGCGAACCAGGAAAATCAATCACCACATGTCCAATTACTGCCCCACGGTTGTTGATTTTTCTCTGGACTAGGTGGATGTAAGAGTAGTGTCCCCGCAATCGAGCATAATCTTCAGGTGTGAAACCCGAGCTGTCGCGAGCACTTGTCCATGCTTCAACTCCCACCTACATCAAACCATAATAGCAAGTTTCGAGCGTAATGAATTTATGCAGTTACCCAAGCTTTCACTAAAAATTTTAAACTAGGTAAGAGAGACATGTCAGTTCACAATATTTGAACCTCACTAGTGTGAGATGATCCTTTTTGCGCAAGATTTGAACCATGTACAGTTTACAGCTTCTTAGCTGACCCATTGGCAGTTTCTGTACAGCTCAAATTTCCTGAAGGCAGGTCTCTATGGGACCCTTTTAAGGAGTACCATGATGCAACAAAAACATGCGTCCTGGATGATGTTTGTCAGAAGGTCCAAACTAGAGAAATGGTGGTTAGTATTGAAGGGAAAGAACTACCTTTCCAGGATCATCAGTCAACGCATCCAGAATATCCTCAGAACCATCTGTACCAGCTGCAACATGGAGGGGAGTTAAACCAGCAGGGCCTACCACATCTGGCCGGAATAAAATGTATTCATCACCTACGGCCAGAGAACTGAGTTCAGATCTTAATTCATCTGAAACATTGTCAGGTACATATCTCAAAAGGCACTCAACCAGAGGCCTAGAATTTCTCCGTACAGCTCTGTGAAGAAGACCCATCTCACATAGTGCAGACTTCAGGAATGGGTGTTCTCCTGCACCCACAGTTCCATCCAGAAGAATGTCCAAGAGATTCTTGACTACAGCACACCAATTATGGTCCATGGAAAATTCTATAAGCCACCTGAATCGTGATGAAGTAAAGTGTCCTGAAGCAGGATCCAACTGACCCAATCTGGACTTCAAGCGACTTTTGTGAAGGAGCCAACCCATTTCATGCACAAAATCCATGGCTTGATTTCTCGCTTCCAGTTTTGCATTTTTCCCTTGAATATCATCAGTCTCAGTCAAATCAATTGCACTCTCAAGTGTACAAATCTCAGAGCAAACATCCTTCTCTGCAACTATGAAAGGAAAGAAGCTGCTGCTGAGACCATGATCTTCAACCTGGATGATTTCGCGATAACTTACTTAGATAACTGAAAGGAAATATTTCAGTAAAATACAGGCTCAGATAATAATCAAAAGGACATAAATATCAGTCAGATATCCCAGATGGACAAAAAAAATGCTCGACTCAAATAACAATTAAGTGAAGCAGGGTTAGGAACAACAGATTTCTTTATGATACATGGACAATGGATCCATTATTTCTATTTGCGAGTAAGCTATATGGTTAGTTCCTTCAAAGGATTGGACTAACGATTCTACAAGACCTGGAGGCTGGACTCTCATAGAAGATGCAAGTGTCTTGTGAAGCAGATGGATAACTAGAAACTTCCTAAATGTTGGCTAGTGGCTACGGATGGCAAGTCCACTGAACTTTGTTTTTTTCAGTTTTTTAGTTTTCGAATGGCAACAAAGAGAACTACGGTTTGCAAAATGCATGTTTTACTAGGATAGGAAAGGGAAATATGATAGGTAGTTTCCACAAAGAATCAGACTAATGACGCAACAGTACTTGGGTCCTGGACTCTCAATCTAGATGTGACTTGCAAGTGGCCTGTGAAGTAGATGAATAACTAGAAGCTTCCTTAATGTTGGCTGGTCACTACTGATGGAAAGCTCACTGAAGGGTGTTTTCAAAATATTTTAGTTTTGGAACAACAACAAAGACAAGAACGTATTTGAGAAAGGCATGTTTTACTAGGAGAGGAAAGGAAAATAATAGAAGTATAGCAGACCAGTACCTCAAAAAATCCCCGTCCAGTAACTGCAGGAATAGAGCAAGAAAAGTTGATGCAGTGGAGCTCATCATTGCCTATGAGGCTATCAACACTCTCTACCAACTCATCAGTATCTTCTTCAACTAGATAATTCCCATCAAGTGCGCAGAGTAACCTGGGAAAGGGTAAAATTAATTATAAACATTTACTTTTTACTACTTGAAAGAACCATTTTTCTATTAGAAAGGACATTTATTACTTTTGGATCAAAAAATTGAGAATTGAGAGCTTTTCTATTATTTATTCTACTTTTAAATAGGGTGAATTGGTCAATTAAGACACTTTTGGCTAATTCTATCACGTGTTTGGTCGAATAGTTATTGGTTGGGACCATTGGGTGTCCGTGAAATAAACATTGAAACCACGGGGGGTTTATAGCCATTTCGCATATGTGAGGAGGTATTCGTCGTTAAGACAAACCTTAAGGGGTGTCAGCGAAATTTACCAAATTAGAAAACAAACTCATGCAATCTTATGCCACTTTTAGGTTAATAAAATTAAAAGACAAGAAGTAGCGTAAAGTAGAACAATAAGTACCTCATGGAGGACCGTTTCAAGTTAAAACCTTTGACCATGAATTGAGCTCTCTTTGATGAAGGTACTGCAATTGGTTTGATACTTAGAATGGAACAGTAAGCATCATTCTTTGAGGGCAAGGAACTCTCCGCAACAACCTGGCCTGTAACGCAAGAATATGACACAAGATATCAATCTTCAATTTCTGAAGAACCCAAGAAACTTCTGAAAAACTAAAGATGTTACTAAAACATGTGCTCAAAATAAATGGAAAGAGTATCAACACCGTTGTACAGAAAGCCTATTTGATGCTGCATTCTTATGTATAACCATCCAATTCTCCAGAATTCATTGTCGGAGGCATCCAGAAGCCTACTCAAACTGGAAGTCAGATCACACTGAAGCTGAATGAAGCAATTAAGACTTGGCAACTTAGTAACTCTGCTTAACCAAAGAGAAAAAACAGTTTTCCACATGTACATGTCATAGAACAATACCTCCTCCCATGCAGAATCAGACAGGCGAAGATAAAGTGTCAAAACAACACAACCCGGCCTGATGTAGCTCTCAATGTCAGAAGGACTGTGAGATAACCAATCCAGAATCTAGCAATACAAAACGTTTCACATGATTGTAACTTTTTCTGTATGTAATGCTATTATAAAAGGAGCAAACAAAAACCAACAATTTGGAAAGTACCTGTGCACGTAGGACATAAGGAAAATCACTTGGTTCTTTCCCAAATAGTTTGAGAACAATTCGGTCCGTGCGGCTCTGTAGTTGGAAAAGAAATTAAGGAACACATTAAACTTCTACGTAAAACAAAACACAAATAAATGGAAAGTAATTCATTTCTCTGTCAAAGTGTTAAAGACATATGGCTCAAAGAGCATGTCCTTAGACCACAAATAAAACTATGAAACTAGCATGAGAGATATAACGTGGCAGATATGCACTGAACCTCGATCAGGCAATCTTATACCAATCGAATTGCTCGCACTCCAGTGAGCAGATAGGGTGGTGCACCGACTCAGACAAATTTTTTTTCTGAACATCAACTATTTTACTCAATTATTTCACATGACAAGTTTGGGACCTTTATGGCTATGCCTTCAATATCACGAACCTGCCTTACTCTGCAGGGATCTTATCTTTGACACAAAAATTGGTGAATATGTGTTCACGAACATTATAATCTGCACAGATCTTACACCTTCATATATCACTAACCTATTGTAACTCTACAGGATCTTAACTTTGTGTTCACAAACATAGTTATTGAAATAAGTGAATCTCTAAGTCTTCAAAATAAAATTAGAAAGTCCTCAAAATAAAATTACGGTCTCCACCAGGGAGGGACTGGATGTTGATTTTGTTGTTATATGTGACAGAAAATGTATCATACGGAGTATTTGATAAATGACTACCCAAAATTGATAACAAAAAAATATTGTATAAGCTGTCTTACATCCCTTTTTTTGCAAATGGATTGAAAACTTTTCTTCAAGAAATTGTAAACTATCAACAACACAACATTTCTCTGAAATTCATCCATGGCAAGGGAAATTGAAACTGGGGATGAGCACATGATGTTCAACTATTTATAAAACTACATAATTACTTCTTGCAACAACCAATGTACACAATTCCCTAACTTTTTCAGCTCTGCACATATAATAGGTCGGAATGCCATGAAAAATTGCAACCTGCAGTCCAAATGTACCTTGACACCATATGTTTAAACCGAATAAATATACCAGGGTCAATCTACCTGAGTTTCTCCACTGGAACTAGAAGGCGAGTGAGTAGATGCTGAATCCGAATTCCCACTTGTCTGAGGTGGACTTGACTGATGAGAGCCTTGCACCCATGAAGGGCATTCAAGAGACTCAGTACCCACACCCAGCGGCACAGGTGTCCTCTCCAGATCTTCTGTACCGTCATCTGAATCAACATAAGCGTCATTCAAATCGAAATTATTCAACCTATGTCTCCCTGGAGAACTGTCTCTGGCTTCAGAAAAGGCTGGAGATTGAAGAGTTGTAGATTTTATATCTTGAATCCTTGCATCCTCTGCACACAATCCTCTTCGCGGCACCTCAGGCGCAGTTACTGGGTGAATTTGCTGAACAGGTGTTGAAGGACCTTGAGGACTATTAGAAAGCACAGCCGAAACCATTTCTATAGTACCTCTAGAAGTTCCTCTATTAATCAAATTCTGAGATTCTTGCAGGAGCCCAGAGATGTTATTATTTTCAAGGATACCACCATGGCTTGCAAGGCTTCTTAAAAGATGAGATAATAGATCCTGATCACTGCTTTGGTTGGTTCTATTGGCTGAAATACAAATCAAGAATCAGTAGAGAGAAGTACTAATATCAATCACACAAGGTTTAAAGATAGAGAGCGAATGATAAGATGACCTTAAACCCAATAACACAGTCACAGACTCACAGAATAAAGCTACCCTTTCAATTTTTCACTCTCTGGAATTAGTCATGCGTGTGTGTGTGTGTGTGTGTGTGAGAGAGAGAGAGAGAGAGAGATTTTCAGCACAATAACTACCAGAACCCTCAAGGACAAAGTTTTTAGTTGCGTCAGTAGAACTGCAAGGACACCCATTTCCCATGGTACCATCTGACATATATTCTATCTTCTCATTCATTTTTGATGATTATTCTTTCGCATATTTTACATAGAAACCAAGTTGAATAACCTGGAGAGCAATACATGCACAAACAAAATAAAATGGCATAGCACGGAGTATACTGCTAAGCAATTCACCATAAATTCGTAAGAAACACCATAGCACAACACTATCCGCATAAAACATGATGATGCTGTTTCAAATACGAAGGATAATTTTGCAGAACAATTGCCAAATAAATCCAGGCTCATGGTTTTGAAGAGAAAATAGTTGTGTCACTCACAATGCATGTCGGAAAGTATTCTTAGTAGACTCATCAACAGATAACCACTAGCCTGGTCATCATTCAAAGAACTGTTATTAACACCAGCATCAGGTTGTGTCTTCCTCCTCCTCTTATTATGACCTGCTAAACGTCTCCGACAACTTCGCTTCCCTTCATCAAACTCTTCAAGTACATGAAACCTGCAGAAAATGTAAGAAAATTGCATTGAACTCTCTTTTCATTTATTTTATTGGCAAACTGTCAATTTACCGAAGGAGTCATCAGTGCTTGACGTATAATCCAAAGATTGAGGCAATTTCGGGAAAGCTGAAAGAACAACAAAAGAGTGAAGCATGTATAGGGATCTGGGTTACATGGACTCGCTGGTACAAGATGTCGGGTGCTTGTACATGTCTAAGTATCAGATTCATCTAATTTTTATTTCAGGGATAGGGGGACAGCCCGGAATCTTTAAAATCCTTTATATGTAGTACATCTGTTCTATCTTAAATGGTGTTTACAAGTTGTCTTAGACCTTTTCATTGATATTATAGCAGTTCTAGGCATAGCTCGTGAGAAATTTTAGTTAAATAATATGCTTGTTAGGTTATTGTTCAAGTAAACATGTCCGACACGTATCCCATAGGAGCGTCAAATGTCCGACAGAGGTACAATATATATCTTGAAGGATCCGAGTAACATCTATATAGGGGTAATTGATGTAACTCCCAGGGTGTTGCATAGTATGAATCTATGACATGATAAATAAGATGATAGTAACAGAATTTGAAACCTTTGGAACTAAAACAAGTGATAAATCAATACTGACCTACTGCACTGCTGACAGAAGCGCTGGAGAACATTCCCAACTAGCACCTTACTAGCCTTGGAATGAATTTCACAAACCTTGTGTCGTCTGTGATAATCCTTGGCATTCCTCAGGTCAGCCCCACAATCCTCTACCTGACAAACCGCACGGTTTGAAGTCGTCCCGAGAAACTTGGTCTTCTTTCCATTTGTCCCGTCCCAGTCAGCAACCTCCCTTTCAGTAATTGGATGGCCATCTCTGCCAAGGTTTAAAGACAGGTTCCCAGTTTCATCATTTAAACTTTCATTTTCAACAACAAATACCCTCCTCCGTTTCTCCAACTCCATTTTCCCTTTGTCATTGGCAGTATTCACATCATCAGAGCACGATGACGAACTGTTGGATGAACCACCAGTCACAGGAATTCCAGCCCCAAGTTGGGATAATTGTCTGTTCTGGTAATTTAATTGATTGGAATTCCGTGGAGTAGCAATGAAAAGATCCCCATCCCATCTCCAGTCATTAGGATCCCACTCCAGACTCCTCTTCCCAACTGCCCTCAAATTTGCGGAACCCGTACCATAAAAAAGAGGAGCTTCACCTCCAACTCTCATCTCCATTGGATAGTTCAAAGTTCCAAATCCACAACTGGAAACCCCCCAAAAAAGGGCAAAGGGGCAGTACCGAGTTGACAAGTAGCAGATCTCAAATTTCCGAGAGTGGAAAACCCCTTATTAGGAGTTTAGTTAGAGCTAATCAGCCTCGCTTCTTCCCCAGAAGTCGAGAAACAGTACACCCACGCAACCATGATTCCAATTGAGAGCAACCCACATAACAACTGTAGGTAAGCTGGTGGAGTCTAGCTATCCTAAAATATTCCCAAATTCAAATAAGTATCCCAAGACCATCAATCGTCACATAACTATCCCAAAATCTCTCCAATTTAGGAGTTTGTTTGTTTTTTCTAAAAAAAAAAAAAAACTGCCTTAAAAAAAAAGTCTAATAGAAGGTCAAGTGGAGAAGTAAAAGCACAAAAGAAAAGAAACAGTGGTACCTGAGCGAGAATAAGTGGATGGGAGGCGGCGGCGGCCAGAAATATAAGTGCCGGGAAGAGATAAAAATCAAATAGGAGTAGAGGAGTGGACAAGTTGGGTTGGGTGGGTGGAAGAAAAGGTCGATGGGGAAATGTTCTTTAGGATGGATGTGAATGTCAAGAGAGAGAGAAGAAGAAGAAGTGGGTAGTTTTTTTTTTTTTTTTTGTCTCCGGTTGTCGTATTGGTCACAGTTGCGCCAAAAATATGAATATAATCAATAATCTGGTAGGAGTAGGAGTAGTACATTATTACCAGTGGGTCCACCCATCACACCCCGTGTCTCTCTCTCCCTCTCTCGATCTCTCGGAAAAAAAAAGAGAGAGAGAGAGAGAGAAGAGATGCTCCTTCCTTTCCTTTCCTTGGCTTCAACTTTATGGCATCTCATGTGTAATGTAGCCATATGTACAATGTACCCGTCCACTTCTAGTCGTCTTCTACTTCGCGCTCCCTGCTCCCGCTCCCACAATAGATATAGATATTCATCACCCGCCAATCTTAACTCCCCACCCATTGACGCCCGCCCAATCAAACGAAACCTAAGTTGTTGGAAACGTCTTAGCAACTGGTCCAAATAAAAGGAAGAAGGCATAAAATACACGTCATAATAGTGCTAATAAATAATTTCCTTGACAATTTCATTTGTCAAATTTCCCCCTCATTAATGATTAACCTTCGAATTTTAAAGACTAATTAATAATAATCTTAGAATAGATCGCGTTTCGCTGAGGAAAGTAAATAGTAATTATTTTTTAAATAAGCTTAATGTAACGTATTAGGACCAGCTGCTAAAACGTCTCCAACAACTTAGGTTCCATTTGATTGGGCAGGCGTCAGTGGGTGAGGAGTTAGGATTGGCGGGTGATGATAATGATTTGTCTCGTAAAACGAAAATAAGTACTTTGCAAAATAAAAACTTTAGCGGAATATAGCCTACTAGTGTATAAGTACTCAAAACTTTTTTCTTTTATCTCATTCACATTTTCATTGACATTAACAATTAAACATGGTACATAATCTACTCGCAAAAATTCAACATGAATAAAATCACAAACAACCTTAATATATTTGTATATTTGTCAAACCAACAAAATATGAAAAGAACATTTAAGGAAAACACTTATAGTAAAATAATTGAGATTTGGTAGGAAAATAAGCATCTATAGGAGCAAATTAATATATATGGAGACAGGAGACCTTCTTTTTCAAATAAAAACTATAGAAGGTCCATGTGACAATGTTTTTAAACAAAATTTTATTATAAGTAAAATTAACTTGATAGAAAAAAAGGAGGGAGGGGGTGGTGTTTATATACATGAAAATATCTGCTTGAATTTGTAGTAAAACAAACAGACACAAAGAATTTTAATAACCCTTGCAAATTTTAAGTAGGATTTTAATTTGTTTCGACTTCTTGCTGAATTTGTTGCATGGAAGGTACATATCTACTCTCTCCGTCTCATTTTCTTTTGACTTTTTTGATATTTGTGTCATTCTATAAACTCTTATATCTTTTAATATAAATCTCAAAAAAATATACAGTATAGATCTTATTTGATAATTTTCGATTAGATTTTATAATACAAAATTTTTAAAATTGTGAAAAATATTATAAATTGGGAGATATAAGAGTTTAAAAAATGGTACAAATATCAAAAAAGACCAAAGAAAATGGAGCTATTATTCCCTTCATTTAGGTATGGGGAGGGAATACGAAGGTCGAACTCCATAATTCAAATGAGAATGGGGGTGTGAGATCAAAGTGAGACATAGATAGTGTGTTATAATAGGTGATCAGGCCAAGAGACTCTGTCGGAATCACCCGGTTAAGAGAGAGCTTACCCTTCTCCTCCTTGACTTATCAATAAGATTGTGCTCCTCCATTGGAAGTATTAGAACATCCACAATATAATAATCAAAATCAAAAGATTGCTAAAATTAGCAATATTTGCTCAAAAAAGTACTCACATTGTAATAATCAAACTTAATAACCTCTTGGAGCATCCGCAATGTAATAATCAAAAGTAAATAATCAAAACTAACCACGTTAGCTTTTGATTATTTATTTAGAGGGTTGTTAAAGTTAATAATGTAAAATCCCACATTGTTACTTTTGATTATTCAAATGCCCAAATTTGATTATTGGTTAGGAGGTTACTAACTTTGATTATTATAATGTGAGCATTTTTTTTAAGCACACGTTACTAACTTTAGCAATCTTTTGATTTTGATTATTACATTGTGGATGCTCTTAGCAACTCATCAAATCTTGACATTTAAATAATCAAAACTAGCAACCTTTTGCCAATAATCAAATCTAATGGTCCCGATATTTTCTCAAGTACACCTATTATTACATAAAAACCTTTTCTCTCTCTCTCAACAGTGTTTGCAGAAAAAAAAATTTAGAAACTTTAAAAAAAACAGTAATTGCAAAAAAAAACTTTTTTTGATTTTACACAAAAACTGTTTAAAAAAAAAATAGTTTCTAACAGTTTTTTAAAAATTGTTTTTTTTAAATTGTTTTCTTTTTGAAAAAAAAATTCACTAAACTAATTTCTTAAAAAAAACTATATTTTTTCTTTCAAAAAGAGTATTCAAATTATTGTAAAAAAAAAAATTAGTTTTTAGAATTTTGTAGTTTAAATGGGTGATGTAACAAGTTTTGGTTATCTAATTTTGATAATTATATTGTAGACCTCTACATTGCTAACATTAGCAATGTCTTAAATGGATAACCAAAATATAATGTGGCAACTTCTGATTATCCAATTTTGATTATTACATTGCTGATGCTGTTACTCTCTTAGATGTTTAAAATGCCTTATTGCCGGTAATTGCATTGATGATTGGCGAAAAGGAACATGCTAAATTGCTAATGCTCCTACAAAATTGTTCCCCTATGTTGACAACCTTGAGTTGTTTAATTAGGCCCCGTTCTGTTTAGGGAGAGGGAAATGATTTATACACTTTTTTTTTATATCCATACTTCTTTTTTTGTATTTTAGCAAAAAAAATAAAAATACACACACTTTCAACACTAAATAAAAAAAAATGTGGTTATCAAAAAGAGGGAGTGTAAAAATCAATTCCTAAGAAAAATAAGTATTTATTTTTTGAATTAAATATGACATATTGTGAAAAAATGACATATCTCGTAAAACGGGAAATAAGTACTTAAAAAGTAAGAATTTGCATTTTGTTGACTCTATGTGCAATTAGCAAATCAAAATGATGAAATTCATGATCTGCTTTTTGCGTGTAGTTGGCTCTGCGATATTTTTTTTTCAATTTTTTAGTTTCAACGGCCAAAACTTTCCTTTGGCTTTCATTCCTCGACAAATCAGCAGTACAAAGACTAGAACGTTGGGTTGGGGAGCTAGTGATAAGCCCTCAATAGTGTAAATAATAGGGCTTATCTCTCTCATTTTTGTCACACACAAGCACAACTTGCTTGATTTGAACGATATTGCACGAAAGGTGTGTTTTTGTCGTTTTCAGGTAAATCGTGTGAATAAGGCGTTTTTGAAGGGCATGGATAGCCCCAAGTGTGTCCAAGTATCCAAGACCACGTGGCGCTTCTCGACCGAGTCCTAAAAGTCATGAAAAGAAGCTTTGAAACATAATTGGGATGTCCAAGGGTCAAGGGAAGTGAGGGAGATGTGAGGATGTTACCCAAAGCGATTCATTTTCCGACCAACTAAGGGTAAAATCGTGATATCTTTTGATCTATAAATTAATTTTGATCCAAACCACTTGGATTAGAAAATAGACTCAACAAGCTTTCCAACGGTTCGAAGAACACCCAAATCCAAGTTCAAGAGTGTCCAGAGCAAGTCTGCGAAGTTCATCAAGCCAAAGGCAAAAATCTATGAATAGTCCTACCGGTAGGTGAATAGTTCTATCGGTAGGAAACCAAATCAGTGAGGCCACAAATTTGCTCCGAAGAACTCCTACCGGTAGGAGGCCAATCCCTACCGGTAGGAGCCCAGTCTGTAAATGTTTCAGTGGCAATTTTGCAATTATCTTGGATGGAGGCTATATATACTCCTTATGCACGAAATTAAGACTGTTCTCCCCCTTCCTTTTCTCTCTCTACCTCCCTCCTTAGGTTTTGCCTCAATCCTCTATGGATTGAGCTTAGATTTCCATTTCCCATGTAATTTCTTCAAGAATCATGTAAGTACTCTTAATTTCAATTCATGTTTTAGTTGCTAATCTCATTTTTCAAAATGTTTCTAGCATTTCCTTCTTCTTTCTTGCTTAGTTCATCTCTAATGGAGGGGTAGCCTCTTTGGCTTGGTCATAGGGTGATTTTCTACCCTATGACTTGGGTAGTTTAATGGTTTCTCTCATTTATTGTGCTTAATGTGGTTTGTGAATAGATTAAGTTCTTATCTTTATGTAACAAAACCTAGGGTTGTTAACCTATTTGATTATATGTAGGCAATGACTTGATCTCTTGCCACATATAATGCTTGGAGCTATGTCACTTTAAGTGTTTGCCAAAATGCCTCAAAGAATTTGTTAAGCTCTAATCTTTGGTCTAAACCTAGAGATGTTATCTTCTTTGATTTGGTGTAGACAAGTCTCTTGGCACACCCAATGCTTGGAACCATGGCTTTCTTTGTGTTCTATAAAATGCCTAAACGAGTCTTCATCCATTTCCAAACCCTGTTGTATGAGTTAAACTTGATTTTCATGGTTAAATCATCTGAGTGAGGTCAAATGACAATGACTCTCACTTGAGTTATCGAAGACAAGCATTGAACGGCCTAAGTTATGGGTGGAATGAACCCCTAGACTTTGCCGCTTTTAGTTCCTAGTCAATCTTTGTTTTCAAATAAGTTATGAGGTAGAGAGAATTTCACCACTCAAAACTTGGTCATCTCAATGCCAAATCTAAAGGTTGGCGGTCCTACGGTTAAAAACCCTTCATAAAGCAAATCTTCCGGCTTAGCTCCATTGGCTCCCTGTGAATTCGACCTCGGACTTCCGAGTTTGTTATGCTACAACCGACCTAGCCCTTCGCTTGGAGCATTCTTATTGCAACACACTTTAAGGTCGCAAGCAGCTAGAAACCGAGTTAAAGTGGGATATATAGCTCCTCTTAAAAAGGAGCTCGACCAAGGCCATCCAATGAGCAACCCTATTACATGATCTAAGAATCCAAGATAAATTGATATTTTCCAACTAATAGCATGAGCCCTAGCTAAGATCATCTATAATCAAAGCATTTCCCATGGAGGGACATATTCTCACTAGAGCACAAATGGATCACCATCTTAGTATCACTTTCTACCACATCATTAGTAATATGATTGACATGCACTCTCACTCTGGAGCTAGCAATGATGAAGCAAAATCCATGGCTGATTTTCCATCCAAAATTTTCCCTCAATAATTGGCTTGGGGATGCAAATATTTAATAAAGGATAGATAGGGCTGTGGCTATTGATTCAGTTTATTTATTTTTTTCTTGTTTCGGTCAAATGGAAATTCACTGATCCAGTTTATTGCTATATCACTTGCAATCCAATTTCAGATGTAGTCCAATTTTTTGCTATTGCAGTCTTTCAGTTTCTAATGTAGTCAAGTTTCGATGCAGCTGCTTGGGGTTTCAGGGAAACAAACTTTTGTTTAGGGGGATTGTTGGAAATAAGTGAATTGGAAATTGACTCAAAAATAAATCATTCAAGTTGGTTGTAATTTATTTGTCCAATGGTGGATAAATAAATATATTTGGAGTACTTAGAAATTATTTAGTTTGCCGCTGAATCGGGCCGAGCATGGCAGTGGGTTTCATAAAATTCTAAGGCTTAAAGTTGGTGGAAACTTGTAGTGATTAATTTAATTAGTTACTTCATTTTTTAAACTTTTGAATTAATATTAGAGTTGGTTCTTAAACCAACATATGGCAAGCTAAACTAAAGGGTGCCAATGTTTTCTTTTCCTTAACAACATGAAGTGTCTCTTCATTTGTAACGTTGAAAAAATGAACATGTTGTGTTGGTTCGGCCATGTGTTGGTTCGGCCAAACCGAAGTATGGGTTTGGCGTAGACTATTTCGGATAGATGCGTCTCTTCGGCTGAGACCACTTCGAATAGTTGCATCTTTTTCCTATTATTCTGAACAGTCACCATTCCTCTTCGTCGGGGTGCCTACTTCTCTATAAATAGGACCCATCTCCTCCCATTTCAACTACTGAAAAATTCCTGCATTCATAACATATATATTCCGAGAGAGTTCTGCACAGTTTTCTGGTTCGCCCGTTGAACAGATTGTAGTGCTACTTCCATTCTTCGAAAATCGGGTAATCCTGGGAGGCAAACGTTCAAGAGACCCAAGAGCACCGGTGTGGGGGACGAATTTGCTTTAAGGATATAGTATTCTCCATAAAATACTAGCCCCGATTGCCAATTTCCGGACGCCTGAAATTGGTCCAGTAAGTTTTCTAAATTGTTTCTTTTTGGTGTGTAGCCGATTTCCAGTGATAAACGAATCCCGGTTTCCAACAGCTCTATGGCCTATGCACATATTGGGTTGTATTATTAGTTTTAGTAGTAGACGTAATTGTCTCAATTCTTGTGTTTTTTTTTTAGGTTGACTCCTTGACAACCTTGTTCCTCTAGGAGCTTGAGCCGTATATGATTGTAAATGGATTGGGTTACTTTATAATTGATCTCAAATACTTATTACATTTTGCAAACGATGCGTGATAGTCTCATTCGCAATATTATCAACTAGCGCTTGTCCGTACTTACGGCACTACGCACCCCGATTAGAAGTGCTGGTGCCTAAGACACTTGCTAGTTAGTGGCTCAAACACTAAATCGATTCATTAGTGTGTAGTATGTGGTTCTCTTCTTAGTGACACGAAAGAGAATTACTCGTGCTTGCGGCACTCCCCAACTAAACTTTTAAGCTAGCTACAAAGAATTATCAATTTGCGTATAGGGTTTTGGAATTGGAAGATCGGTGGCATTTGTGCAATTACTACAAAGAATGTGGACACTTACATTATATTTGCAAAGTTCCTTTGCGCAATTACTACAAAGAATGTGGACACTTACATTACATTTGCAAAGTTCATTATCAACCTTTGGATCAAATAAATCTCAACACTTCTTTTAACTTGTATTTATGTGTTCCCTACACCCTTATGTTTTATTACAAAGAATGTGGACACTTACATTACATTTGCAAAGTTCATTATCAACCTTTGGATAAAATAAATCTCAACACTTCTTTAAACTTATATTTATGTGGTCCCTACACCCTTGTGTTTTATTAGGTAGATTCTAGAAAAAGAACTTCTATACATTTGAAGCTACTTAGGGCAATTTATAGATTTTTTGTGGGGGTCAAATACTTAAATTTAGCTATAAACTATATTAAATGTGTTGGTGAGAAATCAAAGTAAGGGGTGTCAAGTGACAATTCCAAAAAATAAATCTACAGATATTAAGGAAAAACACGTATTTTTTAAACAGGCATGAAAAGTTTAAGTACGGTAAATGTTTAACTTTATTTTTTACTATTTGAAATATCATTCCAAAACTTTAGTAGGAGTATTTATTTTATACAACAAAGAAATTGTATAATTACGTACCAATTAGGAAAAAATGGGTAATTTAGTACTAGTATACAAGTGTAGTACAACCCCACCACATTGTTAATTTTTTTTTTTGGTTCTTTTCTGGATCGGCCCCCGCCCCGCCACATTGTTAACGCGTTCGTTCATTTTTACTAGTATATATAGCCGAACGCCCTTGTGAACCGGGAATAGTGGGTAGAGTAGAGATCGAAGACCCATTCCATTCCAAAAGAGAGAGAAGAAAAGAGCAGGAAAATTCAACTTCTCCAGTCAACTCCGGCTGCGGCTTTAACCGGGACAGAGATGAGATGAGATGAACATCAATATTCCTCTTATTTCTATTATTTATTAGTATTACTATTGTTTTTGTTCTCCTCTCCTGTAAGAATTAAGAATAGTATTACTGGGAATTACTACTACATAATTAAAGTATCATTTTATCCTTCCCACTTGGTGTATTTCATCTGCATATTCTGCGCATCCGTCCATCGCCGGCTTCCTTCTCAATTCGGATCTTCACCACCAGGCACCGGTACGTATCCATCCTCTACATCCCCCTTCCACACCCCCAATCCCAATCTTTCTCTCTGCATCTCAGATTCTTCTAGGAGATTCTTTCAAGTTGAGAAGAAAAATACACGGACTAAAACACCACTGCCTATCAAGTACTCCCTAGTTTTTATTGGATCTATTGCTATTTTCCGATTACGTCTTTGATCTAATTTCCTCACCTACGACTTTCTCATTATTACATTTTTTGGCTTGACTTGTAATTTGATCACTCGAGAAACAACTTCATGTTGATTTGTTTGTTTTTATTTTCTTTGCTCAATTTTTGTTGATGAGATTGCGATACCAGTATAAGTTCCCTGTTGATTTCTCTCTCTATCGGATATCCCACAACTGTTGCTTGTTTCCTCGAGAGTCATTGAGCTTATCAGCTTGGGCTTAACACTCTTTGACTCCCCACATCCTTTCAAAAACTTTATCATCTGGGATGACATGTTTGCAGTTGAATTTTACTTGATCTAGATCCGTGACTGAGTCAAAGACACTATTTTTTCCATACATGGAAAAGTCCGAGACTGATACTGTGCAATGCAATTGGCCGAGTTATCATAGCTGTTTAATGCGTTGTTATCATATTTAACTCATTGTTACTGCATAGGTGCTATTATTGAGTTGCCTAATATTTTATGGTTGGTTGCTTAGAAAGTTCCTCTCTTCGTTTTTTTGCCTTTCGTTATCAGTTCTATCGTTTATCGTATGGAATAACTCTTTTTATAACTATTGCTTTCTATGTTGATTGTTGTGGATATATTGTGAGTTTGTGATGAGTAGAGACTGACCTTTGGTTGGGTAAGGTGGCTACTTAACACCCCCCACCCCCCTTCATGTCATGTCTTAGCCTCCTGAACCTGACGTGGGGACCAGGCTTGTCCTTTCAAGTCACTGAGGTTATGGGTTCTCGTGAGTTGTAACGTTGGACTAAATGTTAACTCTTGACGTATATGATATCTTGTTCTTGACAATGTTCAAGAGGGATATCAGTTGCACAAGTGGGACTGGGGAAGAAGGAGCCGTATCCCCATTCCTGTGAATTCGCGATTGTCATGCCTTACTGAAAATCAGGCTGCTCATAGGGGGCTCCGGCGCATCCAAGTATTCAACACTCCATCCCTTGGACTTAGCCGCACATGGCCAGGGTATTGTGATTTAGGACCATCTTTGGTTATTTTATACAACTTACCCATGTTGTAGGAAAGGGGATAGTGATATGATGTCACGATAGAAGAGAGTAGTCCGCAAGTATGTCACTACCCAGTTAAGCCACTAGGCCTTGGCAGGAGACCTCAAAGGACCTGAGGCAACTGTTGTGTGCCTAGCCGAGACGGGGGGTAGAGAGGTAAAACAGTCCAAAAGTGAGCGAGGGAGTGGAGTATGAGCTCTTTAGGCTTCATTTCTAAACCTCTGAGAGGCAAAGGGTAGGGTGCACCTCAGGTGCATAACTCTCCCGAGTCCCGACTTGACCCATCCGTATTCATCATTCCATACGAGCCCTCCCTTCCCACATGATTCACACGCTCAACCCTCTAGCCCCTTTCATTTCCATCTCTGACCAATTCCAAATCTTCGCCCACCTACCTCTACAAAACTTCAACTCTTTTAACTACCATCTCATCATCGTGTGCCTTAACTTCGGCTGGCCTCACCATCATTACCTTCTAGTGCACTAGCTATGGGCCCATGGCCTTTTCTCATGTGCTGCTATATAGTCTTTAGGAGTAACATATGTTCGTCTAGTAAGTCTTTGAGTTTTGATATGAAATTGGAGAAAGGGGATTCACGACAATCAATTCAAGTCTACCAATTTTTGTATTTCAAGTCTACCAATTTCAACTCCTTTCAACTGTCACTGTTATTTCTTTAACCAAGTTTTACAGAACACATGCAGTGGAGAACAAACTGCAAAAAATAGAAAGAAAAAGTGGATTTTTTCTTAACATTTTCTTGACACATGTTGAGAACTTATATTATAATGGTAATGGTACCCGTGTACTGGTGCATTTTTAAATTTTTGCTAGTGCTCAATATCAACTTTCAAGGTAATAACATCCCAAAAGAGTGATTGTTCTGCAAATGCCACGTGAAAAGATTGAGCTTCAGGAAACATTTTCTTCCTTCACTGACTCTTCACTTTGGCATCATGGAGAGTGGAACTAGTGTTTTCTTTGTCTAGGGGATTGTAGGTTCTAAAGTTGGGGCAGCGATTTGATTTTGTACTGATTACCTCTTTTTTATGAGTAAATTTGTTGGTTTGAAGGTGCTATCTTTCTGGGAATCAAGTTTCTGCTGACATATTGAATGCTTGTATAATGAGAGTCATGAGGGAATAAGCAAAAACATTGGAATGTATTGTACATTCTGAAAGATCTTGGTTTGAAAGACTGGCAGAGAGTGGAATCAACTTTTGTGAATCAAGGAGTTGATGAGCGTTTCGTATTCTTGTGGAATTGTTAGTGTTGTCAACTTGATGTATTTATTTGATATAAAGAAAATAAAAAATTGATGTACTTATGTTTTGAAAGATCTTGTTCATGCTCCACTTCCTCCTCCACGGTCCTATTCATTTCCTTTTCGCATTATTTTCTCATATATATATAAGTGGAAGTGTGTGCTCGCCCGCTACCTACATATATGTCATGTATGTATGCTGAAGGTTTCTTCTTCTTACTGATGCCAACACGATTTTCAAACAGGAAGGAGCTACCTTGGGGGAAAGAATCATGGGTTGTTTTGGCTGCTGTGAAGATGATGATTTCAATAGACCTACTGATGGAGGAGGTGCATACACGGTGAAAAATTCAGCTGGTAATTGGACATGGGTGGTTTCCATATATTTAGACTTGCATATGTGAATAACAAAGCACCAAAATGACTCCATGTTTCTAGCCTCGAAATAGATTAGTTGTGAGGTTGCCTCACCAACTTGAATGGATTACTGTACTAGTTGAAGCTTGTGGTTCAAGGTACTTACAGTTTTTTGGACTGGTTTGTAGCAACGTTTGTTTCTTGAGGTAAAAATACATTGAAACTTGAAACCTTTTTTCAATTCATCAAAATTGTTATTTATTCCATGTATGACTTTGCAAAAGTGAATGCTCTTCTTTCCTCTTTTTCTCCCCCTCTTCTTTGCTGGTATTCCTCTTCTTGCACTTTTTTTCTGTGCTTGTCTTTTTGTTGGCCATTACTTCTGTTTTTGTTTGTTTTTTAGATGTTCTGTTTACTTTTTCGATGCTTTCTGTTTCCGTCTACAAGTCCTGCAAATACATACTAAGTGGCAGTTCATGATCCAGGAAACAATGGAGGTTATCAGATGACTGAAGCAACATCTAAGGGTGCTCAAACTGTGAAAGTCCAACCCATTGATGTCCCAGCTATTTCAGTTGATGAAATAAAGGAAGTTACAGATAACTTTGGGACTAATTCCTTGATTGGAGAAGGCTCATATGGAAGAGTATACTATGGAGTTCTAACAAATGGGAGGCATGCTGCGATAAAAAAATTGGACTCCAGCAAGCAACCAGATGAGGAATTTTTAGCCCAGGTTCAGATGACAAAATTTTTGTCTTTGCCATGTAATTGATCATATGTTATGATTCTGAAACAATCATCTTTCTCTTCTCTTACAAGGTTTCTATGGTATCAAGACTGAAACATGAAAATTTTGTCGAATTGCTCGGGTATTGTGTTGATGGTAATCAACGTGTGCTTGCTTACGAGTTTGCATCTAATGGATCTCTTCATGACATTCTTCATGGTACGTGTATTACGTATCAGTTGTATATGATATTACCTTATGGTGCATTTGTTCCTCCTAGTTGAGTAACCTTGGTATTTATACCTTGGCAAAAAGTAAACCGTGCGAGCTACAATTTATCTTATATCGTTTTTGCTTATTTTATTTTTTGAATGTTTTGATAGCATTGATAGATTATAGAGAGAAGCAAAATGTGATTTTATTGCAAAAAATGAAGATATATATTCTAACCCTAACAACATTAAACAAACCCTAAGCCGAAAATACTAGACTACCCTTAACGTGAAAGATAAATGACAATAAAGTCTTGGTGAAGAAATCAGCCAACTATAGTGAGGATGGAACAAATAGCAAGTCAATAGTTCCTGATTGAAAATGGTGGCAAATGCTTCGTATGTTGATGGAACATTTGAGTGTGTACAATCAGAATGACATTTATATTACCACAATAAAGAGGCGTGGAAGATACCACGCTGAGTTACCAATTGTCCAAAAAGCTTAATTTGTTAGGAAATGAGCCCACCAATGTATATCAAGCTATAGCTTCACGTGCAACCCCGTCTTGCATGTGGAGTCGTGGAGATGTAAACATCCCTACATACTTCGATAGGATGCAAAAGGGAGAAACATAATGCAAACAGAAAGACTTAAACCCAAGACCTCTCGCAATTTGGGCTCTGATACAAAGATAGATCATAGAGAGAGAAGCAAAAAGTAATTGAATTGCAAAAGATTTTCATACAAGGGAAAGAGATAGAGAGAAAATATATGTTAACCCTAACAACATTAAACAAACCCTAATAAAGCTGAAATACTAGACGACCCTTAACATAATAGATAAATGACGATAAAAGATAAATACTAAATTCACAAGCACCTCATCTTAGGTCGAGGCTAAGTTTTTTCTTTCATTAGTCAGCAGCAAGCCCTGGTGTAGACTATCTCTCAAGGCACTGATGGTTCAGACAACTGGTGCAGAAGTGCAAACGTTTGCATTTATTTTCTTGATGTGGAAATTGTAGTCTTTATCATTTGTCAATGAGTAACCTTTCAGTTTTACTTTTCCCCATCCAGGAAGGAAAGGAATATGGTACGTGTATCGCATATCAGTTGTATAACATTACTTCCCTTGTGGTCCATTTGTTTCTCCTAGTTGAGTAGCCTTAATGTGCACTTTGGCAAACTGCGTAAGCTAGGATTTACCATATATTGTTCCTAGCCTGTTTTCTTTTTTTGTGTGGAATGGATCAAGAATAATCAAGTGGAATGCTTTGATAGCACCTCATCTTAGGTCGAGGCTAAGTTTTTTTGTTCATTAGTCAGCAGCTCACTAGCTACTGATGGTTCAGAACCCTAATGCAGAAGTATAACATTTCATTAGTTTTCTTAATCAGTATAATATGGTCTTTGTCGTTTTCCAATGAGTAACCTTTCAGGTTTTACTTTTCCCCATCCAGGAAGGAAAGGAGTCAAAGGAGCACAACCTGGTCCTGTTCTGTCATGGTCGCAACGTGTAAAAATTGCTGTGGGGGCTGCTAAAGGGCTTGAATATTTGCATGAGAAGGCAGAACCTCACATCATCCATCGGGACATCAAATCAAGCAATGTTCTACTCTTTGATGATGATGTCGCTAAGATTGCTGATTTTGATTTATCAAATCAAGCACCTGACATGGCAGCACGTCTTCATTCAACTCGTGTTCTGGGAACTTTTGGTTACCATGCTCCCGAGTAAGCTCGTTGTGCATACACATTCATATGATTTTTTTGCTTGAGGCTTGCCCTCACAGTGCCAGACGTATGCTAGAGTAACTATTTTCAATCTGGCTATGTAAGGCTGTAAGAGAGTTTCTGCCATGAACTTGAAAATTTAAGACTAGTGATGCTTAAAAACTTTTAACTTCACAACTAAGCCCTGATGGTGACTATTTACATTGTATTCAAGTTTTCGTTTTCTCTTCTCCTGTTACCTTGGCAATAAATGGAAACTACTAATTCTAAAGGCTATGTGTGTAAATATTTGATTTGTTAATGCATGCCTTGTTATTTTCAAGATATGCAATGACTGGACAGCTGAATGCAAAGAGTGATGTCTATAGCTTTGGCGTTGTCCTGCTTGAGCTCCTGACTGGGCGCAAACCAGTTGATCATACGTTACCACGTGGACAGCAGAGTCTTGTGACATGGGTACTAAACTTTGCTGCTTTTTTCCGTTTCTGTGATTATTTTCCTATTTCAAAAGAGATTTTCTTTGCCTTTGTGCCAAAGCTGATTATGTTGATTTTGAATTCATTATAGGCTACACCAAAACTTAGTGAAGACAAAGTCAGGCAGTGTGTTGATGCAAGACTGGGGGGAGATTACCCTCCCAAAGCAGTTGCAAAGGTAAAAATCATATTCTACGCATTGTTTTTCCGCGTGTGTGCATGCATTTGTTTCTGTTTGCTAGTTGAAATGGGCATTGGGACATTGTTAAAGCACCTTTTCACTTGAATATATATTTAGTGTTAAATGACAAGCAATAACAGGTGGAGTGCAATTACTCGTTCTGCCATATGCTGTCATCATATTCTTTGTGTGTTTTGTTATTTTTTCATCGTACATCACACATACAAAGCTGCAATAGATTCAGAGGGCCTAAGACACAGTTTTCTTCTCTCCCCCTTTTCCCTTTAAATTGAAATTTTTTCTTTTGAAAGGCAAAGAAAATTTTATTAATCCTTGAATAAACGTTACAAAGACTAAAAGGAACAAGGATTAACGGCATCACATCCCTAAACAAAGCCCAAGAACAATCCTGTGGCAATCCAAGACCAAAAAAAGAGAGAAACCGAGATTGGCAACTGGCAAGCTGCCAACCAAGGTAACACCAATTGGGCCAAGCCCACACACCTATTGGGTCTAGTCCAACCCTAAAAGACCTAAAACCCCAAACCCTAGCCACATTCCAGCCACCGCTGCCTCGCGCCCAAACCACCTACCATCCGACGATCCACCGGACGCTGAGACCAAAGCTGCCATGCCTCCTCCACAGCCACCAACTAGCCAACATCACTACGTCCAGAACCAGCAGGAGAACCCTCCAAATACACTGGTCAGTTCCAGACGGGAACCGAAAAGGAAACAACAGCAGCCACCAGAGATGCAGAGAAGGACGGAACAACCACGGAGCCCAGCAAACCTCGAACCACAACACTCAGTGAGCCCCACCAGCCGCCTGGATCTCACTTCGCTGTTAAGCCCCGTGCCGGGAAGCACCCAACAGTGTATACACCCTTTAATTGTATTGCATGACGGTAAATACATAAGCGTGTTTGATCTAACAGAGTGATTTTTCCGGGGATTGGAAGTGATTGTGACAAACATCTGCATATACCTTTGTAAAGGTATATCCGTATGTATCTCTGCTTATTTATGTCTTAATTTGGAGAGAGAGAGAGAGAGAGAGAATTTACTGTTTCCTGATCTGCAGTTTGGTTGTGTTGGATACAGATGGCTGCTGTAGCTGCATTGTGTGTACAGTATGAAGCCGATTTCAGGCCAAACATGAGCATTGTGGTAAAAGCCCTCCAGCCTCTTTTACATACAAGGCCAGGACCTGCTGGTGAAACAGCTCATACATGAGCCTTGTTTTGTCAAAGTCTCCCCTCATTCAATTGCTAGCCTGGAAGACTTTACCTGCTCCTATTATACTACCAAGCTCGATAATTTCTTCTGTCTCCCTCTCAAATTGTTTCAGAGATGGTGCTTTTGTAGATGGTGTGCTTTCATTATTCACGTATAATATTTGATTTGTTTATAATGTTTGAATCTTTCTTTCTTCATATTTGTTCGGTGTTCATGACTCGACGTCATGTGGTCTCGTGTTTTTTATCACAACCTGATTATCTCGGGGAGAGGACAATAAATACTAGCATCCAACAGCTGATTTTAGTTCCGAATGCCGAAAAGTAGAATCCATTCGTTGATTTTAGTTATGAAATCAAAGTCAATGACTCAATAAACTCATCTGGCAATCTGCTGCTAGTGTTTTCTTTTCCTTTTCGACCCTTCATCATCAGAAACAGGAGTATAACGGACATGATAAGAATGAAGAACCGTGAAACTACACCGGAAATTAGAAAAAGCCAACCAAATATGACGTATATTTGCTCGCAATAAGTTCACGAATACTTCTACCAACCACTTTTCGACCATACCTTTTACGTGTGTGTGGGGCTCATCACCAATTAAATGTGTGAGGCCCACACATGGGTGAGAGAGGTATGGTTGGTAAGAGGGTACGTATCATTTTACGTCTTTGCTGTGTACACGTCATCCAAATGTGTGTGGGCAGAACTTTTCCCAAATTGAAGGGAAGGCTCACTAACTGAACAGATGTTTTGTAGACTTAAATTAAGACAAGTGATTTTGGCACACCACATTTAGTCATTGACACGTTATTTTTTGTCTTTGTTCTATGTGAAATCACCAAATTACCTTTTATTTTGTTAACGTTCATCCACTCCCTCACACATAGAAGGGTATTGTTGTAATTTTAAATAGGGAAAAAAAGAAAGAAAAGAAGACTAAGTGGAGTGCCAATTTATAAAAGTGGAGTGTCAAAATCACTTCCCTAAATTAAAGTCCATTCACTTTAATTTTTTTAAACTTCTAGTATGAGTTTTTAGTTAATCATTTTATCTTTTCAATTTGTCTTAACACAAATGTTGAAAAAAGAAACAATAACCACGAGTTCAAAGAAATTTACTAGAGACGAATATAAGTCTATACACATATATATATATATATACACAAAATAAATAAGACTTGATTTTTTGTCAGTACTTTATATAATTTTCTTTGAGGTTCGAAGTCTTACTTTTATTTTATATATGTGTTTTGGGTAAGTACTTTCTTTAACATTTGCGTTGAGATGAACAAAAAAGTCAAATCATGGCAGAAAAATTTACTAAAAGTAAAAGATTATTTTTTCCAAACTATTAGATAATTTCATATTTACTCTACCGGAGCTCAATTTCAATATTGTAGGAGATACTTTTAATGTGCCGTGTATTTGGTGTCAAACACACGATTTGTTAAATGATTAGAATCAAAGACATCAAAAGGCCACATTCACCCGGTAACATCTATTCTAATATCTATTTCTATTCTAATACTGAAGTTATGTCCAATAGAAAACAAACTTTTACAACTACTTTTACTACAATATAATATAAATAATGAGTACCTGTTAAGACAAAGTAGTAAAATGGGGATTAGACTAATCCCATTCGGGTGTAGAAATATCTTCTACAGTACTATGTCGTTAAAAAAAAAAAACACACTCACTCCTCACTTGCACATGAATGCATTCCCTCCGGGGCTGTGTGGTCAGCAAATGGTTGTTAGCAACAAGAAATGAGAATTTTTTTCCAATTATTTAGTCTACTCCTAGGTTTTTTTTTTTATCCGCTACTCCTAGTTCGGTACCTCGGAAATTTGCCTAATTCTGAATATAGAAAAATCACGGCTTCCTCAGGCAACTCTCTCTCTCTCTCTCTCTCTCTTATCTGCGGGCCTGCGGGCAGTCTCGTCGAAGTCTCCGAAGGAAACCACACCTTCTTTTCTAATATTTTTGATTCTCGACAACTGCAAATCTAGGGTTCCACATCCATTGCCTATATGTGCGCATGCTATTCAGTTCCATTAATTATAATTGGATTGGCTAAAAAGCCGTGATGCCCATGTGATTGTCGACCTTTTACTTCCCGTTCGAGACAAAATCTATGACTTCGCTAATCTCAACACCACTGCGATCTGTGTCTGCAAACTATAGGGATCTTTAGAGGAGTCTCGGATCAGGTTTTCCGCCCCCTCTCGAGGTAATAACTACTAGTATAAGTGTTCCATCATTCTGATTATAGCTCAACTCCACATGGTCTGTGCATTTGTTCCCCCTCCATCTTATTTACTGTAGTGGTATTTTTTTGTGGTACATCTTCGGTGTTATTGTGCAACCGGCTGCGCTATATATGCATTTTCAGATCCAGACTATCAGCGTGCGGCTTGATGTTTGAGATTTGATTGTTTCATCATTGGACTTTATTATCATAACCTAATTGATGTGCCATTGTATTCTACCATATCCTGTTGGACTTGATTATCATAAGCCAATTATCATCTCTCTCTCTCTCTCTCTCTCCCCCATTTGAGTCGGCTGCCATTGGATTGGTCTCCTAGTAGTTATACGTAAAGACAAACAGAAACGTATACAAGCGATGTAACATGTATAAATGTACTTCTCAA
>BPLS01000565.1:1149011-1198198 GCA_019656275.1 Rhododendron kiyosumense
GGGGGGGGAATGGCTGCACTCCAAACTATGGAACAGATTCAATAGTAAGAGTTAAAGAACTGAAGCCTCTCAGTATACTGAACCTCGTAATTCTTTTATTTTTTCTGTTATAGCCTCCAAGACGCAAGAGGATAGATAATCAGTCACCCATGTGCTTCCAAGTTCCAACTCCTACTGAATCATAATTCTTTCATGAAGGTGGTAAAGTTTATGCCAGAACATTGGATTTCATTTGAGTGAAGGAAGTAGAGGTGTGACTTTCAGATATGAAGGTTGGGTTTAATTTGGAAAAAGCGATTTTTCGGGTATCCGTATCGTATTGATAGCTGGTAGGAACAAAAAGAAATCTCGGCTCCATACAATCACTCAGAGAGGAAAGTTTCCCTGAATTTTGTAGTGACAATACCTACAATTGTATGGTCATCTGAATGGTTATCTTTTTCCTTTATCAAAAAATAAAGGGATTGAGAGACACTCTCTCAAATACTGTTTTGGTTTTTGACATCTAGGGGCCATGTTGTACAATGGGAAGTAGGTCCTGTTTGCTTGTACCTTTTAATGGCACTGGAGGTGGAAACCCCATCCTATCTTGTCATTGCATAACAGTTACTTGGAGTCTGATGGAGGCATCATCTGCTAGGTTAGTTTGCAACTTCTGATTTTGTGCATCTAAGTAAGACCTTAGGGTGGTTTCAGACTTTAGAAGGATGAGAAGAAAGGTAAACACCACTTTTGAGCTGGAGGTTGGAAAGTTTGCTGTGGAGGAGACAATGAGCTTCACATTGGTCCTCATTTGTTTCTATGTATGCGAGGCAGAGGCTCTCATGTGAAAACATTGTTAATGAGATGAGTGATTAGTTGGAATGGGGCAATGGCCCTTATTAAGTGCAGTTTTGCCAGGCCAGGCTTAGGCAGATGGGTGGAGAGATACAGCCCTCTGTGACAGATGGATTCACCAGTGCATGGTCATGTTATAAGCTACTTGCCCCTTTTGAGGTCATTCTATTCAAAAGATTCCAAGATAAAAAGATAAAAGCAGCAGATATGTCCCTTCGGCTGTAGAATACACTACTTTATTAGCAGACAAAAATGCCATTTAGAATAGACCTTTGCTACGGTTTTTGGAGTTGAATTTGAAAGTGATACTTTTGTGACTGGCTAGGATGGGCTGTAAGCAACTACTAGATGGAAAGCAGTGCAGGAGTGATTGATTTCTAAAGATTTTATTATGGTTCTTTTTGTTTTTTTCGTTTAGAGAAATTATCAGAAGATGGGTAGAGTTCTCGCCTATAGGAATGCGGAAATCCCAAAGAAACCTTTGATAGGGGCAGAAAATAGATTAATGACTCCCTTTTAATATATGACCTAGATTATCATGCAAAAATGTACAAGGCTTTTCTAATAGTTGATGGAATCCTCCACATATTTCAGCATACAAAAGGTGTTTTGAATCATTTCTAGACTTCAGAAATTTTGGACTTGGCATCTTCTGTCAAACTGAGAATTATCTTTGGACTCTCAACCATGAAGTTATGCTAGCACTTGAAAACTTGTTTATGCCACATGATACTTATTGCTCATTTAACTACTTAGCTGTAGGGTTTTTTATATTACTCTAGATGCTTTACAAATTGCTTGTTGTTTTGCTTTCCCTTGTATCTGCATGTTACGAAGCTGCTTCTTCTTCAACTATGACTAGGCAATTTGTTCTATATATTCAATCTTTTCCAGGTCGTAGCAACGTCAATGTTGCAATTACAGCAGCAATGTTTGTTCTGGTATTTGGCATATTGATGATAATAGCTTAAGCGGAAGAATGCATGCTCTTTATATCTGGGAAAACTTTTGCGGAGTTGTATGGTTTCTGGTTTCAAGTGAGGTGCTTGATTTTTAGTAAGCTTGGAAGGTGTAATTGCAAGAAGAGAGGTGTCAAGAGGAATACAAAGCAGATAAGATGATCAACAGGCAGCTATTGTTGACCTATCTCTACCTTCTAGTTTACATACTGCTTTCATCAGGAGTTATTTTGTACAACAAGGTAAGATCTCATGAGCAATTTTATATCATAATGTGATTTTACACTTCTTAGTTCTTCCTGTTTGAAAGTTCGTTAATCCTGTTAAATTTATGACTTTGCAATGGTAATCAGTGAACTCAAGTGGTCCTATTGACCTTCTCTGTCTCATATGGGTTTTAGTGTTACTTTGTTTAGCAAATTTCCCCCTAAAGGATGATACAAATACATTAACAGGCGTCTCTTGCATCATTTCGAGAACCCGTTATCTGATATCTAATATTGGTATCATGTGGCTTTATAATCACATTTTCGAGTTTTGGTTTTGAAAGGTTACTTTCCTGAACTTATCATACAAATGCAGCTACACAGATGTGTCATATATCATTGGGAGAACTATTCTTGGATGGTATTTCTGTATACAGGTGTTCTATGTGTTCATTTAAATTCAGTATATCGTGTGAACATATGGAATGGTGGACAACTGATATTACGGAACGAAAGACCAAACAATTGTGTTTTCTAGGTTACAAATATGGATGGAGACAATATGAATGTGGGATTGCTCAACTACGGACAGGTGGATAGTAATTAGCAACTTGACGAGGGCATTGAGTGCAACATAAAGGCGGATAATCTCCCTTGTGAATAAAGTATAATTTGTCAGCCAAAATGAAACAATGAGAACATTGAGAAGTTGTGAGCCACTTGAGCCCAAAAATACATTTGGTTAGCGTGGATATTTAATTAAGCCTGAACCTTGCATTTTCGATTGGTAGTGCACTATCTTTCCAAGCTTGCTGTCATTGCCCTTAAATGCAAGTTAACGAGCTATTCTTACCCAGTCTGTGGCCACATTAGGGGTAAATATCTACTGGCTTTGGTTTCCTGTAGCTACTTCTGCCATTTCTCTCTCTTAAATAGCCTATTTATATTGATATCATGCTGAGATACATATTTTAGAAGTTATCACTGCAACATTAACTGTCTGTCTAAGTAGATACGTATTTCTTTTTCCCTCATTTGCAGTGGGTCCTTTCTCCCAAGTACTTCAACTTTCCGTTTCCAATAACACTCACGATGATTCACATGGGATTTTCTGGCATGGTGGCATTCTTTCTTGTCCGGGTTTTGAAGGTATGACCTTATGGATACTGAATCCTTTCTTATCTGAAATAACTTCCATTACAGCTTTCCCCCCCTCTTTTCAGAGGATAAAAATCTCTGAAAATGAGCACATAATTTATCTCACTTAGAAATCTAATAAATTTTAGCAAAAACTGATGAGCTAAGCTCCATTGCTGGTAAGTGTAGTATAAGGTAGAGGTATGTCAAGGATTTGATTCATTGTAGACCTAAAAATGCACCTAGTTAAAGAAAGAATCTAGAGAGCCTGACATACTGTCGTTGATCATAGCAATATGATATGAGTTCAAATGTTACCATTTCAATATTGTGCATGATGTTCTTCTATGAAGTTTTGAAAGGTATTTAGTCTGCTTGTGCAGGGGTGGAGGTGTGTAGGGGCTTGGGGGGCCCCGGCTCCCTGAGCGTTCGAGTTTTAAAAATTTTATTTTATATATACTTTATTTTAAATATTATTGATAATTATTCGTGTATAGTTACTTATAATCTTAATAATTTTGCTTCGATTTGATTAAAAACTGTTTATTTTACATTCTCATTTCTCAAATTTTTTCATAAATAAAAAATAAGCACGTGACAGTTGAAATAGCCTAAAAAATCAATTCAATGTACAAATTTAATGAACTGAAAAGCAAAAACCTTATGATATAATAATTATTCGTTCCGATAAAAAATATGTCTATTAAGCCGGCCCCCCCGGTAACAAAATCCTAGCTCCGCCACTGTGCGTGTGCATAAGGAGCAAGTTTCGTTCTTGATGTCATTTCTTTATGACCACCCCCGTGCACATTGTTAATTTTTGGCCTCATAAACAAACCTTCGTGTTGGACAGTTTTACGATACGATATAATTTTTACCCTCTTTGCTGTGTTGTCCTACCTTGTGAAGTCTTTTGGTTATGTTTCTCATTTATATGCAAGTTGTCTTCTGCTTGGCCTCTGTGTTGACATAGTTTGAGTATCCATCTAATTGCAGGTTGTATCACCTGTCAAGATGACATTTGAAATGTAAGACTTCTGCAAGCACATCTGTTTCTATTTCATGCGAAGTTTCGTCTCCTTGAGGAGGGCTTTTCTTTTTTGTTTGCAGATATGCGACATGTGTGATCCCAATAAGTGCCTTCTTTGCATCAAGCCTGTGGTAAGCTGTTGATCTTATGGAAGTGAACTTCTAGTATTAATACTGGATTTGTGTTTCATCTGTCATAAAGGTTTTGTCTGATAATGTTATGCAATCAAATCTTTATTCTTTGGATCTTTTATTTGAGGAGTGTTGTAGAGGCTATGGATATTTATCAATGTTCAATAAAAGCTAAATTTTGAAACTAGTAATGAGTTTTTTGCTTGCATTGCTCTTTCCTATCCTTTTGGGCTGAACAAACTGCCACCACTGGTTGCAACTGAGCAAGGTTGTTTGGTTCCAGCACCATGTGCCCAGGTGGGCTATTATCCAGTGGATCGGTACCCTGGGCAGACTCTCTAGTCTCTACAAAAGAGAGATTACATAAACAGGTGGCTGACTCTGCTTTTGTCCTTTGGAGCACTGGTATAGAAAACCATGGCCATCTTATCTTTATTTTGAATGTTCATTCTCTTGTCAAGTTTTGGGGATACTTCTTGGGGAACAATGATACTCAAATATCTCAGTTGACCGTAGCTCAAGAGTATGATTGAGCCAGAATGCACAGGGGAGGAATGTGGTTTTGAAACTGTCTTTGGCAACCGTCTTGTATCAACTGTGGGGAAGAGGAATGGGGAGGATCTTTCAATTCAAAAGTATTTCTGGTGATGGGGTTATTGCTATGACGGAGACTTATATACGATCCTGTATATGTGATTGGAAGAAGGAACGTAAAGAAAACAGATTGACATGCTTGGATTGGCAGATACTGCCAAAACTTTTTGCTGCATCCTTACCCATCCTGTAGAGTGTTTCTTTCGTCCTTTTGTTTCTTGTCCAAAGGATGGCCTTGCTGTTTCTTTTGTGCTGTGCTTCTGGTGTGTTGTCTGGCCTTTTGAATTGTGGTATTTTTGGTTGTCTTTTTGTGCTGTAAACCCCTTGAGGCTGTAGTTGGTTTGCTTTCGAAAAATTGACCTATTCAGAAAAAAGAAAAGAAGCCTGCCACACCTTGTTTCTTTATTCTTGTTCATTTTTATTTATACTTGCTACCGCTTAACATGAAGCAATTAAAAAATTACTGGTGTACATTAATCTTTCGCTAACTATATTGTTTAGTGGGACTTCATGTCGTTGAGAGACATGATGGTGTATTTTCTCTTCATTGTTAGCTAGATTTTTTCCCTCTAAATAATGTGGGACACCCAACTGTTTTATTAACTTTGGCTTATAAAATGTTTCTTGGAGGATGGTGTTTATCTATGGTTTCATGGCAGGCATCTTAGATCCACGACTGGAAATTTTGTTATTATGTTGTTAGTATATCTCTTGCAAGTGTCAATGGTATGTTGTCTTCCAATGCAGGTTTGGCAACACTGCATACTTGTTCATTTCTGTGGCCTTCATCCAGATGCTTAAAGCTCTAAGTATGTTTAAATTGTTCATCACTACTTTTGATATATCTTTCGCGGTAGCACTTAGCTAATTGCTGCGTATACTGGGTTTCACAGTGCCAGTGGCAACATTTCTCATGGCTGTTATTTGTGGCACTGACAAATTAAGGTGTGATGTATTCTTGAACATGGTGGTGGTCAGTGTTGGTGTTGTAGTTTCATCATATGGAGAAATTCACTTCAATGTAGTGGGCACAGTCTATCAAGTCACAGGAATATTTGCTGAAGCTCTCCGGCTTGTCTTAACTCAAGTGCTTCTTCAAAAGAAGGGCTTAACTCTTAATCCTATCACCAGCTTGTATTACATAGCACCATGCAGGTACTCACTCAGCCTCAACTTGTTGATTCCAAATTTATACTTGTCTAGGAATACATCATTTCTCTATGCATGTGTAAACCATGCTTGTTAAAACACCTAGCATGAAACAATTGTCTATCATTGAAGTTATAGTATCACTCAACTTAAAAGGTTTGTGAATAGTAATCCTGATAATGTTTTCTCTATTCACTGTTTTGCATGCATTTGTAGTTCGCAAATTTTGAGAAATAGGCAAGAATACAACAATAGAAGCAAAAAATAGGCAGAAAAAAACTTGAAGTCATGGTATGGCCCTCACTATTTTTGAAGAAAGGGTGGCAAAAATGGTTAGGTTGAGAAATCGAACATGGGATTTTTGGCTGCAACCTGCATAATCTGTTGAACTTTAAGTACTCCTGAATTTGAAACAGAAACACCCGAATAAGATATATTGTTGTATAGTGGTTTATTCTACATTTTGGAAACATCTCGTGCGTTTTTTTACTCTAATATTACCAACATAATGATGTTTTGCTATGGAAGAGTGGAATTATTTCTTTATCAGCCACAGAAGTTTGCGCTCATTGTTGGATTCTTGTCAAGCATGAGAGGATATTTTTCTTTTCCATGAACTGTTTTTGGAGCAAAATTTCCGACCAAAAAGGATAGTAGTTTAAAAGTTTCGGCAGACAATTTGTTAGAATACGTTAAGTAAATGAAGATTTTGGATATAAAACATGGGAATTATGGGTTCGCTGGCATTCTGTCCGTGCTAATTATGCTAGAGTTACTTTTCTAACCACTTTTCCTGCCCTAGCTGAATGCAACTATGCATTGCATAGATCAATCCTTTGTAGAAGGTTTTCTATATTTGGTTATGCTGGCTAGATGGGGCAAGAAGTGGTGATCACACACTGAATTGATATGCTTGAGCTAATGTGTGTGGATCTAGCATCTTAAAAGTTGAAAGCATCCTCTGTCTTATGTTGACATGGGGAGCAGTCCTGGCAGTAATTTGGAATTGTAGCCCTTGAACTACTCATTAACTGAAATGGAATATTGCGTACAAGAAAAGTGGCAATTGAATTATGGCGTCCCGTTGTTGACCACCAATTCATCTCCTTTTAGTCCTTTTCACTATTTGCCTTCCTTACTGTTCAATTGTTTGGTGCTCTTGTAGTTGTAGAATGTAGAGTTTTAATTTCTCTCTTGCATAGATGCTAATTGTCATTGGTTTATCACTTTCTTGTGCAGTTTTGTCTTTCTGTTTATTCCTTGGTGTCTACTGGAGAAGCCCGGCATGGAAGTTTCACAAATCCAGTTCAATTTCTGGATATTTTTCTCAAATGCCCTTTGTGCTCTGGCATTGAATTTCTCCATTTTCTTAGCAATTGGTAGAACAGGAGCAGTGACAATAAGAGTTGCTGGTGTTTTGAAAGATTGGATTCTAATTGCTCTTTCAACCGTCATTTTTCCGGAGTCAACGATTACGAGGCTTAATATTATAGGCTACGCAGTCGGTAAATACTCTTTCCATATTAATTTGGCAGATTTAAACTAGTGCCTGAAGGAAAATTAAAACCGTCTAGTTCTTTCCACAGCTTTATGTGGAGTTGTCATGTACAACTACTTGAAGGTCAAGGATGTTCGTGCCTCTCAACTTCCTGTGGAAAGTCTCCCAGAACGAGCAGTTAAGGTTAAACCTATTAACAACTTTTTAAGTATTTACCTTTATTGTTCTCCTTTAATTAGTTGCTGGTATGGTACCTTTCATATAATCTCATGCCAAGTCAGCAAGAAGTTTGTGCCTGTAACAATGCTATAGGCTGAAAAGCAAGGTGGTTTCCCTTTTGCTACTGCACTGGTGCTTCTGCTATTAATATTACAGACTAATTTGTGATTTTTTTGCAGAAACCTTATTTATCATTGCTTGTGTGAAATAGTGATGTTATGAATATACAAGCAATGTCTGTGGTATTTTGGTTCAACAATCTTTGAGGGACTTATTTAAAGCATGGAAAATCAATTATTCGTATGACTATTTGGAGCAAACAACTCGCATGAGCTCTTTTATTCGCGTCATCGATGTGAAAAGATATAATTAGAGTAAATTCTTTCTTATAAGTGCATGTTATGATATATCAAAGCCCTACATTGAGGTCCTTGATTTTGGGAAAGGAACACACCAATGAGGTTTCTCTACTCGTGATTTACTTTTGATCTCCCAAGTTTGAATTTGTCTATTGATACTTCATGGTCATAGAATGTAGTTTGACTGCTTTTGGCTTCAGCAAAAGTTTTGTATATAAATATATGTTGGCAACGCCAAAAAATAAAATGAAGTAATGTTCATGAGTGCACCACAATAAAAAGAAGGTTCCCTTCCTCTCCCCCTTTTCGTCACTTGGATGCTTCTTTTGCTTTTTGACCTCTTATTTCAAAACCTGTAAAGGAGGACGATGTTCCATATCGAGTGGTGGAGAAAACACGCAATATCTATGGATGTTATGAGGTTTCTGACTTCGGTACTCTTTTCCTCTTTGTTGCATATAATGCAGGACCTGGGGATTGAGAAAAAGTCATCAGATCTGTATGTTCCCGATGACACTAATAGTAGTGCTAGTGGATGGAATAGTGCTGCTTCTGATATTAGGGTGGATGAAGAGGCACCTCTAATTCCTTCCTCAAGAGTGTCTCATCTTGGTAGAAGCCAACTTGGCAGTCACTCTGAATGATCGAAAGTGCTCAATTGAGTCAAGCAAGCAAAGGTTTGAAGTATATACCCTGTTATTTTTCTGAAGAATGATCATTCTTTGTAGGAGACTTGCTAGTTTTGGATTCGTGCTGTGATTCACTTTGAAAACTCTAGTTGGAGCATGCCATGAGGTATCAATTGCTTTCTGGTAGGCCTCTTTTGCTTGGAGGTCGTTTTATTGAGTCCATTTTGTTGATGCAATGAAACCAGAAAGAATGATGGATATAGTTTTCATCATTAACCTGTTTTAGCTCTCCAGTCAGGAGTTTTTATTATTATCTCTCCGGCCTTCTTACTGCGAAAATTTGGGTAATGGAAAGGAAATTGTTGTAATCCATTGTCGGCAGAAGGTTTCTCCCACTTTGTTTACAGGAAGAGAGGAACCTAAACAGTGAGAGAATTTATATTGATATCATTGTTGTAGAGACTAATCGAGGGAGCGATTAGCAATTATTGTTTATTTTGTTTCAAATTCTAAGAGCCTGCATTGAAGTTTGACGTTGCCAGGCATTTCCGTGGCTGTTATTCTCAAGTTTTCCTTTTTCTTTATCCAAAATGAGACTACTACTACTTCTTCTTCTTCTTCTTCTTCTTCTGTTTCTTTTTGGTGGTTACAAGTGGAGGAAATGCTTATTAACTCAATGGTCAAATGTCGAAGCAATGATAGCCTCTTCTTTTTCTTTTTTTTCTTCGAGAAAACGCAACTTATATTGATAAAATTATATACAAATTGTGCGGTTCAAAAACAACAAAGAATAAAGGACCCAAAAGGTCTGAACAAAAACAACTAACCAAATGAAAAACAACAAAATAAAAATATGGAAATTTTAGCAACTGCAATGTTGGAGACCACTGATCCGTTTGTGGATGTGATTAAAGGAAGTTGGAGGACTTGCATCATACGCTGGAGCTCACTGTCACTTTGTCCCACTGCAGTTGTCGTTGCTTGGCACCGCCATCGTTGTCATTGGAGGATCCACAAATTCGTCGCCAAGGTTGGTTGGACCCACAAATTTGTCACCAAGGTTGATCGGATTTGTGGACCGTGAACCAAGAGCTGGTTCTTCAGATTTAGGTTTCTCAAGTTAAAAAATGAAGGGGAGAGTGAAAAATCTTCTCTCTAAGGAAAAAGTTTCATCCATTTAACACCCATGGAGATAAGAGAGGAGAGGAGAGGAGAGGAGAGGAGAGGAGAGAGAGTCTAGAAAAATATTGTACATTGCGCTAAAGAGATTTTGAAACATGTATTGCCGATAGAAAGAGGAAAAAAAATTCCCAAAATAAAAAATGGTACTATTACAAGGGCATAACGATAATGTTTAATGTGATCGATTATTAAACAAGTATTAGTACAGTAGTTGTTTAATCCCAAAGTTGAGGGATTATAGTATGTTGTCTCTCAAGTAAATACAACTGGAGTATATTGCAGGGGCATAACGATAATGTTTAATGTGATCGATGGGACTTTGGATTAATCAATAGGTATAGGTATTTTTTAAAGGAAGAAAAAAAGTATCAAATCTCAATTAATACAGCACACATATATGTCATGATATGATTGCAAAATGGAAAAAAAAAAAAAAGAAGAAGACGACAATTTCATTACTAGCTCATGGAGTATTTTATTATTGTCAGTATTTTTATTATAATGCAACCATGCATGGAGTAAAGAAGCCTAGCTGTGGGATCGATCCTCCCATATCACATCGCACCACGACCAGCCACTTGTTATCGGGATGGAGAAAGAACCAACTGGTACAATAATTGGCATGTCATACAGATTTTCATAATCTTACACACTCACTCGATGATAATATTATTATTACTACTATTACGAATGGTGTTAATATTCAAACCAACGTTGTCAGTATACGAATGGAACCATTCTTAAATTTATTACACCTAGAAAAATCTACACAGTAATATGGAAATCAAACAAGAAGAATTCTTAAGAATTAGTGTTGGAAATGTTACTGTAATAGAATTTTTTTATTTTTTTATTCAAAAATCTACTACTACCTTGATACAAATTCAACTCATCAGCAAAATGATATCAACCCCCTCCCCGTAGCAGTCGAATTTACAGCTTTATTGCACTTAATTAGATTGATTTTCAGACAAATGATAAAATTTGTACTCCCTCCGCCCTATTTTATTTGTGTAATATTCCATCAGTAATAGACCTAGACTTAGAGAATATGTCGGTCCTATAATTTGAGAAACAGTATTGACTCTGTTCATTTAAGGATTTTGAATTCTAATCATTATCCTATATCTTTTCAATTATTACTCTTATTTTTCTTTCTATCTCTCTTTAATTATTATTTTATTTTTTTCAATATTCATTAATTACGAATCCAAAATATCAAAACCAATAGGATCAAGGGATCTGATTGTGTATGGTAGATTTGTTAAGTGTACTTAGGTACTATCACTGTAATTATTCTTGACAGAAGTTGGGCGTAGGAGTAGTGGAGTAGTTTAAACACCGCATGGAGGCAGGCAGTGAAGGGCCAGGACAGAAAACGAGAGAGAGTAAAGAGAAAAAGAAAAAAGGAGAGAGAGAGCGAGCGAGCTATCGTGCGCCTGATTGATCGAAGGAGCGTACTGTCGTGAGCCAGCGATGAGCGGCGGAGATGGGACGGCGGCGGGGGGAGGGGAGGCGGAATACGTGACAGTGAGGACGTCGGTGTGGTGGGACATAGAGAACTGCCCGGTGCCAGAGAGTTGCGACCCTCACGCGATTGCCAAGAACATAACCTCATCCCTGGTGCAGATGAATTACAAGGGTCGCGTATCCATATCCGCCTACGGAGACACCAATCGCATCCCTTTCTACCTCCAGCATGCTCTCTCCGGCACTGGCATCGCCCTCAATCACGTTCCTGCCGGTAACTAACTTACTAATTACCACTCCACTAATCTACTCAACCTCCTTCTTTCCCTCCTCTCTCTTTCTTTCTTTCGCTTTTCAATATTTTCTTCGTCACGACAAACCCTAACTTCTTCTTGCCGTTTTTTCCAAAAATAATAATAATAATAATTTCGTTATAGTAGTAGTTTTCTGCTTTTTCATACGTTCGCATTTGTTCTTGGATTCCTGGCATGATAGCTGTTGCAAATTCACATTTAGTTGGCCGGCATTTTCTTCTCTGTATCGACTCTTAATGATTCTCTTGGATTATAGTCTTTTGCCTTCTGCATGTGTTCTGACACTAAAGAGGTACCTTTTCAGTTTTCAATTAAGGGATGCATTTTAGTGTATAAGCCTCATTTTGTGGCTTGATCAGTCTTTCCTTAAGAGCTGTTAGTACCTAGTGCAAGCTTCTGACCCCAATTCATTCTACAGTAGGTATTGTTAGTTCATCTTCATCTAATCAATTTCAAAGATTCATCTCAATTTCTGTGAGAGTTCTTCTAGTCTTGAGAAAACCGTAGGTATTTTGAGTGATCTTGCAACTACATTCTAATCAGGGCACAATGTTGTATTGCCACAAGGACAAATAGTCCGACAAGATTAGTTTGAGTACACATTAGAAAAATAACAAGAAACATCAACTTAAGGTCTCATAGAAAGAGGAACTACATTCTAATCAGGGCACAATGTTGTATTGCCACAAGGACAAATAGTCCGACAAGATTAGTTTGAGTACACATTAGAAAAATAACAAGACACATCAACTTAAGGTCTCATAGAAAGAGGTTCGTTCAACATCTGCCATTTGATTAAATAATGGAACTTCAGCGATGTAACTGAAAGACGTTCAACTTCTGTTATTCTGGTGATTTTGATGGGAGTAACGTGAAGGTCCAATATTCATAGAGACAAGTTTGACGTTTCTGCAGATGCTTCAACTTGTTCTACTCTTGAAAGTGAATTGTTGGAGTGTGTTCAGACCCGCCATGATTCACTTGCACCTTCTATGGAAGTTAGGTCCACTCGCAACTTACACGGCTAAGTTCCAACTTGCTGGGGTGGTTGATTGATGAAAATCATGTCTGGCATAGCGTCTCAAGTTCCTAGATTCCGACCCGACCACGAGCTTTGGAATCTGAATCAGGTTGGTTCATTAAACTCAGATTCTCTATCCAAAGCAAAGCAATCCTTATAGGAGTTAATTTCAGACGACAAAGGAGGCATACCTCCCATTACAGACAATTTCAGAGGACAAAGGAGGCATACCTCCCATTACAAGAGAAGAACAGAAAATAAAAAGCTGAACTCATGTAGATATAGAGATGATAATTATAGGAGTTAATTTCCAAAAGTGGCATAACAACATTAAGGGAGTAGGCTTAGCAGAGGAGAACTGAGATCTCCTAATTCTAACATCAGAATTAATCTTTTGTAGAACAAAGAATGAAGGTCTTTGGATTCCTGTAAACACTCTGAAGTTTCTTTACTGCTATATACAGTAGACCAAAGCTGCCCAAGCAATTTTCCTGATGATGCTATGAAAGGACTTCCCACTAAGCTTACCTATAAGCTAGAAGATCTCATCATCCCATGACTGAGGTCCTTTGGAAATCGCAATCTGGAACACACCTGCTGCCAAATATACCTTGAGAACGGGCAGTAAAAGAAAACATGGTTCATGTCTTCATTTTGGAGATTACATAAAGGGCAGAGAGGGGATACTTGCATTCGTAAAAGTCAACTCGTGCCAAATTTACCCTTTTACTCTAACAGTTGGATTTCTTTTGCAGATCTGTGTTCCTAAAATTTGGCTAATTAATCTCATTCTCTAAGAAAACGAGAAAAGGAAATGAGACCAAGTGAATTGCGAAATTCTCAACCAAAAGAAAACAAGGAATTCTCAATCTCCGGGGAATCCTCAATCTCATGCAATAGCGAAGATTATGACTTCCAAAACTGTAGAATCCCAAAACATCCATATAAACATCTATGTAGATGTTTATTGTCATAAGCAGTATGCTGATAGTAGAGGAAAGGAACCAGAGTATGGTATTCATTTTGGCAAGATCAAGATGTTGTGGTCGAGCTCTAGACTCACAACAAGAGTTGGGTCACGTAATCTAAAATGGAGGAGGCAGAGAGGCACACATATGGATTTTCCTATGGCAGAGAAAAAGGGATGGAGTCCCTAACAGAAGAATGGAAAGTGCCATCAGATTGAGAGTATCTGCTGCTTCCCAAAACCTATTCGAACAGTAGACTAACCCAGGGAAAATGCATGTGAGTTGTGGTCAAATCCTTGTAACACGATATAATATAAATCTCACTATTTTCTGTTTTAAAAGGCAAAGGGCATAGAAGTCGAATAATACCAACGATGTTTGAGAAAAGGGCTTTATGGAGTGTTTTTCTTGTCTATTGTTTTCTACTAGCGTTGGATTTTAAGATGTGATGTTTAGGTAATTATCTATTTAAACAAACTCATGTACTCCTACATTTTACCACGTCTTACGTCAAATTAGTCCTTTTTGTGTGAGTTTGTGTTTGTGTTTGTGTTTTTGAATTTGAATTTGTTTTCTGATCCTCTTTAGCAACATGATTAATTTCTGAGCAGGCGTTAAAGATGCAAGTGACAAGAAAATTCTAGTTGATATGCTGTTATGGGCAGTGGACAATCCTGCCCCAGCCAATTACTTGCTAATTTCTGGAGATAGGGATTTCTCTAATGCTCTCCATCAGTTACGGATGCGGAGATATAACGTCCTTCTGGCACAACCACTAAAAGCATCTCATGCACTTGTTGCAGCAGCAAAAAGTGTGTGGCTCTGGACAAACCTCGTTGCCGGAGGATCCCCGCTTCCATGTGGTGAATCAACACAACCCGCTAATGTTAACAATAACTTGGACTCTGAATTGTCACGGAATCCCATTTCTGATCCTTCCCCATTGACCCAACCTCAATTTCCTAGCACTGGATGTTTTTCGTATGGAAATCAGAAGTTTAATTCAGACAAGGATGCTGACAGTAAATTTAGAGGGAAATATGTTCGTAAAAATCCAAATCAACCCATGAGGACTCGAGCTTCAAGTGCCCCAGTTGAGACTCAAGAGATTAAGAATGATGACTATTCTTTGCCGCCAGAAAATGCACCTGCTAAACAGTTCAAGAAAGCTCCTCACGAGTTTTTTGGTTCTAGTGCGCCTGTAATATCTTCAAGTAAGTCTTCCTCCCATATCCTACCTGGTGAATTCAACAATTCAGGGAACACCGATCGTGTTTTTGCCGAAAATGCCCCGAATCACTATCCTCGACCTTCTTTTGCACCGCCACATAACATGTTTTTGCCAAATCGTCATAATAATTGGCCCCACCCAGTTCCTTTACGACCTGATGTTTCAAGATTTTCCTCTACCCCAGCCCCCAGTGTGCCCAATACTGAAAAGCTCTGTATCTCCCAAGACTCCAACTATTTTCAAAATTCTTCTAATTTTTGTGAACGCTTTGAGTTTGGAAACTTACCTATCCCAAATGGATACCCGAAGGGGCATAGTTTGCAGTCAAGTCAGCCTATTTTCCCTGATGCCCCGAGCAATATGCATCCCTCCAGTTTCCAGTTTCCACCCTTGTCATCCACGACGGTAGTTGGTAATTCTATTTCTGGTAATGGCATGCGGAGAACTCAAGGATGCTTACAACCATCAGAATTTGTTCCAGGGGATATAGGTGTGGTCTTACTAGCTTTAAGTTCCTTAAAATCTGAGAAGATTATGCCAACTGAAGCAAATATAAAAGATTGTATTCGTTTCAGTGACCCGAGGCACGGTAATATTGTTGTAAGGAAGGCCTTGGATAATGCAATAGAGCAAAATATGGTAGTGATGCTAAACTTAGGTGTCGTCCCATTGTACACTGGTAAAAATGAGAGGTTATGGAAGTGTGTGAATCCTCTTGATGGTGATCTTAACCAGTACCCCAAGCCCTTGTGGGAAAGAATTCAGAAGTTTCTAGCTTCTGCAGCTGGACGTCCGGTAATAATGACTTCTCAATGCAGGTAATGTTTCTCATGATTTAATTGGATTTATGGCTTTGGTACTTTTAGTTGGTTGCAAAACTATTTTGTTAGTCTATTTTGTCTTCTATACAGGTATGAGGCAGCATTGATTCTCAAAAGTATGTGTTTGAAAGATCTTGCTTTGGGTGAAGTACTCCAGATTTTAAACATGATAATCACTCTGAAGAGATGGATCTTACCTCATCACTCAGGATGGCAACCCATTACGATTAGTCTGACAGAAATGGATAATGACGCAGGTACCGTATTTGGTCCCTAATGCAGTAAAAGGAAATTAAAGTACGACAGTGTGGCCTGAGTTGGTTAAAGCTGCAAAATGTATTGTTAATTTTGGGATCAAAGGAAGGTGGGCCACCTGTTGATAAAATATAATACAAGTTACTTATCAAAAAAAAAATATACTCCTACGAGAGTTGGTTACAACTCACAACCACGACTGGAACTTTTAGAAGGAGAGTTTCAGGTTTTGTTTTCTGTGTTTTTCGTATTTTTGTTGGGTTATGTTTCTGGGCAACTAAGGGTAACAGAGTATACTTGCTATGAGATTGTCCCTTGTGCAAGATGGCAATTCCTCTAGGCTGCAGAGTTGCTGTTTGAGCTGTTTTTATCTACAGAGTTGCTACAAGCTCTCTGCTGGAGTGGGACACATATTTTACAGCTTGCTGTTATTGAAAGAGTAACGGTTGGAGAAAATCATGAACTTTTTCCTTCAGCATATACAAACACGATTGAGATAATATGTAACAGATGATACAAATTTTTCTTGGAGCGGGACAGCATGTTGTCTATTATTGACTTTGTTTACAGCTTGCTGGTGGTTCTAAGCGGACATAAAAGGACACATCTATTGATACAATTTATATTTGTTAGTCAAGCTCTTACTGCTCCGAGAACACTGGGAATTGACAAAAAGCTGTTGGGGTTTTGTTCTGGGCTGGGTAGGTATATTGATTTTGTTACACGCTGCTGGGGTATGGATTGTGAAGTGAGCAAAATGCCTTCTTTGTAACACAAGAAGTTGTCAGTGAAATGCATAAACCTCAATGTATTACGCGTGACGTATTTTGAAGCAATGGCTGATAGTTTTTAAGCAGTTGTTTTGTAATATTAACTTGAAGGGGAGCTTTAAACCAGAAACAATATGCTTTTGTAGTTTGTGTTCACAGAGGGCCATGGATCTAACACCTTCCTTGACATTTTCTGTCTAACAAGCTTCCCACCGTTTCAGTTTGTTAATCTGTAAAATGAAGAGTTATGAGTGATCCTTCTATTGTGAAAATTTATATGTAACCTCTAAACACTTGGGTCAATTCAAAAAGATAAATAAAACTAATGAAAACACTAGGTATCCGCAATGGGGTTTGGTATATTTGTGTGTTAAAATGTTTGTTAAATTGTGTATTAGGATAAAAATGGATCCTACAAGTGTGTGTTAGACATTGTTAACATAGGAGTGTTCAATGAGTTTGGTAATTTATGTGTTAAAATATGTGTTAGAATAAAAAAAATGGGTCCACAAGTGTATATTAGGAGTAATAGACATTTATATTTTATGGTTGGAGTTTGAATTATAGAGGTGGGACGCACTTATTGTTTGCTAGTATAGTTGTCAAATTTGGCATAATGTTAGCACACTATAAGATTTAACATATTCTAGCACACAAACGAATGCAAGTATTGTGACACAAAAAAATACATTTTTGTTTGCAAAATCTTAACACACACAATTAAACACACTAATTAGTACACTTATTGTGGATGCTCTAAAGGCGTTGAATGGTATTTGATCATCATAGCGAAATTAAGTTACTTAAATAAAAGTTTGAAACCAAATATGCATTTGGCGGCTTATCTAATCGGTGTCTGGGGTGGCCATGAGCCCCATAGGAGATAGGACCTCCAAATTTTGCTAAAGTTACGGGCCTAAACCTAGGTCCAGCCGGGCTCAAAAACACAAAACCTTTAAAAGAAAATGACTTTTTTGGATCTGAATCCAGCGGAGAGCTCCAATTACGCAATTTAAGTCAGTAATAATATTGTAGGAGTAGTTGAAAATGAGACAACTGTAGCGTTTATTAGTGTCCGATCGATAAAAACGATTAGTGTTCAAGTGGTGCTTTGGGAAGTTGGTTTAGTTGTTGATCTGAACCTACTCTTATCTTCGGACCCCAAACAACATCAGGAGAAATTAATGGGCAGCCTGTGGAAGGAAACCGCCTTTATCTTTTCAGCTTTGTAATGTTTGCCAAATATAGTTTTCACTAAAATTATGGCACATCAATTCAACGTTTTAACTTGTTCGTAGTTTGAATCGTGTTTTTCAACCAAGCCTTTGACTGTTTTTTGGCAACTATTGTTTTGATTCATCAGTAAATAACCATTCAATTCTATTCATCTATTTGTACCTGGAAGTTACCCCGCAAGCCTTACTTTCAGGAGGTAATGCATGCTTACCATTCATTATTATTATTTGTCTATAAAGACTCCCGCAATCTCCCCCAAAACCCACAGGGTCTCCTCATTCTCTCCCTCCCCACCCCCATTACAGAGAGAGAGAGAGAAACACTGGAGAACTCCTTTAACATGATGATCGTCAATAGGGCACTCTCCATCTCTTGTCTGATGATGATGATGATGATGTTCAACTTGGCAGTGGCTGTTCCTCAGCCAGCCATTAAGGCAATATGCGATGCGACCGACTATCCAGCGCTATGTCAATCCTCCATCATCCCATACCTAGATGGACACACTGACCCTGCATCGGTCCTCATCATGCACATACTTGCCGGGATTCATACCACCGAAGAAGCCATCCAGATTGCCAAGCATGCCTTGCCTTCCGCCACACATTACGATGCTCAGAGGTATGAAGTTTGCCTGGATACCTACGATTCGGCAATGGATTCCTGGAAGAGGGCAATCAGGTCCACTAAAGCAGGAAAAGGTTTCGAGGTCGCCAATGATCTTTCTGCGGTTGCCTCAATGATTTCCAGTTGCGATGATGCCTTTACTGATGATGACCCAACTGTCCCAAACAAATCTCCCCTCGGTCAAATTGATCAGTTGCTCATGCACATGGACAGCAACTGCCTTGCCATTCGCCTCGAGGCTTTCCCAGATTCTAATTAACTACCCTACTTTAATTACTCCGTATTCTCAAACATAAACAAAAATATGTAATGAAAAAGGGCTGGGGTGTGTTGTGATTTCAAATTGATGAAATCACAGGTATTTGGCTATGGGCTCCTTGTTGCTTTTGACCAAGGCCAGAATGTCTGTGTTCGTTGCGTTTGTTTTTCACAGGTATGTCCCATTGTTTCTGTATTGATTGGGTTTCTTTCAATGAAAGGTAATTTACCCAAAAAAAAAAGAAAAAAAAGAGAAGCTTCTGATCGGTATTTCGTGGGTAGTTTTCCATTTTATGCTTTTCTTGTTATTGAGTGAGTGGATCCATTCGATGCCGCAGAAGAACACCACCATACAAATCCCTATTTTTACGTGTTTTCTCACGGAGAGGATAGACTATGATTCGTAATAATTTCCATGCAAATAGAAATTACACATAACATAAAACAGAATGACGCTATCACATTATTTACAAGACAAGAAGATCACCTACCAAAATTCTGGAAGAAATGACATTTTCCATTGTCAGTAAAACGTTGCAGTTCCGAGATAACGTGAGAATACATTAAATCATGTCTGTTCCAATTATGCGAATAACGAATCTTCAAATTGAAATTCTTTATTTGCTTTTGAGATTGTACATGAAATTGGTTAAATGAATACAGTGTATGCCTAACACAACAAACAGCAAAGAAGCTCTCCCTCCTGCCCTTTTGGGAGGGCTTAATTGCTTGGCTTCTCTTATATAGCAGAAACTCTTCTACATGGATGCAGCTAACTAGCATCTCCCTATTTCCAGAGAAAACACTCAAGCCGCATGACAAAATTAAATATTTTGTCAGAAATATGCGGGGGACGTTAAAATAACGTCGAAATCACTCAGAGTCCATTCTGCCACTTCATCTTTGTCACTAACAAAAATTTCGGTTCCCACATCAAGAGATGTCCATATTCTTCTTGCAGGAGTAGTTCCTGGATCCTGTAGTAGATCAAAAGCCTCAGTCAGATTTGAAAAAACTCTTGCTCACATTGTTATGGATTTGATCTTCAGATCCGCACAATAACTTTTCTAGCATTTTAGATGGCTTTTCCTAACTTAGTTTTGTCCTAAAAACTCTCGCTTGACTCAATCTTGGGCTTCCAAAATAGCTCTACCTACAATTAAGTATGTCTCAAAATAAAGTTTTGCCTAAACGGATGGTTGCCAATAACCTAGTCAGACTAATAGGCTAACCAGACTGATTCCAATATACTTCTTGTACCTGATAGGATTTAAAAGTAGTGACTGACCTGATAGAAGTAGAGGCGACTTGAAAGACCACCAACGTCAAGCTCCCAAGTTCTAGCATCCCCTACCCAACCATCTCCTTGTTTAGTTGGATATCCATACTCTGCCCAAATCGGATGAGGCAGCAACTGAACCAGCTCCTGTGCCTGAGGATTACTGTATGGATCGCAAGTGCTGTAAGGCTTTTTCAAGTATTGGGCATTCCCGGGACCACAGTAGTAGTGATAAGCCGAGTAAGGGAAGTGTGCAGTGTCATTCCTGTAAATCTTTGTGTTGTTTGGAGTAATGTGGAATGGTGGACAGTTCCCCAGACCCGAAGGGCTGCACCAAGCTGGAATTTCAGGGTTGATGATCATCTCACTGTACCTGGTAACATCAGTGAGCACATCTCCATCACAGGGTGCACCATTGTTCTTCCAGCAACTCCCCATATCTATTAGGTAAAACTGGCTCTTAGCTCCACCCCCATTCTTCACATCCAATCTCACTCTAACCTTAAAATTAGGTGACTCTGGAAGCTGATACACAAGAACTAAATTAATTGAATTCATTAATGTCCTCTGTAAATAATCGAAACAAAAGAAGACTTTCCCCTGACTGGATCAATCCTTTTTGACTGTAGTAGTTACAGAAACAGTACTCACAAGGCGGTTATCTCAAGCTTTTTATTCAATTTTACTCATAGTCATGATCAGAGGAAGAGTTTAATTTTATGAAAGAACAAAAACATATCTTCTCAATTTCTACCTAAAAATTTTGAGTTTTATATGGATTGAATAATGAGCCGTCCCCGAAATATATATGTCCTCTCAATTTGATTTTTTGTTTCTTCCAAAAAGATAAATAGAAATACATAGAGTCAGACTCACTCAAGACCAGCATTATCTGCTTTCTTAAGGGAAATCATACAGTTGGTGACCTACCCGGGTCCATCTTTCCAAATTAGGTCAGTTATAGTAACAGATTTGATTGGACGTCTACTACCCACAAATTACAAAGTGAAAATTCATTTCGTGAGAATTAAATATTGTTTTTTGGATTGACTGAAATTTGAACGGGTGACGTATTGAAATGGGCATAGATTAGAGAGAGTAAAAGACTCATTCTTTAGGCACCAAATTCCTGAAACTGAATTTGACACGAGATTATTTAACTTACAGTTTTGAGCATTCCTCTGGTGTCATAGTGGTAACCTCCAGATAAACCTTTGGTAGCATCAGCTCTAAGGTACAACATCAGCCATGGGTATTTCTTCGTGGTCTTGAGTTTGTGACTAAAAACCCAACTCCCAACACCAACTTTCTTCTCCCAAATCACTTCAAAATAAGAGATCCCAGCACCCATATTCCCGCTAGTAATGTCGGAACCCAAATCATAGGTACCATTGAATCCACCTCTCATTGTACCATCAGTTGATAAACTCGTGGGCTGATGATACAAGAGGGGTTGATTCATACACCCATCTCCGAAACAAGGAAATCTCCCAGGAGTGAAAGGGGGTACCTTTTTCCCATTCTCAGGACACAAACCAGATTTAGTGTCATAATTCCCGTTTTTCAACATAATCATCCAAAATTGCCATGGGTTTTTTGGAGTAGTAGTGTCGGCAACTTCACATAAAGAACCCAGATACAACTCCTTCTCGGCCGCATAAAGGTCTGGATTGTTTAGAGCTTTTGGGCTCAATCCGGGGAAGTCCTTCCCAACCCCAAGTTTGTTATCGGCCTCTGTTACTTTGTGATTCAGAGAGAGATTTGCCCCTTTACAACATAGAATCACAACATCTTAGGGGACAAAAAAGAAAAAAAAAACAACACAAAAAGGAAAGTGTTAGGGGAAATTTAAGGGAGTATCTTGAAACAAAAGTGAGATTATAACTAATTCTTGTGATTTTAATAAGAAAGTAAAGTTCAACAGCTTAAAGAGGAAGACCTATCAATTAAAGAGAAAGCTTAAACCGCAGAGGGGATTCCATTCCACCGCATGCGTTATAAAATTCGATCACTTCCAAAAAGAAAAACAAAAAAGAAAGCGAAATAAATCTTGTAGCAAGGGATGTAAATCTATATCTATGTACATAAAAAGAATTAACGGGCATATAAAAAACAGTAGCAGAAGAAAGAGTGGTTGAATTTGAAGATCGAGGAGTAAAGTAATTAATGTGTTTTGATGGTGGGGGTGGTGGGCTTACTTGGGGAGGAAAGATCAAAACAATCGGCAGCTCTGGGGCTACCCATGGAGGGGGCTTCTTCTTTGCCAACTTCATTGCAGAAATTCCAAGCTTCAAAGCCTACCCTCAATCCATCTCTTCCCATTCCAGGGTCTCCCACCGCCGAGATACTATTCCTTGCTGCTTTTGTAACTTTTGCAGAAGAAGAAGAAGATACACTAGAACAGCAGCAGCAGAAGAAGACGACAACATATGCCATTGAAAAGAGCATAAGCAACAGAGTTCCCATTTGGCTACCGTGAAAGTTCCCGTGATATCGTCGTGAAGCTCAAGTGACAGTGCAGAGCAAAGACCAGAGAAGATGAGTTTTATCCTGAACCTCTCTCTTTATGGACTACGGTATGAAAGTGGATTGGAGAATTATTATAGCAATAAATAGTCCTAGAAAGAGAGAGAGAGAGAAAGAGATCCGTGGATCTGTGGAACTATATATATGGGGTCATAATGTAATACTACTAACAATAACAATAAGGCCCTCGTCTTACGGAGGTGGCAGGCAGCTGATGTAATTGCTAGTACTATTGTTTTTGGCCCCATCCTTCCTTCATATTTACCCTCTCCTTTTGTTTGTCCTTTGGTGGAGCAGTGTGAATTCAGTGAATACTAGTAGGGAAAATTATGGTTATGACATGTTTTGATAATTAATATCCGTCAAGAATAAATTAAGAATATTTGTTAATACTAAAAATGTTCTTAGCCGTTATTAATTATCAAAACATATCATTGGCCGTCATTTTCCCATACTAGTATTTGTCCGTACCTACGGCACTACGCACTCCGGTTGAAATTACCCACCAATGCCTACGGCGCTTGCTAGTTAATGGCTTAAACACTAAATCGATTTATTAGTGTATAGTATGTGATCCTCTTCTTAGTGGCACGTAAAATAATTACCCGTACTTACGACACTCTCCCAACTAAATTTTTAAGCTAGCTACAAAGAACATTTCTAACACCAAAAATTAACAACAATGATCTCAATAGAACATTACCTTTGCTTTTAGACACCAAAACCCCACCAAAAAAAAAAACAGAGAAAAAATCCAAAAAAATCTCAATCCCAATAAACTCCAAAAATTTCTAAATACCTTTACTTCCAGGGAGCTTTTTTTGCCCACCGTCCACGCAACTCGTAGGCTTTCTTTCTTTGCCCACTGTCCACGCAGCTCGTAGGCTTTCTTTCAAATGAATATGGTTTCTTTGTCAGACTCCCTTTGCTGACACCTAAACCTCAAAAAAACAGAGACCAAAAATTCAAAAAAAATCCCAATAACCTCCAAAAAATTCCAAATATATTTGCTTTCACGAAGCTTTCTTGGCCTAGCTCCCACCGTCTATGAAACTCGACAAATTTGAAATATTTTGTCTGGTAAGGAACATTCCACGCCGCTTTGTTTGCCCAGATTTGAAAGATTTTGCCGATGATTCGAAACAGCAGTGTCGATCAAGAGAGAGAGTGTTGGCGCAGATTTCAAAGATTTCGCCGGAGATTCGAAAGAGCGGTGTCTCGAGAGAGGGAGAAACCCAAACGTCAACAGAAGCAGGTTTTTATTTTTATTTTTTATGCTTCCAATAGAATTTGATTTGAGTAAAAAGAACCGATAGTATTTTTGTAATATATTTGTAAGAGTGTGGGTATTTTTTTAAGAGAGTTGGAAAACAACATTCCACGCCGCTTTATTGGCCCAGATTTGAAAGATTTCACCGGTAATTCGAAACAGCGGTGTCGATCAAGAGAGAGAGTGTTGGCTCAGATTTAAAAGATTTCGCCGGAAATTTGAAAGAGCGGTGTCGAGAGAGAGAAACCCAAACGTCAATAGAAGCAGGTTTTTTTTTTTTTATGCTTCAAATAGAATCTGATTTGGATAAAAGAACCGATGACATTTTTGTAATATATTTGTAAGAGTGTGGGCGTTTTCTTAAGAGAGTTGAAAAATACACATCAGCCCTTAGATCAATTGAATCTTAGCCCTTCTTTTAACTTGTGTTTGTGTGATCCTCACACCCTTATGTTTTATTAGGTAGATTGCTATAACCAGGAAATAGAGTAGTTAAGAACGAGGTACTCCTATTAAAGAAAATGTTTCTTTGGTAGTTAAAATAGACGAGGTGGATAAAGAAATAATGTCAGAGCTTAACTTTGGTGCCCCTTGTGTTAAGAATTCAAAAAATATTTGGAGAGCACAATAATTTCGAGCATCCAGTTATGCGTTTCGCTAAGACCTGTCCATCGCATAAGCAATCCAGGTATAAAGAGGAGAACCAAACGCTAGATGAAAGTGGGCCTGGATTAGTTTATACCAACAAGGTTCTTATCTTACTCCCTCCTTCGCTCCCCGTCATGATTGTCTTAATTTTTACACTCCCCTAATACATTTATGTGTGAAGTCATTCACTTATAGTTTTCGGTTCTGCAATAATGTGTGATTGCATAGAAAATTAGAAGACCACGTGACAATGGGTTAAGAGCACCCAATACTTTTTGCATATGTACATTTGTTTAGTTGTTTGTTTGCGTGCTCCAATTAAAATTATCATAACTAATCTGGTCTATTTTTCTTTTCTTTTTTTGCCTTGTGAACAAAAAGATTACAGTAACAAGAATCAATATATTAAGTAGGACAAAATACAAAACTAACATTCTTCTAAATTTCTGAATTAAGTTTAAAACGTTGAGAACCCAGTCAGTCAAAATGACCAAAAACAAGTCTCCCTAGAGCATCCACATGTGCTTCAATGGATTTTGAGCTAAATTAGAACTTAAAAGCCTTGTTTTCTATTTTAGCTAGTCTATTTTTAGAGAAATGATATTGGCACTCCAAAAATTGATGCAGGCACTCCAAAAAACAAAGAAAAGTGGCTTTAGAGTTACACTGATTTTAGAGTGCTTGTATCAATTTTTAGAGTGCTAATATCATTTTTCATACTATTATATTACCTCTTCCACTAGCCTCTCTATTTTTAGTTTCTAAATTATGAATTTTAATTTTCTTTTGCCCATTTTCTTTCCTTTTCTTTTTTGGAGGGGATGATACCATTCGAGATCCAAACAAGCCAAATTACACAGAGCAGTGGGAAAAGCTGCAAGGGGGAGGGAGGAAACCTTGGCTTGCCTTCAAAGACAAATATTGGCATCACGACACGCCTACTGCCTTTACCAAGAAAAGGAAGGTTCAGAGAGAGCTAGCCAAGAAAGAAACAGCGTCCACTTTTTAAGTCTACAATGGTTGTCTCAATTTCCCAATCCGTAGCGGATCCAGATTTATGCATATTGAATTAAACGTTTACAATGGTCTCAATTTCTCAATTGAGAAACTACCAAAAACAGTGGGCTTTTTTAGTTTGCACGTATAGAACGCAGTGGACACTTACTAATAAACATGGATCGGCCTTGATTCAGCCCTCCATGTGCAGAACCGGTAGGTGTTGACTGTTGCTTTTCTCTAATTAATGGGTTCACTGCAAGCCCATTAGTAGAATTTCCAATTTGCTCGACTTGTCAAGTTTCTTATCCATTCCAACAAATGAAAACTTATCTTATCAAACACGGTCATCCACAAAATCAGTCATCTTTTAAAAAACAGTATCCCATTCATGTATGTCCGATTAATCTTATTTTTGATAGGCCCAACAAACTCGGAGATCCAAACATATTGAATGCTAATAAATCCAAGATTTACCCATCAAAAGTGCACAACACGGACAAGGGGTTCTTGTTGTTTGCAAAACAAGTAAAGTGAAGGGGGGAAAGCCTGCATACGAGAAAGTTCCATAAGTGTTTGATTATGACACTCGTATTTTTCAAATTGAAGTATGGGTTGGATTAAAATCCTGAGTCATTTATTGAAATTCAATCTGATTGATGCAGTCGCCTTAATAAAATTTATCAAAATTTTGATCCAGTCGCATTAAAAAAACAGAATGTCTTTTATTACCCCTCTCTCTCTCTCTCTCTCTCTCTCTATCTCTCATTTTCTCTGTGCCTTCCACGGAGGGGAGTTGATTTCCTCCGGCTCTGGGGACTGCTTGATGGATCCAGAAATCCTACACAACTATGGGATTTTTATCCCTCACCCGTATATGGACACCCTCCCCGGATTACATCTCGGTCTGAATTGGTCACACCAAACATCGGATTCACGGACCCCACAAGATTACGTATCCTATTATGTCTCCAAATCATCCATACAAATGAACCCTAAATGATAGTACATAAATAGATCATTATCAAGTCCAAAAATACTGAGCCTAGCTAGTCCTCTTCACTATCATCACTGTATGAAACTAAACCTGTATTAGCTACATCATGAGGCTTATCACCATCACCATTGGGCGATTTTACTGAGTCCAAATGTTTCTGTGTGTCAACCGAAGGTGACTTTACCACATCCAAGTTTCCCATATCAATCTTTGCCTTCTTCGCTTGTGGCTTGACTTTGATAATCATACCCAAAGGGCGAGCTGGCGGATTCTTCCTCCCAACTAATTTTTTTTCCTGCAAACAGAAACAGTTAACTTTGAGGACCTCATACAATAATACTTCACCAACATTGACAAGACAAAGCAGCAAGAACCAACCACCCAAAGCCTAATGCTACACCAACATACACTTTGAATTGGATCCAGACTAACATGCCTTTACAATCTCCAAGATTAACTGTAAGAAAACATGTGGAATCAGCCACAAAAACACATGAAGAAATCACAAAGATTCTTTTCACTGGGTAAACAGATCAACATGTTCAATCATACCAGAAACACTATGTTTATACATCATCACTCCACATTTTATTGCGCTCATATGTCTTGCATGACTGTTAATGCCAAAAATTTTGCAGCCTGAGTGGAGTGAAGATTAATGACTTCCACCAGATGTAGCTGCGGACTCCCACGACTTATCTAAATCACCATACCAGCTGTCTCATTTCCTAATAGATTATGTAAGGTTCCATAGTCTCCTACCCGTGTTTGGAAACCCCATACACAAACACTTACTCTGACGTCTCAAATTTAAGGAAAACTCGCTCAAGCGAAAATATTCTTGCCCAAAACATACGGTCAGATACATGTTTCTACCAATAAATCTTTGCACATTTTCTAACCTAATCCAAGCGCCTATCACATCCCAGATCTGCGGGGAAAAAAACACCCTTTCTACTTCAAAGAGATAATGTAGTTGTACATGGAGATATTATATAGCTTAGATCTAGGATCTTGACCTTCAGTAAAGAATTCCCATGGATTTTGTTTGAAGCTTCATTCATTTTTATTGAGACCTTTGGTTGAGAACTGTATCATTATTGACAATAATGAAAGATCGACCCCTCCCGTAAATGTAGGCTGATTTTAATAATCAGTTCAACAACAAAAATCTGGTGTTTTATTGGTTGATAGTTCTTGCATTTATCTGCAAATACACCAACAAGACTAATGGCATGAAAGCTCATCAAGGAGGAATCCATTGAAGAACTCAAGGTTGGAGGCTCGGTGGACTCCAGGCGGTTGGATTACCTGAGAGCATCTCCAAGGGAGGTAGCAAAATTAAAACTAAACTACATTTGACGATCCATGTCGGCAAAAGGCACTCCAAGGGAGATAGCAAGTTTTTTTTTTTCATCTGCAGGGTGAGAGCAATTTTGCTACACCATTTTGGTATAGCTCTCTCTCTTCTAGTTTGAAGAGTGAGAAATGGCTCTTCAATCTTCCACCTCACAAAATTTGTGATTCATGATTGGTGAACTAATTAATAATCTGGCAAAGTGGGTCTCTTAAAGTAATAAAAGTAATCAAAAAAAGTATATTTTGGAGTGAAATTTTACTATTACCCTTGGAGATGCTAGACAAGCGTAGTGTACATAGACTAGGCAAGAGGAACCTACGCCTTAGACCAGACTCACGGACCGGTCTGTAAGGTCTCTTGTAACTGTGCAAATTAATGCTAGTCGCTAGATTCTCTCTTCCGCGGTTTCTTCTCGTCTCAGGCATTTTCCACATATATCTTGTGTTGTGCTTGGGTTCCGTATTATTTTGAAACTAGAGCTGTTGGATTTGATTTCCATGGCGCTTGGTTGACTGTTAAGGTAGGTTTGTCATAGTTGATTGACAATAGGCTAGTAGTAAAAGTTTTGAACTTGGAGTTAACTGATTCAGCAAGTCAACCCGAGTACCACGTGTGCATTTCCAAATTAGTTAGTGCACACAAGTACAAAAACAGATGTACAAAACTATATTGATGGGAACCTAACCTGGACCTTAGGAACTGGGGGTGTTTCTGTAGCCTCATGTACAATTGTAGACTGTGCTGCAACTGCTGCCTGAGAAGAAACCAAAATAATAGCCTGAGTGGAGATATTGAGAAAAGGAAAAAGTTAATTTCTTAACACAAATAAGCAATATCATATATCTAACAAGGACCTAAGAAGCACAAGCGTTAATCTGCCTCAATTGTCTGTGGTGGACATATTCGGACACATCTCAGACACTATTATCCGTTTCCAATTTTTTTATTATACCTTTATACCCTGACGTTGGAGATGCACTGAGGACACACTAGGAACCGTTACACAATCGAAATGCAATTCCAAAAGGTTGAGGAGGGGTCAAAATTACCCTTGATACTTAATATTGAAATATTTATTTAGTGACAGTTTGTATATATTCGTAATACTAATGTTAGTTGGGTTGACCCCTGATTTAGTCCCTAATTAGATAGCAATAATATTTTAAATTACAATTTGACATGATTTTTAATAAGAATATAGTATGTTATTCAATGTGCTCCCAACCTACTGTGTCCTAATTTTCTATAAAGTAAACATAGCCAGGTGTCCATGTAATGTCGTATTACAAATGAACTTTTTGCAATTCCAGGGTTTAAATTGCAAATTTGATTTTGATAATAGAAAATCTTGGTTTAATAACATAAAACAAAAGGAAATTCTCCACAAAAAAAAAAGGGAACATAAAAATCCCTGCTACATAATCCCCATCCCTCAAAATTTCCAGCCACACTTTGCTTCACTGAAGTATGCACAAACATGAATTTTCCTCTTTTACTACTATTTAATTCCCAGTTTAGGATGCCCAAGCTTGAAAATCAGACTAAAAAATGTTTTCCATGCTGTGCCATGACTAGAGAAGTTACTGATGAAGATTTGTTACCGTTGAGAAACCCTTAAAGAATGGTCCAACCAACATGCCAATAAAAATGTTCTTGATATTTGTTAATCGAGTAACTAACGAATATGAGCTAGTGATACGAAACCTACTTGGAAACTCTGCAGTTGCTGGGCTTCTTCATCTGCCATTTGCCTTTCATATTCTCTCTTGGACTGGATGAACAATCATAAGTGAGAAAACGAAACTAAAAAGTAGATAACAAAAGGCACCAATGCTTTGGGAGAGTGAAATGCCACCTAGAGGGCATAAAAACACAACTGGCAAAGCATAATACAAGCCTTGATATTTGCAATATCTTCTTTACAACAGTCCAAGCAAGAAATTCACCATAACCCACCCACCATGGCTAATAGCCAATAGGGATTCTAATGAACACGAAAGTCCTCAAAATATAGGAACCAAATTCTACGCAATTTATAAACCTGTACATCATCCAATAGCCCATTTACCGTTTGATAACAGTTATAGATGGATGAGATTCGTAAGGAGATGGGATTAGGATTGGGATTCGTAAGGAGATGGGATTGGTAATGAGAAGGGATTGGTAATGAGAAGGGATTGATAATGAGTATGTTTGTTTGGGATGGGATTAGATGATGGGATTATTAATATCATGTTTGTTTGAGATGGGATTAGATGATGGGATTGGATTGATAGAAGAAATTGGTAATGAGAAGGGGTTGGGTTCGGACTATGAATACCAAGTCCCCCGGGGTATTGCTAATACCCCCTAATCCCCAGCTTTCTAGTCCTACGGACTAGTAATCCCAACTCATTTTTGGTTACCAAACACATTATTAGTAGTCCCATGGGATTGGTAATCCAATCCCAAGAGCTAATATGGTTATCAAACGGGGCCTTAAGAAGCTGACATATAGCATATCTCGCTTACTCTCCCAATATAAATTATGTAATGTGATCCTATCGCTCTACAATTGAACTTCATTATTCTAAATGGGATTTGCAGTGTTATGTAGGTAAAGACAGTAAAGCAGTCAGTGAGAATAGACATTCAAACTATGCTTCCAATAATAGTGAAGTTAACAAGTTCAGGAAACCTCGAAAATTAAATTCCCAATGAGCCTCAGCATGACACTCAGGTGCCACCACTAGGTGTGGTTCTGATTCATCAATTATCTGAACAGGTCAAAAAATGTCAATTTTTTGTATCTCGATTAACACGTACGTACTCACTCACTATAAGATATCAATGTCTCTTGAGCAACATTGTCAATTAAAAGTGCAATTTACTAGCCAACGGATGATCTATCAATTCATGTCAGGATACCTAATAAAGAAAGTTCTCTCTCAAATTCTCAATCAACTTATTGTTATGATAGCCAATACAGTAATTATTATCCAGGTAACCCCGGTTTATAATTTGAATTTTGCTTGTTACATGCACAGTATAGCTTTGTCGTCATGTCCAAAATGTCCAGACCTGTTATGGTTTACATCTCCTGTCGCCTTTGGGGCATGAAACCAGCTATCTAAGGTGTTTTCATTGAAATAGCTCCTCTTCAAGTCCAAAATTCAGGGACTAGTCACTTTTGCTATCTTGTGTCCTTAACGCCTAGGTGGCACATGAAACCATGTGCTATAACATAACTTTTTATCTGAAATTAGAAAAAAGGTTCATCAATACAGGTTGCATGACCTTTGTTTCTCACTGATGGCATAGCAAAGCAAATAATGGCTCAGAAACATTATCTCACCGTCTCTAGCTTTTCAAGAAACTCAGTTTCATCCTCATCCAAAGCTTTGGGTGGCCCTGCAATCAAAGAAGTGATTATAAACTTTGTTCTTCTTGAGTGCTCGCGGGAAAATAGCAATCAATGCATAACCAAACTCTTTGACTCATCATAAGAAAGACATGCACTCATCTACAAACCTAGACGAGGTGTTTAGGAAAATGACCTACTTATCATAGACAGTTCAGAAACAACATCTAAGGCTGGAAATAGATTGGGGTACATGTGATGCTTTAAGATTACCAAGAACTGGCAACGATGATTATTACAGCCTCTGCAGCCCCATTCATCTTTTGCAGTGGCAGAGCCCAGATGTAGATTGGGGGTGGCACTGTTTAATGGGAGTCAGCTACGTTTTTCATAAAAATATGAAGAGAAAGATTAGTGTAAAGTCAAGCTTTGTCCTAGACTTTGTTTTTTGTTAATATAGAACAAAGGCTTGATTGAATTCTCCTGTGGTGTTTAAATGAAAGGCATTGAGATATTTCTTTTATAATCCGAAAAACCTCCTCCACCCCTGATCTTTTGGGAAGAAAGAAAAAAAGATAGAAAGAAATATATTTGAGCACTCACGATGCTTGAACCGCTCATTAAATTCAGCGTCTCGTTTATCCTTGTTCTCCTTTAAGATCTGCATTTAAAAGAAGAACATCTTCAGGAAAAAATTTATTGGTAAAGTTTGCTACCATAGATCATAGAAGGCAGAGGGATCATGAATATTTCACAGCGCAGAGAAGAGCCAAGGCAGGTTGAATACCTGACTGTCTAACAATCCGGTCTCTTCCCAGCAACAGTACAGTCAGTCAAATGCAGAAGGAAATTTAAAGGAACAGAACGGAATTCAAATACAAAACAACTTGTGGTCATACCAAATAGCACCTAAACACGCCTAACAAAATCAGAAGGTGGCTGAAGACAATTTGTGAATCATATTGCATGCATAAATTTTAGTTAATTTGGGTTTACCGTGCAACCTAAACAAGGATCCAGTGCATGCCAAGAAGTCAAATGGTATGGCACTACGTTAGGGAGGGGAAGGAAAGGAAAAAGAAGAGTCTTAGTGAAAAACAATTTAAGACAAAACATGAAGCCAAAGTACCTAATTACCGCCTGCAAAGAGTTTTGACATTTGATTAGGGGTTTTAGTGCCAGTATTCAAACGTGCTTAAGGCTAAGCTGTGGATTTCTCTCCTCCTTTCAAAGAATAAAAACATAGGACTTGCAAATGTGGTTATTGGAAGTCAGTAGAAAACGTAAGAATAAAAAAAAGTGGGAGACGGAGACCTCGTAGAGGGGTCTATCTCTCTGAGCAGTACCGTCATCAACTCGGGCACCCCGACTTCTCCTGGCTTCAGCCAACTGCCCACGACGTCAGAAAAAAGAACATTGAAAACCTGTCAAGAAAATTGAAATCGTAGCCCAAAAATCTAGGGCTAGTGGTAGATTAGAACTTAAAAAACCTGTTCCTCGGAAACAAAATTCATCAGCCTCGTTGAGGAAGGAGCCATATCAACACCATCGTCGTCAGCCATCTCCAAACACTATGGTGGTAGTCTAGGAGTAATACTACTATTTTGCAGACGCGCAAAAAGAAGCTACCCGCCCAACTCTTTGCCGCCGGGGACAAAAACGCCTCAGTCTCAGATCCAGTAGGAGATGCAAGTGGGCACTCGTTATTTTTAGGAGTACTATTAAAGTTTAAAAAACCCGGTGGCCCACGGATCTTGCTATGTTCTCCTTTTCTTTTCTGTTTAAAATCTACTATCTAGTGTCATCGCTAAACAATTTTTTTAATACTCCCTCTGTCCACCATGAAAATAAGTACTAGTACAATTTTTATATTAAAAAATATTTTTTTTTTTCATAATTTTTACAAGTTCTTGACACTAAATTAAAGATCTCAATAAGACTTTTACTTAGGTGTCAATAAAATAAAAAGAATTACGCACGGAAGTACCTTATATTTTTGTTCAAAAATTGCACATAATTTTCATGGTGAACAATAATTTAGGAATCGAAGGAGTATTATACTTATAACGTCATTATAAAAATTTATGATAATTACCATATTAACTACAATTACATAATAGGTAAATTTGCCATGTATAATAAGTAAAACAATATTTAAAAACACTATCAGTTGAAAAATCATAAATAGTGGATTCCATTTATAAACAATTATGATAAATTTACCATAATAAAGAAAATTTTTAAAAACAATTTTTATAATTATCATGATAACTAAAAGGAGGTTACAGTAGTCATGATAGATTTACCATAGTAACTAAGTATAACCTAATAAAGCGTATTTACCATAAATTCGATTTCATGAAAGAATATTAAAAAGTACAAATACATAGACCAAAATAAAAAAGATTCAAAGTGAGTTTTTTTCTAGAAAGTCAATCTTTTCGTCATTTTATATTAGTTTTTCTTCTTTTGTTTATATTATTATATTTATTTTGATTTCTCTGGTCGAGTGAAAGAATATTGCATAAAAATTGACTCAAATTTATTGTTTTTATCCAAAAACTATCATACTCTTTTACTTTTTAAATTTCTCTTGCACTAGTTCACAAAAAAAAAAAAACCAATAAATGTAGTTTTTTTGAAAAATAATAATAAGAACAAAAAAAATCATTTGACTAATGCCAAAACCACCCCATAGAGCATCAACATCAGCTTTTAGCAATTCAAAATTTTTAGATATTTTACCTAATGAAGCCTCAAAAACTATGGTGTAGTAGCTTAGCTATTGAGGTAGTTATTCTACATATATCTATAGTACTTCTCTATAAGAGCATGTACACTAGCATTGGTAAAATACATTTTTAGCTATTTTAGATAGGAGAAACTAGTAAAATATCTCTACACTAGATTAGGTAAAAGGGTAGCTAAAATGCATTTATGAATAGGGCTTAGCCACTTTTACCTAAGTACTATTCACACTCCTTTCTTTTTTTATTCTTTCTTTCTTTCTTTCTTTCTGTCTCCTCCCTCCTAGGGGAAAAAATAATAGGAAAAAAGTGAAAAAATATATTTTTTAATTGGTATTAGATAAAATAGATAGTATTAGTATAATTGTGAAAGAAAAAGTTGATAGCTAAAATAAAATTGTGAACTGTTCACAAGGTATTATAACCATCCATCGATAAACTTGCTCTAAATACTTAATGACCGTAGCAAATGTAAACATAAGAAAATATTTTCTCTCTCATGCATCCATCTCTTCTCTCTCTTCCAGCAAGTAAATGCTCTCCTCTCTCCTCCAATAAATACTGAGACAAATTAATTGTTTAAAGACAAATAGTAGAAATAACTAGTGTTGTTATAGTGTCTATTGAAAAAAGAATAGCTAAAATAAATTTATTAGGTATTCTAGCTATTTTTTTCCCCTAAGCTGGTGTACTTGCTCTTATGCCTCCTCCCGTTTAATTAACCTTAACCTTATTCCTCTCGCGCACTAATTAACCTGGTGCTTGGCCTACAACCCAACGCGCGCCCCGTTTCGCAACGGCCCCCACACGTCCCGAGCCCACACGCACGGAGCGACACACACACTCAGAGAGAGAGAGACGTCGTCGGAGCAAGAATTCGTACTTCGGAGAGGAAGAAATAGGAGTGCTCAGACAAGAGGAGATCTTTTGATTTTGTGTTTCAAATACCAGCCAGCTAAATCACTCTTTTTTCATTCGGATTCACTACGAGATCCTTTGTCCAAGTCTTTCTGTTCCCACCCGCCTCAGGTACGCAAATTCCTATCTAAACCTCTCTTCCCGTCGATTCCAATTCCTTCCCCTTCTAAGTTCTAAGTTCTTGGTACGGGGTTCTTCATTAGATCTCCCTTTCTTGTTACAGTAGTTTTTATTTTTCCTAAATAAAAATACATCCTTTTTCCCTGAGAATCTGGAGAGGGGAACCACGACTGGAAACCCTTCTCTATGTTAGGATATTGTGTTCAACTAATAAATCTCCCGTCCCCATCCCCATCCCTTGTTATTATCAACTGAAAGCTTCTCAATTTCTGTATTGGGAGGGCTGGTGGATTATCTGATCGATCTTGTGACACTGGGTCTCAATTGAAACCAAATCTTGCTTATTCTTGACTGGAATTCGAATCAGGTATTTATTCTACTATATCATCATTGGCTCCTCCTCTCATTCTTTCTTCCTTTTTTTTCTCTTTTTGGCTTGCATATGGCATCTCTGACGGGTTTTAGTTTGGCATCATCAGTGTTTTCTTTAAATATCAAAATCATCATAACTTCACATAGGTGGTGGTGTTCCTGTATACATTTTTATTGTCTTCTCTTTGGTAATAGGGACTTGGGGATAATCCTTAGGTGGGTTGAAATTCCCTGCGTGATTGAAAGGCTTTCCCTTTGAATAACTATTACCCGGATCGGCAGTGGTTCTTGTTTTTCTCTTTGCCAAGCCCGCACTGGATTCTTGTGTTTTCTTGAAAAGCCTGTTGAGTGGTAACTTGGTTATCGAGTGAAATCTGAAATTCCCCCTCTACCATGGCTAACCCACCTCCGCAGCTGTCAGTTGGATACTCCGCTACCATCATCCCCTCAAACCAAGATGCACCAACCCCTCGCCCAGATGCTAAATTAATTCCAGCACCTCCTTTCGCTTCTCCCGCTGCACCTAGATTTCGACCTCCACCGCTTTCACGACCGGATCAGATTCCTTCACCCTCTATGAGAACACCAACTATGCCATCACCAGTGAATGGGATTAGGGCTGGCAGCCCGGCTCCTCATTTGAGCACCCCTCCTGGCCCTCCGGTGTTCTCCTCCCCACTACGACCTGCTGCTGTTCCCTTTCGAACTTCTCCGGCCACTCCGCAGCCTGTTGCTTTTTCTTCAGGTTCCTCTTTGCCCACTTCCTCGCCTCCTCATTTTTCAAATGGATCCATTGAGTTGCTGCGCGAAGCTTCGGATGCTACAGAGCAGTCTGTGCCTGATCCAGAATCGCCCTATGTACTATTCTCAGCTCATAAGGTATCTCTCTCTCTCTCTCTCTCTCTAATTCCTTTGCAGTTTCACCTCTCTGTCTGTAGTTCCTTTGCGGTTTCGTTTTCAAGTACTTGTATTCTGTTCAGGAAATCTTCATGGGCCATACTTCTTGAAAGAGATTTAGAATTTGTGAGGAATTTTTTTCCGAAACTATTTGCCTTATGTTTAGCCATTTTCTTGCTGTGTCCATAAACAGATTATAGATGAAACTAAACAGGTCCGTAATACTTTCATTGCATTTTCCTGTTTTTATAACCCTGTATGGTGCCACAGCTTTGCATGCTCTGTTACTTAGTGTTACAACTGCCAAATTGCCTTGTCAGTTGTCATTTACCCATCTAAGTGCATCTAAATTTTCCCCTAATGCCAACGTGTAGTTAACAAGTTGTCTATGGTACGGAATGATTTTATATTAATCCCCTCCTAAAACAATATTCCTGAATGTCTTTTCTGCTGATTTCTCCCCTAGGTACTGAAACAAAAGAAATTGGCAAACATACCCAGTTTGGGGTTTGGGGCACTTATTTCACCTGGGAGGGAAATTTTGCCTGGTCCACAAATTATACAACGTGATCCCCATCGCTGCCAATCCTGTGGAGCTTATGCAAACCTGTATTGCAATATCTTACCTGGCTCGGGACAGTGGCAGTGTGTAATTTGCCGGAGTCTAAACGGAAGTGAGGGTGAATACATAGCTTCCAGCAAGGAAGAGCTTCGTAATCTTCCAGAATTGTCATCTCCTTTGGTCGATTATGTCCAAACTGGGAACAAGAGACCTGGTTTTGTTCCAGTCTCTGATTCGAGAATGTCAGCACCCATTGTTCTCGTTGTAGATGAGTGTTTAGACGAACCACATCTCCAGCATCTGCAAAGCTCCTTGCATGCTTTTGTAGATTCACTTCCCCCAACTACAAGGATTGGAATTGTACTATATGGTCGCACAGTATCAGTATACGACTTCTCAGAGGAATCAATTGCATCTGCTGATGTGCTTCCTGGCAGCAAATCACCAACACAGGAGGCCTTAAAGGCATTGATTTATGGGACTGGAATCTACTTGTCGCCAGTTCATGCTTCACTGCCCGTGGTACACTTGATGTTTTCGTCACTTAGTCCTTACAAACTGAATAATCCAGAAGCTTCAAGAGACCGTTGCCTGGGCACAGCAGTGGAGGTTGCTCTGGCAATAGTTCAAGGGCCATCGGCAGAAATGACAAGAGGGGTGGTTAAAAGAATTGGAGGTAATAGTAGAGTAATTGTGTGCAGTGGAGGGCCAAATACCTATGGACCAGGATCAGTTCCTCATTCTTTTAATCATCCAAATTATCCCCATCTGGAGAAAACAGCATTGAAGTGGATGGAGAACCTAGGTTGCGAGGCTCATCGACACAATACGGTGGTTGATATTTTGTGTGCTGGAACATGCCCAGTAAGAGTTCCTGTTTTGCAACCTCTTGCAAAAGCTTCCGGGGGAGTTTTGATTCTCCATGATGACTTTGGAGAGGCCTTTGGCGTGAACTTGCAGAGGGCATCTACTAGGGCAGCAGGTTCACATGGGTTGTTGGAAATTCGCTGTTCTGATAATATTCTCATAACTCAAGTCATAGGTCCTGGTGAGGAGGCTCATATAGACAGTCATGAAACTTTTAAGAATGACACCTCTCTATCGATACAAATGCCAAGTGTGGAAGAAACACAGAGCTTTTCAGTCTCCATGGAAACAAGAGGAGACATCAAAAGTGATTATGTATTTTTCCAGTTTGTGATTCATTTTTCAAATGTCTATCAAGCTGATATCTCTAGAGTGATTACTGTCCGATTGCCCACTGTGGATAGTGTTTCAGCGTATCTTGATAGTGTTCAAGACGAGGTGGCTGCTGTTCTTATTGCTAAGAGGACTCTCTTACGAGCCAAAACCTTTTCTGATGCGATTGATATGAGAGCAACAATAGATGAGAGAGTAAAGGACATTGCTTCAAAATTTGGCTCTCAAATGCCCAAGTCGAAGCTTTATAGGTTCCCTAAGGAGCTATCCTTGTTGCCAGAGCTCTTGTTCCATTTGAGAAGGGGCCCCCTATTGGGAGGGATTGTTGGTCATGAAGATGAGAGGTCTGTGTTGCGGAATTTGTTTCTGAATGCATCATTTGACCTGTCTCTTCGTATGGCTGCACCTCGGTGTTTAATGCATCGTGAAGGTGGCACTTTCGAGGAACTGCCAGCTCATGACCTTGCTATGCAATCGGATGCTGCAGTTGTTCTTGACCATGGCACAGATGTCTTCATTTGGTTGGTATGCCACTCTAGTTACCTTCTTTTCTGTTTCATCAGCCTGCTCTGGTTGTTTTGGTCATCATTCTGCAGCATTTTAAAAAAGGAAAATTATATGTGTTTTATCTTAAAGTTTCATTGGGGCTTACTTTTGGGGTTTGTCTTGGACATTAGTGTGCATGTTTATGCTGCGTGCGCACTCATGGGGGTGTTTATTAATAGCCTTGTTCTTACCTTCAGCTTTTGCTTTGAACATCCTACTTGGTGTTATAATCCATCATATTGCTTTTGTTGCACCACCTAGTCCGCTGCCCTTATTTGTGATTTTCTAGAGTATGTTTGATTTTTAGGTTCCTTCATCTTGGGTTTTTTCAGAAAGATGTTTAGTTTCTCTCAGTTTAGTATGTCAGCTCTTGCCTGCCTTTCCACCCTTATTACCATGAGGAGTATAAAATAGCAGCAATAGGGTGAACAAAGTTGCTTTTGGCACCACCTATGTTCAGTACTCTTACTAGCAATCAAACTGCTATACACAGGACTTTGTGACAAAGCATCTTGTAACTTTTCTTAATTATACTAGCAATCTTATAATAATATATAAAGCAAATAAGTAAAACTAACAATAGACCAGATATATTGGGGTGCATTATACTTGTTCCTAACACCCCGCCTCCCTCTGCCTAAGGGTTTATTCAAGGATACAATCAGACAAATATGCAAGACTTGAATTTTTTTGTGTGTACATTCGAGAAACCTAATCTAACTTAGGACATGGGAAGTGGGACCTTGTGACGAGAATTAAGCCCAGGGCCTATTCTTGGTGTAGAAGAAGCCTTACCTCTTGACTATCTCTTTGGACAGTTATAACTATGAAAACATAGCGTGTAATTAATTGTTTTTGTTGAGTGGGGGTATGTAAACTGATTAATGTCAGGGTCTCCTAAAGTTATTATACAAATAGATATCATATCCTGTAATAAAAAACAAATGTCAACGAAAAATTGTAGAATAAAACTTCACAAGAACTGAAGAGATCAACCTAAGCTCCCCCTTGGCATTAAAGTACAAATATATTCAACTTCAATCTACGTTGAGAAAATAATATTACCTTACCTAGAACTCAGTTTATATTTGCATTCTCCCGCTAAAGATCCATGTGTGCTTCCAACCAATGGACTTTCATGGCATATGGCCCTAAGGGCCCTAACTTACAGAAATGTTACAATATATCATGTATGCAAGTCAGTACATAAATAATGTACGAAAGTGTTCCATTTCGGGGAAGGAAAAAATATAACATTACTGGCCTCACTTAACGCATACATGGATGAGTTGCACGGCTCACAACTTTTGGGCCATGTAGAGGCATTAGAGCTCAAAAAAGTTACTGTAAAGAAATTATCTGCAATATCTGTGAAGAAAATTTCCATCAAAGTGTACATCATGTGATAATTCTCCGAGAGTCTTTCATTGGGTTTATTTCTCATTGGTCCATATTTTCGCTAGATGCGAATTAGGGGACGAAAATAACAGTTAGAAGAATTGGAGGTTTATGGGATGGTGATACAAAGATTATGGTATTTGACTTTTGAAAAGGAATTTTATGTAACATCTTTAGCCAAGTGGAGTTTGGCCTAGTGCAGTTTGTGATGAAAATTAAGGACGCCATGGAAGGAATATGGTTTGAGCATGAAATGGAAAAGGATAAATTAAGGATTTCACCCAAACTAGTTATGCTAATGTGGGAACTTGAGATTCTCATCTTTTAATTCGATATGGGTATGTGATTGAATTATCCAATAGAAGAGGCATTATTTCTTAAGTTTTAATAAGTCAAAACAAAGTAGATGGAAAGCCTCCTTCGTTTTTGTGTTCTATATGTATAGTTAAATAGGCAGGCTTGAAAGGGTGTATCATAATTTGAAGAATTTCTGGTGGTGACATGTGGCACTCTAGGGCTCTTTCACGAAAAGTTGTCACGGGTTTATACGATTGATTTGGGATTTCTTACAATTTATCTCTTTTACTCCCTCCGTTCTGAAAAGTTGGACACTGTTGTGCTTTTGCTTGTCCCATAAAATTCGTCTAGTTTAAAAAGTCAATTGCAAAACTTGGTGAATTTCCCATTTTACCCTTTCCTTTTGCACATGAGACAACCAATTCAAATAGATAAAGTACAAACATCCCATAAAACTGATGCAAGCTGTTTAGCGCCAAAAACTTTTGCATCAGAGCCAAAATTGGGGCCACCAAATTTCAAATATTCAAGTCCTGGTCATAGTACACGGGTATTTTTGGAAGATTTGTATTTCCGTTGTACATTAATTTTTTTTCTTTAAAAGGTGTTATTTCAAAAGCCTAACTTTGCAGGATGGAGGGAGTACCTGTTTTTATCTGAGGTTTTTGCAGAGAATATGTATTTGGTATCTCCTTTACTTTGGTTTTCCCCCTCCTATTCCCGCCTTCACACCCTATTACCATGAGAAGGCATACCATAGAAAATGTGATAGTGCTCTCTCTCTCTCACACACGCGCGAGCGCGCATGCACACACGAACAAATATGTACCTTTTGTAGCAAATGGTAGATGTTAATTCTATTATTTTGTCTAAGGATAACGCGTTCAGTTTTTTCTACCACCTTATTGAGCTGTGTAGGCATCAAAACAGCTCCATTTCGACATGTTGTGCGTACCAGTCCTATCAGATTGTGGAATCTAGCTTCCTGCATGAACAAATCTGGCAAAAGACTTTCCAATGAACTAGAGTTACCGCCCTCACCAACTAATATGCTGTCTAAAGCTCATTCTTTGTATGAGATGTTTTTGTTAATGTTTGTGTTGTTATAACAAAGTTTAGGTGGTAAACACGTTAATGTAGTGGATTGAGTTTTTGAAGTTATTGGTTTCGTAGATATGAATTCTAAATACTTGTTTATAAGTTCCAATGCAGGACTTTGTTATTAGTTGTTGCTAGGCTGGCTTATTATTTTTCATAGGTGTTTACCTATGTTCATAGTAGCAATGCTTCAAAGGCATTTAGCAAACAAATTTCTTTTGTAGTTGTGTAAACGTTCTGGATAATAAATCCATTCCTTGGTAAGAAAAGTTGGATAAAATCTTCATTCCATATCCTGTTTTCCTTCACTTTGTTTCTCTAAAAGTAACTATGCCCATTTACTGGTGACATTCAGGGTGCTGAACTCGCAGCTCAGGAAGGAAAAAGTGCCGCAGCTTTAGCAGCTTGCAGAACATTGGCTGAAGAGCTTACCGAAATCCGGTTCCCAGCTCCTAGGATCCTGGCATTCAAGGTATGTTGATTCCCACATCTGTTTTAGCTTTTTCCTTAGATTGGTGCATTTATTTGTTGGCTTAATGGAAACTATATGTTAAAGAGTCTTGCTTGTGAGTGGCAGGAGGGAAGTTCGCAGGCACGATATTTTGTTTCTCGGCTGATACCCGCACACAAGGATCCCCCATATGAGCAGGTAAGTAGGAAGAATACTCCTTTTAAGCAACAAATGGGCAGTTCCATTGTGATGTCATTAGCGAACTGAGGAGTTGATGACCCTGTTTTTGGATAAAACTAAAAAGTGGACTGGCATTATGTGAGGTAAAATAGTCCTCCATTAGTAATGGAAACATCTTTTGTATGATTTGTAGGAGGCAAGATTCCCGCAGCTTAGAACATTGACTACAGAACAGAGGACGAAGCTGAAAAGCAGTTTTCTTCACTTTGACGATCCTAGCTTCTGTGAATGGATGCGTAGCTTGAAAGTGCTGCCACCTTAATCAAGCTAAAGCTAACAGTTGTGCACCCCCAATTCTACTGTCCATGCTACCCCCGGGATGCCCATTTCTCCCTTCTTGCGCGCGCGCTCTCTCTCTCTCTCTCGACTCACCAATCCTTTTTTCTTTGTCAAAGACAAAATGGATAAAAATCTTCCTTTGCTTTCGTTTTCCAGTTTCCATTTTAGTTGTTTCTCTGTTTATTTTATGACTTTAGATTATAGTTGGCACAAATTAGAATGAAAAACTTAAATTTGGAAAATTTTGTTTGGAAGTTGAGATGTATTAAAACGGAGTAATAAAGATGTTTGCCTTGGTGAACTTGTCCCCAACCCTTCCCTTTAAACTGCACAATATGTTACTATAGTACTAGTATTTATTTTCTTTCGAATCTGTCCTCCTTTTGGTTGGATGTGAATTTAACAAAAATACGCACTACAGTATCATGTGTGCGTATACTTCCTCTGTTTACAGTTGATGAGCTTTTATTACAAGTGTAAAAGATTAAAAACACAATGCACCAATTAATGCCCTGTTTACAACAAATGTTTTAAAAAGCAGGATTTACGTCAATTTCCTTTTTCCTAGTATTTTCCAATTGCTTCACATTAATCTCTCTTGACTTAAAATACTCTCTTTGAGTGCAAAGGGTTTTTTTTTTTTTTTTTTTTTCAGAATTTAATTTGGTGATTTGCTTGCATTCGGTCAAATAGATAAAATATTTTTCTCAAATTTCGGCTGCATCTCACGCTACAATATGAGATTTTTTTCCCCCTGTGACTGATATATAAGGTAAGGAGATAAATAAATAAATAAAATAAAAAGGTTAAGAGAACATGGACATTTAGTCCACAAGTGTGCCAAAAGACATATAATGAAGTTATTACCGCGAAAAGTCAACTTGCACAAAACACATACTTTTTGCTGGGCCTATTTCGGATCATGCAACAATGACCTGAACAGCTTATTTTTTAAAATATTTTTTTATATAGTTATGTGAAAATTATTTCAATCGGATATTGGTAAGGACTTTTCCAAAATTATTTGGGTAAAATTAATTGATTCCTCCTACAATTTTGAAAAATCTCTTACTGATGTATAAGCAAAACACTGTACATAAACTAACAAAAAATAATAATAATACAACAAACCAAAAAAAATGCATGAAATCACGATGCTGGAGCTGAACCCATCAAACACACTTGTGAAGAGAGGTTGGAGAGGCCGAAGTTGAGAAGCCAGGTATAAACACAGAGCAAACCCTTCTGGATGACCCGCTACACCAACTCGAACTCGTCCCGCCGCAGATTAAAGGCAGAAACCGCTGAAGATGGCGTCTTTGTTGTGGATACATTGATTCCAAGAAAATCAGATCTAGAACCCCAAACTTGGCTTCTGGGTCCAAAAATGAAGGGGAGAGCAGAAAATCTCAACTCACAAAGGAGATAGTTTCAACCATCTCACAATCATGGGCCCAACGAGAAAAGAGAAGGAGAGGAGGGAGGCCAAAAATGGAGATTGAGAAGGAAGGAGGAAGGAAGAGGGGGGTGGGGGATGGAGTAGGCTGTAAATGAGTTGAGCAGCTTGCGAGTTCGAGCTCGATTTTATGGCTCATTTGATAAACGAGCCAAGCTTGAACCTAGCAGGGCTTGGTTCAAACAGGTTCGCGAACAAATTCGTCTCGGCTCGAAATATATAGATTCCGCTCAACTTGGCTCGAAATATATATACACTTTTTAGTTCTTTAGTACTCCTAACTTTTAGCCTTTAGGGCCCGTTTGGATGCGGGACAAAAATTAGGGATATTAGTTAATAATAGGGCATAAGCTAGTAGGGGGTATCTACATTGATGTGATGTTTATGAATGGAGTATTAAATAGTAGGAGTAGATTGTTTGGACGAGGTATTAGAGAATGAAGATTAAATAATATTTCGTTTGGATGGAGGATTAATAAGGGGTATAAGGAGGGTGGATGATATAAAAAGCTATCAAATGACCATTTTGGCCTTGTATAGTCCCTAAATTATTATGTATTACGTTTTATAAGTAATTGCAAATTTAATTATTCTTTCACAATTAAATTTTAATTGTTCTAAATGATCATAATTAAATTTTGATTCTAGTGCTCTTGTTGATTAACTCTAAGAGATATTTGATTCTATGACTTTTTTAGGGCTAATCAACGAGAGCCCTAGAGTCAAAATTTAATTATGACTATTTGAGATAAAATGGTCATAAAACTAAAATCTTTTAACCGTTTCAAACGGATTGAAATTTGAAACACTTAATTTTTTACACCGTTTATATATTTAAAAATATAGTTAAAAATTAAGTGTTCCAATTTTCAATTTATTTGAACCGATGCGAAAATATTATTTTTTTGATCATTTTATCTTAAATGGTTATAATGGATTTTTAGTTTTAAGACATTTCAATGAGCACCCTAAAAGAGTCCTGAAACTAAATAAGAAGTCTTGTAATAGGTTTGAATAGAAAATATAATTTTGGGTAGAATAGAGAGTAGCAATTGATTGAATGGTGGATGGGGAAATGAGATAAAGAAGGGTATTTTCGTCCACAGAACCCCCCTCCAAACCTGGATTATTTTTGGGACCTCGGAGAGTCGGAGGTAGCCCAAAATTAACACATGAGAATTCCTAAGACTGGGAAAAACGAACAGCGGGTAAGAAATAATGTGGGGGAAAATTGGAATGCCAAACAGGGGAAAAGAGGTGGACCCCTCTCATATACCCCCTCTTATTTTTTCCCTCTCTTTTTTACTCCATCCAAGCTAGGGTTTTTCTTTTCTTTTTCACTTCCACCGTTTTTCCAGAAGGAACCGTTAACACACATATAGAGAGAGAAAGGGGCGGCTACCCATCGAGTCACCGACGCCATCACGCCGGCCACATATCTCACCGATCGACGCCATCAGATCCACTGACGCCGTCCACTATCCCTTCGGCCTTCGCCCAGTCGTAATTTCTCTCTCTCTCACACACGCACACACACACAGACACAGTCAGTTGGGAGGTGGAATTACGGTTCCGATTGGTTTGTTTCCCAGTCTGGTTTCCGTGGTGTTCAATTTCTTTTTTCGACGCATTTGTTGTTATATATCCTCCGAAATGTTTTTTCCTGTTTGTTTCTTGAGAATCGAGAGGACCATGGCTTGTGGTTTGGATACTTACGATTTCAGCTCTGGTAGGTTAGCTAGTGATTTTGTGGTAAAGATGAAGGAATCAGCCTTTGGAATGAATGAACCTTGTTTGGAATGATTGAATTAGCATTTTTATTTATAAAAATGATGAAATGAGCTGGTTTTTGTGATAAAAATGGTGGAATTAGCCAATTTTTCATTAAGGCTGAACTGTTGACGAATTGAGCTCGAGTTCGAGCCGGCTTATTCTAGACCGAATACTAACGAGCCGAGCTCGAACATACCAATATTCGGTTCGACTCGGCTCGTTTACACCCCTAGTGGAGAGGAACCCACCCCAGACTCTCTTCTCTCTACCCTTGAAGTAGCCCTAAAATCTCAAACTCTTCTCAACCGACTTCCCTCTCAACTCGTCTCTCTTCATCTCTCTCGGACTATTCAGCAGTCAGCATCTCTCTCTCACCCTCCCCATCATCCAAAATCACAAGGTAAACTTCTAAGTACTAAAACATAAACTCTGGTTCTTTAGGTATGTTATACATATATAACATATCAGTCATTTTCAAATGAGAAGGTCCTTATTTTAGTTCCATTTCTCCCATTTCCCGTTCGAATTTCGATGATCCGAGCCGCTCAACGTGTTCAGAATGTGATTTTAAAAGTACCCGCCAGGAATCAGCAGAAAAAATGACTGGGAAGGGCTTCATTCAAACAGTTTTTATTTAAACCGTTCAATAAAAAATAAACAAAAATTGCTCGGATGAAACCTTTCCAGTCATTTTTTTTTGCTGATTTCTCGTGAGTACTCTTAAAATCACGTTCTGAACACATTGAGCGGCTTGGATCATTGAAATTCTATCGGAAAAGGCAGGTCCTTATTTTATTAAGTTAAGGTGGTCCTTAGGAGAAGGGGACTCCATAACATATATATGTGTCATTTAAGTTTATTTAAATGTTAGAAAGTTATATTTTTATCTATGTGAGGTTTTTTTTTCTTAATCCGGCCCATTATTAATTTTTAGTCCAAACTGAAAAAATTAGCCGAAACCAAACCAAAGTTAATCGGTTTGGTTTCGGTTTGGATTTACATAAACCGATAACTTCAGTTTCAAAAATGCCAAAAATCAGACCGAACCAAACCGTTAGAGCATCTCCAGCTATGATGTACGAACACGGACATGGATAGGGACACAGACAGTGACATGGACACGAAAATTCTAAAAGAATGGAGACACGGATACGGCGGGAGACACACCACGTGTATATTTATTTAAATTTTTTTTCAAAATTTAAATGACAAAATGTGGACAAAACTAAAAATCCATAGTTCCAATATCATTTAAACAAAACAAGGCATCCATAAGTTAAATACAACCCTATTGAAAAATTTCAATTTGACCGCTGATTTTTTTTTTTAAAATTTACAATTTGATCCCAAAATTTTTAAAAAGTATAGGTTGACCCCATTTTTCTTTAGAAATTACATTTTAACCGCGTCGTGTCCCAAGCTGTGTCCTCATTGATGTCCTGCCGTGTCCCCCTAAAAAATTTATATTAAATTATGGGACACACCACGTGGCGTGTCCCCGAGGTGTCCCCGCATGTCCCCGTGTTCAGACACTGTGAAACGTCGACCTCTAGAAGTGTCAGTGCTTCATAGATCTCCGGTCTTCACCCATTTTCCCCCCCATATTTGGGTCAAATTTTGGGTAAAAACCCATTTTGGGTGAGCACATCTCCAATCACTCAAACCCAAATTCCCTACTCTCAAACCTAAATTCCCTAAGGCTCCCTCTTCAAACGTTTGCACCAGTTTCAAAGCCCTCATTGAAGCCCCACAGATGCCGCCCTACCACCACTAGAGACCCCATTGACGATGCCACACCACCACCAAAGCCCTCACTCTCTCTCTCTCTGCTCCTTCACAGCTCCGGCGAAGACTATAGCTCCGGCGAAGTCTACAACTCCGGCAAAGCTTTGCACTGGCAAAGCTTTGCACCGTTTCTAGCGAAGCTCTGTGACTAGCTCCTTCACAGTTCATACCAGGTATGGCGCACTCTCTCCCTCTCTAACTAGCCGTTGGAAAAATAGATCAAGGCAAAAGTTGTCCTAAATTTGGGGGAAAGAATATGTAAAACCCAAAAATGGGAAAAGGTTTGAGTCATAATTGAAAATGAGTTTTTTTTTGGCCCAAATTTTGAATTTGAGAAAGTCATAATTGAAAATGATTAATGATCTTTCTCGAATACGACCCAAGAGTACAGTTTGGTGCTCTTCTTTCACTCAGTATTGATTTTTGCGATTTCAAGTTTCATATCAAAGGTGTTGTGCTTTGGATTAAGGTAGCACTATGGCTGGTGGCGGGGCCAAGACTTCAACTACCAACGCGAACACTAGTGAGGATCGTTTGTTTGTTTATACCAATCTAGTACTAGCTTGCAACCCCCCTCCCTCTCTCCCAGTCTCTTTCTCTCTCTATCTCTATACATGCGTGTGTGTATGCAACAGCGTTTTTTTTGACTGTGTTGAAAATCTCTCAAGGGAAAAAGAAGGAAGTCAAAAAAGAGACCGGTCTGGGTCTGTCCGCCAAGAAGGATGACAACTTTGGGGAGTGGTATTCTGAGGTGCCTCATCATCTATGGATATTTTATTGATTGTTCTATTTCATAACTGGAATTCTCTTTTCTCTTCGTACCTATTGTTTACTATTTCAGTTTTTTGTGTTAGGGATAAGGAAGGCTTTTGTTTTGACAGGTTGTGGTCGGTGGCGAACTGATTGAGTATTATGACATATCTGGCTGTTATATCCTACGGCCATGGACAATGTCTATTTGGGAGATCATGCAAGTAAGTGTGGAAATATTTTACATGGCTTTTTTATATTTATCCTCTTGAAATGGCGATTGCATTTGCCAGTTAGCTGAAAATCAGTGGTGGTTTCTGATCTGTAACCGATACAAATGGTAAGAATACCATCAACTAAAAGGAGATATGTTGCCAATTCTGGTTGCTTCAGGATTGTGGCATAAACATGATGCCTTTTTTTGTTCTTTTATTAGTTCATTTCATCAATTTAGGGTTTCGGCGATGACTACCCCTTTACCCCTATAATGTGGATGTGCATGCAGGCCTTCTTTGATGCAGAAATTAAGCAGATGAAGATCAAGAACTGCTATTTCCCTCTTTTTGTATCCCCTGGTGTTTTGCAGAAGGAGAAGGATCACATAGAGGGTTTTGCTCCTGAGGCAAGTTTGGCATTGCTTTTGGCATGCTTATATTAACTGAAACTTCTCTAAGTTATCTGAATATCTCACCTTTAGACATCCTTATCACCTTTAGATTCACTAGAATAAGCACATTCTTCAAGGAGAACAAAAGAATCTTCGTACCATAAGGCTACCGTATGCACATCTTATTCAACATAGGAGGATATCTAAACCGCACTTAGTGATTCTGTTATTACTTTAATGGGTGGACTATGCACCAATTGGTTGGGGTAGCACCACATGAAGATGAATTGAGAGCAAATATAGTAGGGTTGTTTTCTTCTATAAAAAGCATCTAAGGTGATTAATTTTTTCAGGTTGCCTGGGTCACAAAATCA
>BPLS01000565.1:1213198-1241483 GCA_019656275.1 Rhododendron kiyosumense
GCACATATTCTGTTTTATCTCCCAAATTTATTTCTGAGTTTCCCATTCTCTGGTGTTTGCTGAAATTTGGAAACTGGTTTTCTCATGTGGAACTAAATTTCTCATGATCACCACATGAATCCAAAAGACCGTTTGTAAGCAAGAGGTTGGAGGTACGGTGTAGTTGCAACTAGAATCCAGGGAGGTACATTGAAAAGATTTATGATCTGGACCCCAGAGACACCATGTAACTCGACCTTGTAGGGGATGGGGTAAATACTCATGGAGCTTGTACTTACATGACTACTTACTAGTGTCTTGGCAGGGTGACTTGGAAGCGTAGTTGCAAGTCATCCATTTTTCCTAGACATAGAGTACATGGAAAAGATTTAGGATCTGGACCCCGGAGACACCATGCAACTAGACCAAGTAGGGGAAAGGGTAATACTTGTGGAACATGAGATGCATTTACATGACTAGTATCTTAGCTGGGGTTACTTGGAGCTATATGGAGCACGTTTTTAAAATTAATTTGTCTATTAGGAAGAGAAATAATATATTCCATTGTATGAACAGATTATGAGTTGATCATATGTTTGTCTAACTATATGCTTTGTTTTCTGCTATTACTATGTGCAGGTACATTGTGTTTTGCCTCAGGCAAACCAGCCAAGAAGTGGACCTACTGGGGGCGAAGTTACTGATTATCAATTCTACTGTCTTCTCTCTTTTGTTTGCAACTTCTGCATGTCCTGGATTGATAATTTAGGTTTGACATCTAGGTTTAGTGATTGGAGCACCCATTAAGAAAGCTACAGGAGGTTGGATGGGCGAGCATTCCTGTTATGACTTGAGTTACCCTTGTATCTGTGGTTTTGACGTTTACGTTTTTATTTTTTACTTGGTAATTGGCACGTTGACAATTTATAATCTATACTTGATAAATGACGTTATTTTTGAAAGAGAGGAACTTGCGTAGCTGGAAAACAAAACAGAAACATTTGTGAATTGGTAGATGTGTAGAAGGCCCACCAGATGTTCCTTGTTCGTTTCTTTTCTTCATGCCTACTAATCATCATAATTAGCATTGGAAGGCTTTTTTTCTTTTTTTTTTTTAAAAGCAGCAGCTTATATTAATTAGAATAGCTCACCGGCACTTACATAACGAGGTTTATTACATAACGAGGTTTATTATAAATATCTTAGACAAAGTCAAACTAATCATTTAAATATTGTAAAATGGGAAAAAAACAAGGCATTCAATGTCTTTCACCCGATCTAGATGTTGAGCCTGACGCAAACAATGTTACTTGCAATCTTTATATTATCTTCCATTGGAAGGTTAATAATTGTCTCATTTGATGGAAGTGCTGCTGCTGCTGCGATTCTTGGTGCAATTTTAACCAAGATTTACATAGGGGTTGGGTGTGACAGTTTTTCTAGTTTTTACCATTGTGGGAACAGCTATGATTGCTTTGTTTTGGTATATAAGAGAGAGAGAGACCAAATGAAGGAAATTTGTCACTCCCACACGGTATACTTTTTCAACCTTGTTTACTTTACTTGTTCATTGTGCTGCACTTTCCTCGTTTATTAACAGATGAGAAATATACCTAAAATAGCTCTGCAAAACCACGCAAAATACTGACTACGTATTTTATTCTTATGACTTGGGAGACTACCTTAATTTCATAATTATCTCGTAAACATACAAAATGAAAATATGCACAATACATAAGGGATCAATGCATCGGCCAAAAACCCTAAAAACAGAAAAGCAAAGATAAAATAAAAAACAAGCAATACAAATGTAAGATGCTTGAACAACTTTTTTCTTTTTCTTTTTTTTTTTTATTGAGGAATGACATCCAACAGATATTTAACTTCTTAGAATCTAAAGCACTAAACAAAGAAGTGAACACAGATGATGTTTATACTATGATCAGTAACTTTTTTCAAAATGTGGAATTGAACCAAAATAGAGAGAGGTAACCTAAATAGATGAGTATGAGCAAAATTATCATTCTAGAATATCATCTATGTGTCCGAAATAAATAAGAAAGAAGTCATACAATACCTATTACGCGACATTGTAATCGGCACCAGGCATTTACCTGAACTCCGTGTTAGTAAACAAAAAGGTCCAGGAGGACTAGGACTAGTCACATAATTGATGTGTAAACACGTGAGAGGGGGGGCGAGTGCAAGCGTGAAAATGTATTTAGAACACATCTCAAACTACTAAAATCTGCAAGAGCGAGCATTAATGCAGTGCAATGATTGATACTGAGAGAGTGAGAGTGCTTGATGTTTTGAAGGATTACGCGAGTAATGACCGATTGAGTGAATAGTATACCGGAGAATTAACTTTCTTTGTGCAGAAGAATACTACTCCACTAGTATAGTAGTAAGAAATACTTAAAAAAGAGCCTAAAAAAGGCAAGGCAAGGCAAAATAGGAAAACGAATGCTGGGGTGGAGTTCTCCCAGAAACCTTATCCCCTGCCATAAATCTGTTGTCTCTCTCTCGACACGAGAACGTCGAAAGTAGTTGTAATCCAAAAGCTCTCCGTCCGGATTCTCTCTTTCATCACCTCAAAATAACAATACATACATACACCCGGAAGGAAGGAAGTCACAGTAATCTCAGCCCAACCCACCAGCGATCTTTTGGTTGCTTAGAATTTTATCTAGTCGTTAACAGTTAGTCGTATATCTTATCTGCGTTATTCATTAATTCCCTTCCCCCACCGCCTTGGGATGGTGGCGGTGACAACTTCCTTTGAGTCGCTGCCGCTAAATTACATTTGCAGCAGCACCACAACATTTAGGAGGCCTCCCGCCAGCCGAAGATGGGAACCTTTTCTTCGAAAGCAGCTGATGGACGAAACTACTCCGAGATTAACAGGATTAAGAACAAGGCGGCCATCGTCGTTATTCTTGTGTCGTCCGGTGATGGCATCGTTGGGAGGGCTGCTGGGTGGAATGTTCCTGAAGGGCACTGACACTGGGGAGTCCACTAGGAAGCTTTACTCTCAAAATGTTTCGCTCATCAACTCCTTCGAATCCAAGATGTCAACCCTCTCTGATTCCGAATTGAGGGAAAAGACTTCCTTTTTCAAGGAGCGTGTCCGCCTTGGTGATTCTTTGGACTCTCTTTTACCTGTATGCCCTCCCTCCTTCCTCTTCTTTCTTCTTCTTAACTTAACCCTATTTATTCCTCCATCATGTATGCTTTAAGAATCGTTACATTGTCACTTATGGTTTAAGCTCACGCCTTGATTTAATGGTGTATCATCAAGTTCTACACCAATTGGAATTAATGCTCAATAATCCTCTGGGAAAAAATATAGATTTGGAATTGTTCCCGTGGATCTAAAGCTAGTCGGCATCATTTAGAATATTGAATTTAGAAGGGAAAGATGGATACTCCCTATGGAGATTTTTTTTCTGGTGATTCAAACAATTAAGAAAATCGAATGAGAACTTTGATTGCCGGCTGGTGAATATTAATAACTTGACCTGTTTTAGTTTCACTCTTTCTATGTTAGAGGAACATTGGGTATGCAGCACTGGGAAGAGCAGTGAATCTGTTATTTGGATATGATAAGAATTTCTATGGTACTCTCCATTGAGGAAGCTGGCTTCAGAATCCTATAACCCTATTTTTCGTCTGCTTGTTCTTTTATGTCAATCTTCATCATGATTGAAATTTTTGCAGGAGGCATTTGCTGTCGTGAGAGAGGCTTCAAAAAGGGTTCTAGGCCTTCGACCTTTCGATGTGCAGCTGATAGGTGAATTGTCCCGTTAAGTTGCTTTATCTGTGTAGTCGGTTGCTTTCTTTTTCTAAATAGGGCCTGGAAAAAAGCTTGGAAATGTGGCGCACTAAGCCAGGAGATGGAAAAAGAACCTGGTGAAATGGTGGTGAAATATGTCGACATAGTTGGTTTCAGAAAGCAAGGGTAGCATCCCTCCTGCAGTGTAAGATGGAGGGGCAGGCAACAAGAGCAAGAAGAACTTACTGATGGGCAGTAAATTTGGATTGAACTATGCAGGATACTTCTTTCATCAATCGTTAGTGGATGCTCTGAAACAAGTCGAATTTATTTTAGCAAACAGTGTTCTTGAGAATTTTTTCTTTTTACTTTTATTAGTTTTATTCCCTGCTGCCTTGTTTTGAAACCATTAATCTTTATACTACCAGATTATACAAATACTTTTTTTTTCCCCAAAAGATATATGGCCGTCTTGTTATGTTTGTGTTGAACACCAGAACCGTTGTTCTCAAAGTGGTTTTTATCTTGTCTCCTAACACGGTGTTCGAGACATTCAATTATTGAAATCTTTTTTTGCACAACGTTTGGCCATTTAGGTGGAATGGTTCTTCACAAGGGAGAGATAGCTGAAATGAGGACTGGAGAAGGGAAAACACTGGTTGCTATTTTGCCAGCTTATTTGAATGCATTAGCTGGAAAAGGAGTTCATGTGGTCACTGTCAATGATTATCTGGCACGGAGAGATTGTGAATGGGTTGGTCAAGTACCCCGGTTTCTTGGATTGAAGGTTGGCCTAATCCAACGTATGGTTCATTCTTTTGTTATCCATTATCTTATCATCCCTTTTCAGATGGATTTTAGGCTCACTGTTATTCATTCGGGTTGATAGTTTGCAAGCTTGTAGTTTTGCATTTCACGCTCTTTGCCTTCAATTCAACTTACCGATCAATGAACTTATTACCTTGCATCTGCTAAAACCGTCCTGTACTTGGTAGTTGAGACTTAAGCATACAATAGGCTTGTGATATTTTATTTGTAAATATGAAACCTGTTTTGGCTTTGCTCTATTTTTAGGTTTCCTTTCCCAAGTTAGAGCCATAATCTGTTCTTGGCTGAGATGCTAGGTGCAAGATACAAATGAATTACTTTCCTCTCGTACCTATGCCCTTAAAAGCTTTGTGCTTCGTGTCTACCTTGTCTATTCGTGTTTACCTTGTCTATTGTAATCTTCTTATTTGGAGGCATGTTTATTGACGCCAAAGTGGAAATCCTGAAGAAAGAGAATCTGTTGAGCATGCAAGATTATTAGCATGTTTAGAGGACTCTGGATAGCAGTTGTGGAATTCGGAGGTGCTTCTGAATGGACTTTCCTATAGGGATTCTTTAGGACGTGATATTCCAGTGAAGGAGGTGGAAAGGTGCTTCCCACATCACAATCTAAGGAATCTACCTACATTTCCCATCTAATGAATACCTATTTTGAATTACTGAAACCATCAGAAAGATCTTGACTGCCCCTCGTAGCGGTTTGGTACTATAAAATTCAATTCGTACCAAACCTCCATTCACAATACAATGGCAGCTTTAATAAAATGGTATTTTATGAGAATTTTCCTCACCGCGCTGTTCCTTGATGAGAATTTTTGCATATCACCTTATCCATTTTTCAGTTTTTCCTTTAATTGCCTGCCTCAGCTTAAGTTTATCCCATCATAAGGTTTACATTTTTACCTATCCCAAGGTGCTTATCTCCTTACTGTACCCTGGACCTCCCTTCAATGCGGAGTATAATGTTTTGCCACAAAACCCAAGTGCTCGAGTAACAAAATTGTGTACTTTCACGGTTCAATTGATTGTGTGCCACTAAATTTTCGTCTGCAAGGTGATAGCTTAACTTTCTTTAGTGATTTTTTGATAATGTGGTTCAATACATTCTGTATGTCCTGATCGGGTTAGTTTGTATTGAGATATTCATCCTGATGGTAGATGCTTGCCTCTTAATTTTGTAACTATGCTCTAATAATTGGTTGCTTATTTGGGCAGAGAATATGACAAGCGAACAAAGGAGGGAAAATTACTTATCTGACATTACATATGTCACCAATAGCGAGCTTGGATTTGATTACTTGAGAGACAATCTTGCCACGGAAAGTAATTTCAGTTCTACAGGATATTATTATAATCACCACTGTTTATCCTCTTTTTCTATTTCATCCTTCAAGCTCTTGCTTGATATAGATCATCTGAGTTTACGGTACTTCTGGTCTACAGAGTGTTGATGAGCTTGTTTTGAGGGGTTTCAACTACTGCGTAATTGATGAGGTTGATTCCATCCTTATTGATGAGGCAAGAACTCCACTTATCATATCAGGACCTGCTGAAAAACCAAGTGAGCGTTACTACAAAGCTGCTAAGATAGCTGCTGCGTTTGAACGCGACATACATTACACTGTAAGCAAAGTAAACTTGTCATTGGATTTAGTGATTAAGTTAGTTCTCGTTTAATTTTGAACATTGTACAGCAAAAGTTCTTTTATTTGGCTTGCAAAATGGTGTCTTTTTATTTGGGAGGGCCATTCTACGACACAGTTATGTATTAACCATTTCAAACTTATATCTCTGTTCTTTAGCTTTATTTATCTCCGGTGTACAAGGAGCAACTTATCAACTTGTTCAACCTGTATTATTGGCTCTCACATGGTTTATTGTGCACTGTGAGGGTGGCTTCCAGCTAGTAATCTTCATCGCAGTTTGTAATAAAAATTGTTACCCTTTGGAGCTTGGAGTTGCTTATGTTAGTGTATTACGACAAAATATATTTCGAAATCATTGACGCTAAATCTTAAGACCAAAAGTCTTGTTTTATGCACAGGCAAGATGTTATTGCCTAGTTTTTTTGTGGTGACCAGTCAGAAGCAACCTTGTTATTCTTTTCCTTACCAGGACTGCTCTTGCAGGTTGATGAGAGGCAGAAAACCGTGTTACTTACAGAACAGGGTTATGCAGATGCTGAGGAAATTCTGGATGTAAAAGATTTGTACGATCCCCGGGAACAATGGGCATCATATGTTCTGAATGCCATTAAGGCAAAAGAACTCTTTCTTAAAGATGTGAACTATATTATCCGTGGCAAGGAGGTCCTCATTGTGGATGAGTTCACTGGTCGAGTTATGCAGGTGATTCTGTTTAGCTTATTTGTGTACTTGGGTGGAACCTTTTTTTTTTTTCCTTGATGAACCTGAGTAGCCCAATTTTGAGAGCACAACTTCACCTCTAGAACTGCAATCTGTACAGTGAACTGGTGAGGTAATAAAGTTACCCTTTGCTTGTATCCTTATCAGCGGGTGTTTCTCTGTTGTTTATCTTAGTTATTGCCAATTGCATGCTGAAGCCATTTCCAGATTCCAGTGAAATCCCGATTCTCGAGTTGATAAACAACTGTATTACCATAATCTCACTACATTGGCAGCCTCACAACTCATATATGCTTTGTGCTAACACTTAAGAGTATGTCTTAATCATTATGATTGTCTTACTTCTTGTTGTAAGTTGTAATGGCTGCAAGGCAAGTTGTTAGCATTTGTCTTCTTATCATACATAAACACGAGCGACATTAGGTCGTTAAATTACCGTTGAGGTTGAGCATGTGTTGTGGACATGCTGACCACATGATTTATTATTTGCAGCTAAATGTTGATCTCCTTCCTTATATTTGCTGGTTGCCTCCATCACTACCGATCCTTTTTGTTTTGCCCGGTTTACCCTCTAATGTCAGTTCATCCTCTTTTTTGCCTCGGATACAATCACCGATCACCTTTAAGACCTCACTCTCCTATTGTCCCTTGGCATAAACTTGTCTGGTTTCCAAAATTCATCTCTCTGTCTTAACCAAAATACCTTTGGATGGTTAATAGGCAAGTTTAGTGGAAACCTTCACAACTACATTCAGATAGCTTGGCTAGACATGATTTACTATCTGCGGGGAGTTTTGTTTCTCTTTAGCTCCTTGAGCTTTGAAATCTTGAAGGATTTTCCCTTCTAGACAATTGTATTACTTGTTTTGTTTCAATGAATTTTTTATGTTTCAAAAAATGAAAAACATCTGATAGCCTACATCATATGGTAGGCAAATAAATACAAAAGAATCATTAAGTGGAGTTATCGATGGACTAAAGTGGATACTTATTTTGGATGCCGGAAAACAAAAATAGTACATATAATTCTACAACATCAACAATTATCTTGTGATTAAGAAAAGGTCAAAGAAATAGGTACTCATTTAAGTCAGAAATGACATTGATAAAAATAACAGAAATAAAGTTCTACGACTATTTTTATAGTAATGGAAAACTGCTCATGCACATCATTTTCAATCTGATTATCTGTGGCTACAGAGAAGGTACGACTATTTTTATGGTAATGGAAAGTACTGCTCATGTACATCATTTTCAATCTGATTATCTTTGGCTACAGAGAAGGAACACACTACTGCACTTGCAGAGCCTTGCTTCAGCCACATTGCCTCGGTGCAGAACTCTTCTACTCCGTTTTTTCTCCTGTATAATGTTTAAAAGCCTCTCTTTTTCTAAGTTTGTTCCCTTCTTTTTCTTGTGCATCTAATCGTGCATGAATTGCATCTTTGAGTTATTTTTGCCAACCCTTGCTTATACCAAGTGATTTCAGCTTGAAGACTTTCAATGCAACTATCCATATTTTCTGGAGTTCATAGACGTTCTCCAAGGAAGGGTAAAACCGTATATGTGTAGAAAATATTAATCGGCAGAAAAAGAAGGGAAGGAGTGGGTTTGTATTTTGTAATCTCCCACAGGAATACTTCTTTACAGAATTCAATTTGAAAAAAGCAGGACATTTTTGTTATCCAGTGTTATCGTGTTTGTAAGATAAGAAACAATGAGCTTATCCAGCTCACATCCTGGTCTGGTTACTAGCTTGATCCCTGCTTCAGTTACTGGACCAAAGTTTTTTTCAGTCATTCCCTTGGGACAAGTTCAGTTAACTGTTGATAGCAGAATTTGTGTAAAAAAGGCCGGACAGAGCAGTTAGGTTTCTCTTTATTGTTCTCGACTCCTCGTCTCTCTTGCTCTCTGTGCAACATTTTTTTTTCTGTCTGCATGATAGGATCACACATGGCAGATGTACCAGTTTTTGGTGATAAATAGGAGGCATGGAAGTAGATTTCTCAAATGCCTAACTGTTACAGTTGTTTTCTTGTATGGCAGGGGAGGCGTTGGAGTGACGGGCTCCACCAGGCAGTTGAAGCAAAAGAAAGCTTACCCATTCAGAATGAAACTGTTACCTTGGCGTCTATAAGTTATCAAAACTTTTTTCTCCAGGTTGGAACAGCTTCCAGATTAGAAGAGAGGACTTTAGAAACCCATTCTCTTTTTTTTAGCGTTGCTAATGTTTGGCTGCAATGTCTGTTATAGTTTCCGAAACTTTGTGGGATGACTGGCACTGCAGCAACTGAGAGTGCTGAATTTGAGAGTATATACAAGCTGAAAGTGACAATAGTGCCTACAAACAAAGCCATGATAAGAAAGGTGGGGTAAGCAATTTATTTGACATGAAACACTGCACGCTTGTCGTTCAAAAAAAAGAAGCACTGCACCTTGACCCGAGTAGCACGGGCAAGATTCTGACACGCTGGCACGGAATTTTCAGTAGATACAGCCTACAGGATACAATTTGCCATGGACATATGAATCATATATTTCTTTGTGTCCTACATGTAACTTTTTGGCTTTTTGCAACCTAGCTCACACAAACCTGCGAGTGAGAGAAATGGAGAACCAGATTTGTGAGTTAAATAAGCATTTCTCTTTAATCTAGATAAAGTAAGATGTACTATATATTGCGTGCAAGTGTACATGCATACCAATATGTATTATTAAAAAAAGAACGTGAACGCAGACAATCACTTGTGTCTTTAATGCTTATCAGATCTCCTCATTCCTTCAACTTATTTCTCAGGATGAGTCTGACGTGGTGTTCAGGGCAACTACAGGAAAATGGCGGGCAGTTTTGGTGGAAATTTCTAGAATGCACAAAACAGGTCGCCCGGTGCTTGTTGGCACAACAAGCGTCGAGCAAAGTGATGCATTATCAGAACAGTTGCGTGAAGCTGGGATCCCTCATGAGGTGGGGCTTTTAAACAATTTGCCTTGTAATAGTATTTTCTTTAGGGTAGAAATTTCACTCCTTGGAAAACTTTGGTCGTGATCAGTGTCTTACATGATAAATTTTTTCCATTATTATCAACTCTCCCAGATTTGGAAAGATTTTGATCAATGTTTGTGTAAAGGTTCTCAATGCCAAACCAGAGAATGTAGAGAGAGAAGCTGAAATTGTAGCGCAGAGTGGTCGTCTTGCAGCAGTTACAATAGCAACCAATATGGCTGGTCGTGGCACAGATATAATCCTTGGTGGTAATGCAGAATTTATGGCAAGATTGAAGCTTCGTGAGATTCTGATGCCAAGGTATCATCTATCTTCTTCAATTGTTAGCAATTTTTTGTTGCTCATTCAGCATCTGCTAAGGTATCATCCCGCCACCCCCAACACACGCAGTCACACTTTCCACTTTCGTAAAACAAAAGAAAATGCTAGGAGAAAAAAAGAAGAAAAAACAAGCGCATGAATATATATAGAAAAAGTTACCATGATATTCCTCGAGCTTGATATAGTAATACACATGAACAGAACCAACAGGTTATAGTAGTACTCATATACTCCCTCCATCCCAAATTAAGTATCCCTTTTCACTATTTGGGAGGTCTCAAAATATTGTTTATATCTTTTTTATCTATAATGTTTTTTACATGCAATATGGATCTTGTTTGATAGATCTTAATTAGTTCTATTATACAAAATTTTAAAAATCTTGAAAAACGTTATACGTTGAAAAATATAAATTTTTTTGTAAATGGCACGACTGCCAAAAAAGGACACTTATTTTGGGACGGATGGAGTACCTTTCTATCCTGTAGGTTTGGTTTTCGAGTCTTTCCCTTGCACTGTTTTGGGAGAAATTTCCCGATGTAAGGAAAACATGAAATGCATGCACATTAATGCGTATATGTGTAATATCTATATGCGGAATCCTAGGTCAATCCTCAAGACTTTTCGTGAGCCCACATGCAAATTAGATGTGCTTTGATGTCTACTTCACATTATAGGTCCATGTGTAAAACCCAACCTAGTGATGTCTGGGCAAGGATGGGCAGGGCATCGAGATGATAGCCATCCCTAGCTTTTAGTCCTTTAGTATCATTTCTAATTTACATAAATTAGTCCCCTTTTATTTTACTCTACAGGTTAGTAGTACATGCATTAGGAAGAAAAAGGCCTAGCCTCACTCTTCTTATATCTGTCGCACACTGAAACTTCATAGGATGATGGTTGTTTTTAACGTGTTGGCATTGATTTACAAAAGTGGTACAGAACAGGAAAGGTTCGTTATAAGGTGCAACTGTAGATTAAGTAAGACTACCTATTTTCTACATTGATACCGTTTTGCAGGGTTGTTAAGCCTGCTGAAGGCGTTTTTGTATCTGTCAAGAAACCTCCTCCCAAGAAGACGTGGAAGGTTTGTTTGAAATTTTGGTCTATGCGAAATTTGTAAATAGTCCGGATTTCTTGGATTTTCAATATATCATTATCCTTATTTCCCTATGCTACAATCTTCAGGTGAATGAAAACTTATTTCCATGCACACTATCCCAAGAGATTACCAAGTTGGCTGAGGAAGCTGTACAATTAGCTGTCGACACATGGGGTCAAATATCGCTTACTGAGCTTGAAGCAGAGGAGCGGCTATCCTATTCTTGTGAAAAGGTTAAAATCCATCGATACTGATATGCAGTGGGACTTGAAACAAACCCTGTAGGAACCAGAAACTTAAACATTGTTAGCACTTTTAACCAAAAAAAACATTGTTATCACTACACTCAGCTTTGTGCGTGTTTGAGTACCTTATTTAGTCTACTTTGCATGTTTGTCTGCTTGCCTCTCCACGTGCAAGATGTGGCTGCTGTTTGCTAATAATCCACTGTCGTATCAGAGTAAACCAAATAATCGGAATTCAAACTTCACTGTGGCTACTTGATAACTTTTGTGTATTCACATGTTTGGCCGCAAGAGATTGGTTGTTTTGATGAAATACATAATTAAGTGGCGCCCTCTCCAACATTTTACCCTTTAAATTAATAGATTGTTACCAATATAACATTCCCAAAGTTGTGATTCCTTGTCACCTTACACCTTGAGTAGTGGATGTAGTATGTACATGAAGTAACATCTTACTGTATTTGTAGGGTCCTGCTCAGGATGAAGTAATAGCTAATCTGCGCAGTGCCTTTCTAGAAATTGCTAAAGAATACAAGTTCTATACTGTGGAGGAAAGGAAGAAGGTAAATCTGCTCTCTGAACCTTTCACTGTTTAATAGCCATGATGAAATAAGTTCTGATATAGTTTGTCATGTGACACCAAACACAAGGTCCTGGTCCCATTCAAATATATTAAATCCATATGGTTTGATTGCTCAGACAAACAATTTTTTAGTCAAAGTTAGTTTAAGCAATGGAAACCAATTGAGAAGTTTATAAGTAAGAATGATGAAATTGAAGAAATAATTTCATCACAGAAAGCTGGATAGTACATATTAAAATTTTTTCTCCTCCACTGAGGGAATAGATTGTAATCATCAATGCAGGTGGTATCAGCTGGTGGTCTTCATGTGGTGGGGACAGAACGCCATGAATCACGTCGTATTGATAATCAGGTTTTACTTTCACATTTTGGGTCTAGAGTGGCAATTGAAATTTGGAATATCATATTGCATTCTAAACTTCCTCTTCTACATCTCTTTATTACTCTCTTCACTTACTTTTATTACTGAAATAGTGTTCACCACAAAGAAATTGCCATTATGCTTACATTTTTAATTGTGCAGCTGCGTGGTCGTACTGGCAGACAAGGGGATCCTGGAAGTTCTCGCTTCTTCCTTAGTCTTGAAGATAATATCTTTAGGATTTTTGGTGGGGATAGAATTCAGGTTTAATCTCTGGACGAGAATATGCTTGTTTTGTGCTTGAAGATATGGTTGTAGAAATTCTTAACAGTAAGACTTACAGGGTTTGATGAGAGCTTTTAGAATTGAAGACCTACCAATCGAGTCCAAGATTCTGACAAAAGCACTTGATGAAGCTCAAAGGAAAGTGGAGAATTACTTTTTTGATATTAGGAAGCAACTGTTTGAGTACGATGAGGTTTTGAACAGCCAAAGAGATCGTGTGTATACAGAGAGAAGGCGAGCCCTTGAATCTGACAATCTCCAATCTCTTCTCATCGAATATGCTGAATTGACAATGGATGACATCTTAGAGGTAAATTGTATCAATGTAGTACAATACTAAGTAATCCCATCAAAAATTTGTTATACAGATGCTTTGGCATTGTTTGTTCAATTGATTTTAATAATATGAACAGGCAAATATTGGGCGCGATGCTCCGAGAGAAAACTGGGATCTGGAAAAGCTCATTTTGAAACTACGACAGTAAGTGTCATCCGTCTCTCTAAGTGCAGTTGACATTCTGTTATGACACCTTTAAAAATTCTCCTGTTTTGTCCATATTCCTTACCCATGGGCCGTTTTTCTAGTGAAACAGTTTTTTTCTTATCAGCTCAAGTGATCAGTTGACCAGTTCAGGTTATTTTAAAGATCAGATTCCTGTGGTTTCTATTGTGGCTGATTCCCATGTAATCTGATTGATAAGATAATGATTTAAGTTGCTTGGATAATTCTACAAAGGGCATGTATGCCCACACTTCTTAGCACTCCTGAGACAGGCATGCTCTCACCCTTGTTTGTGCAAACTATGTTAAAGTTGGCCGTGTCATGGTGTAACAACAACGACCTGTGTTGGCATGTGCTGAGCCTCACATTAGGGTGGCAGACGTTAGATTTTGTTCCAATGGATGGAGTCCCGGATCCTGCCTCATCCTTGACACACTTGTCTCCCAACTTCAATTTTGTTTCAGACTCAGAAACTCAATGGTCGTTCCTTACCCTTTCACCAGCCCGCCTTGTATGGCTTCAGAGAAGAAACTCAAAGAGGCGTTGCATGAGTCTCATTATTGTGCAATTCCAAATAACAAGCAATCATAGAGTTTTGACGAAAAAGAAACAAAAATTTTGATGGGAGACTTTCGAAAAAGAACTGTATAGGGAGCGAATGGTAAAGACTGTTAAAGCATCCAACTCCAAACCAATTGACAAAGAGTGGAGAGGCTGTCCAGGCTCATATACTAGTTTTGGAAGAGATAATTAACCAATTTGGGACAAATCCCAACACTCCCCCGCACGTGCGACCCCTGACTCGCACGTGGAGAGATAAACAAAGGATCCATAACCTCACAACAAATAATGGTGCACTTATGGCACAAATAAGGGGGGAACAAATTCTCCAAAACCCTAGCTCTGATACCATGTTAAAGCATCCAACTCCAAACTAATTGGCAAAGAGTGGACAGGCTGCCCAGACTCATATACTAGTGTTGGAGGAGATAATTAACCAATGTGGGACAAATCCCAACAAAGACCTTTGATGAAACTTATTTTTGGAGAAAGAACATTATAAAACTTCTAGGGGGGGGTTGGAATCGAAGATTAATATAACAATATTGGTCAAGTATGATTCCAATGATTGAAGAGGGGCATTTGTCCCTACTGAGCCTATGCTGGCTCCACCAGTGCTCCTATCTGTAGTTCGCATGAGAGATCTTGAGAAATTAAGTACGGAAAATGAATCAAGTTACATCCTTTGACAAACTATTTTGGATGAGTTTGCTACTTTTGGAGGCTCGGGAGAACTGTAACACAGGGTCAGGTCACTTATGTTTTGGGGCTGACCACAACCCGATAAACGAAATGTGATCAATATGGAATTTGGGCAGGTTGAAGGGACAATGGCCGACATTGGCATGTGTTGGGTCAAACTTCGTAAGTTTGCATGGGGAATCTTGGGTAAATAAGTGAAGCAATGAACCAAGGTGTTCTTTTGGTTGAATTCCTGTAGAAGTGTTCGAAGCTTCCTTCTGGTGCCCTATATATAACTATTGTACTCTTACCTACATGACTTCATTACGTATGTTTGGATAGTTGTTCTATCGGTAATATTTCTAAGTTTCACTGCCGTTGTGAAGTTGGTTTTGCTAACAATGACCCCATATCCTATGTCTGTTAGGTATTGCTATTTGTTGAATGATTTGACCCCAGATTTGCTGGCAAGCAAATGTTCAAGTTATGAGGAACTGCGAGATTACCTTCACCTTCGTGGTCGTGAAGCATATCTGCAGAAAAAGGTTGGTACTTTTTTTGGTCTCATTGACCAGAAGATTTTCTTTCTTTTCAGGCTTTGATATCAAGCACCTGTAGCCTGTAGGGGGGCAATTTATTTGAATTTCTTTGATCACATACTCTTGGGGTAGAAAAAAAAAGAATAAAAAGTCAGATTCGTTGATCACCTACAATCGGAAGGAGGTCATGTAGGAAAATGGTAGTCGTAATAATGAAGAAATATATTGATTGTTAAGATATTGGAGCCATGAACAACATTGATTTAGAATATATCTGCCTTGAGGAATGTACATCTAGGATATCTCAAGTTACATCGACTTTGATCTGATTCAAAAAAGGCAGAAACTCAACCTGCTCATTCTTTTTCAGATGTCATATAAAGTTCATAACTGTCTTCTGCAGGATACTGTAGAGAAACAAGCACCGGGATTGATGAAGGAAGCAGAGAGGTTCCTTGTTTTGAGTAACATTGATCGCTTGTGGAAAGAACACTTGCAAGCTCTCAAGTTTGTTCAGCAAGCTGTGGGTTTACGTGGGTATGCACAGAGGGATCCACTCATTGAGTACAAGCTTGAAGGCTACAATCTGTTCATTGAGATGATGGCACAAATCAGAAGAAATGTCATATATTCAGTTTACCAGGTTTATAGTTAGTTGTTGGAGCTAGCTTACGTCATCACAAATGTGCACAGCAGCGGCTACTTATTCTTTTGTTTCTTCATTTTTCTGATATCACTGTCTTATTTGTCAGTTTCAACCAGTGTTGGTGAAGGATGAGGAACAACGACAACAGAGAAAGAAATCAGGCAACTCAGTTGCAAATGGAAGGAGGGGTAGTGATGGTAATGACCCTGATCCTGTTGGCATTGTTGACTCGTCCTCTTCAACACCTGTCGCCAGGCCCCAGGCTACTTCATGAAACCAAACACGCAAGCTCATCAAGGAAGATTTCTCCAGAAACAACTCAGATGGGATGATGGATTGGATTGGAGCTATAAGGATTCTCCTGAGTTTAAGCACCCTCATCGAGGTACCCCCTGATTTTTGTGTATGCACAGGACACAAACAGACCCTCGGAATATGTGGTGGTCTCATTTTTCGAGTCAATAAAAACTATACGACGTTCCCCATTTAGCAAAGGAAAGTGGTGCTCCGAGTCCCAAGGGCTTCTGGATCGAAAAATAGGCACCGGATCTACGAGTTGTGCATAGAATGTGGATATATAGATTCGAGGCTTGTGATCCTTGGTTGTAAACCTTTCTATTTGCCGGTCAAACGATACTTGTTACCCTTTTCCCAGTGATCTGGGAAACGTAAGTGGTTAAGATTCATGACTATCTACGCAAGACACAATCATGTACAGTACCTTGTCATATCTCGGTCATGACTTGCTTTTGTTTCACTGTCACACATTACGTTTATTTTTTTTATTAAACACATTGCGGTACTTTAAAATCATTATTTTAGTCCCGGAAAACCTAGTATATGATTTCAAAGATATTACTAGTAAAAGTCCAATACATATTTAAGTTGTATTTGGGTCACAGATTTGTAAAAGGGATATGTCAAGGAAAATGAAAATTGTCGTAAATCATGGGAATGCATTAAAATCTTCCCTCGTATTTTCCTCTTTCCTAAATCCCTCGAGCAATTCAAATTCATGGACCAAATACAACCTTAGCGATCGGATAGAATACAACCTTAGCAAAAACTGACCTTACGAAAAAGGTACTAAGTATTGTTTTCAGGTGCATACGTACCTGCAGGACTGAAAGTATTAATCCAAATGTAATGTAATGTATTGATTTGATTTTCTGTGTGCTGCGCATGTCCCTCAAAACTTCTTTTTCTGATGGAAAACATCATTACTAGGCCTGCCCTCAGATTTTTAGGGCTCTAGGGAAAATTATTAAAAGGGACTTACGTAATGTTGTTATTAAAAAAAGATAGTAAATCGCATGAAAATAACATTATTTAAAGGTTAACAAATCATAATATATTTCTTATGTAAGTATTATATTTAATTATTCAGGCCCTATTTGGATGCAGATATATAATTGGTTTAATTTTGTACAGTAAAAAAACAATCTGATTAAATATAAAGTTGCAATATGTAAGGGAACAAAATCGGTGGAATTTAAGGTTTTGGCCATGTATTTTGCCCAACTGTTTTCACTTTTCAATGCTAATGCCTCCTTTTTTTTTTTTTTTTTTTTTTACAGTAAGTGGTATTTATTATGTACTAAAGGCGGGGGCATATACAAGTCAGATTTTTTGAAAAAAAAAATTTCTTGTTTATTGTTTGATCTAATTTTCACTAATTTTAATAAAATCCGACTTGCACATGGCCTCTAGTATAAACAATAGGGAGTGGACATATTTCATCAATTTGGCACTTGTAAGACCAACAGCTGAGGTTACACTTAGGTTGGAGTTGAAACAAATTACTACAAAATAAATAGAGAAAGGAAAATCAAAATGTAGGTAAGAAGCATACCTCTTTTAACGAAGGAAGATTTTTTTCGGAATAACAGCATCCAATAGGGCTTCAAATAAGTGGCTTTTACCTTAGCCATGCCATTGAGAGAAAGAGAAGAGTATCAGAGAGAGATATAGGAAAAACTCATTATTGAATTGGAGAGAGATAGAGAGAATTGGGTAGGGCGTTTTTTTTTAAGTTCAACACAAACTCTTGAATGGAAAACGCAGTTGGACGATTCATGTCATTGAGAGAGGAATTGAATAAAACACTGAGTGCAATTTTGTTCACCTTCTCTTAGAGTGGGTGAATATTATCCTCCTTATTATTGGTTGAACAGGTGCAATTTTTTTCCCTATTATCCCGTGGATATCAAATGGATGTAACGCTAGACATTTGAGTGCATGTGTCCGTACGGTCAATTATCAAACGGCAACAAAACTCTGAAAGCACGTAAGTTTTAGAACGAAAATGGCCCACGAAATCTTCTAGTTACATGATGCTAAAAAAATTAACGAAGGAAAATAGAAAACCAAAGTCAATTTACTGAATTGGGGGTAGGGATGGCCATCTCGGCCGATCCGTCTGTATCTGATCTGTTATCCGTCCCGAACGAATCGGTTTTTTTGGGATATTTCGGATATCGGAGCGGATTTAGATTTATTTTTCAAAAAACAAAAACGAAGTTCGGATCGGATTCGGAGGTAAGTCTGTCCCCGCCCTGATCCGCCCCGAATCCGATCTCCATCCCCGATATGCTCCCGAATATCCGAAAATCTATTTTTTTTTAATCAAAAATCCGCCTCCAATCTACCCCAATCTGTTCCCGAATACTCTTTCTGATAAAACATCTGAGGGTTTTTTTTGTTAAAATTTGGATTCGAATATCAGTTCGGATCTCCGTTTCCCGTTCGGAGTGGGAATTGAAGACCGAATATATATCCGTTCGGAGTTCGGAGCGGATTCGGAGGTCGGGTGGAAGGTTCGAATTCGGATATTGCAATATCCGCCTCCGCCTCCGATCCGTCCCGCTGCCATCCCTGGGGGTGGGGGTTGGTTGCGGCAATATATTCCTCAAGTAGAAAACTAAAAGTCAGAAGTTTACAGGGGAAAATGAGTAGAATAACTGTGGAAATTAAGAAGATGAAGGTACAAACCTGAAAGTTGTTGACATTTGACAGACTTCTTCTTCACAAAACTGGTATCTCTGGCTCTCTCTATTTCTCATGTAAATTGGGTCGTCGCCATGGTTGTGTAGATTGAAGGTTATTACGGTGGAGATTGTAGGCAGTTAATAGTGAAAGGAGAAGCAGTTACTACACGTGGAGTTCTTTGACAACAGAAGACGTGAATGTGTAGAGTTCCAACAGGGGATAGGCATTTTTTGACACTCTTACGATTTTGCCCCTACAGTTTTTACCCACAGTAGTTGAATGCAGAAGTTTTTTTTTGTGTGTTAGAATGTCAAATATATCCTCTAAATTAACTGTTTTGTTTTGTATGTTTTTTCTCTTGAGAAGGTATTTTGGAAAAGGGAAATACATGACGGGAGAGACACCAAGCTGGTGCTCCCCTTATATATTAGAATAGATTAGTAATATAATGGGGATGGATACAATAAAGGGCCTTAATGTGAGCCACAACTGTTGAAAATTGCACCCGTGGTTCTAGAACACCACTTAAAGCTAGACACACTTGCCATTCGTATGCACAGAAAATAGCAGATGAGCTAGAAAAAACATGAATGTAGGCATGATCTTGATCTCTAGCATCTTCAGATGAGCCAGAAAAAACATGAATGTAGGCGTGATCTTGATCTCTAGCAAAAGATGGTCCCCGACTGCTCTACAATGGATTCCAACCGGTAGCTCACATGAGGTCTGAGTTCAACCGCGATTTGAAACCTCAAAGTGAGATGTTGCTACACCAATCTTGGTGAAATGGCAAATACTCCACATTTCTCAATAGATACCGCAACTAAACAACTACAAACAGCAGAAACAATAGACAAGGAGAAAATTGGGCAAAATACTCCCCCATTGGGAATCTCAAATGAAAAAAACCTCGGTCTTGGCAAATGAGAAGTAATAAAGTTGTTTGTGATGATTTGTTCATGTAAATTCTGAGCCAATGAAATTTTTTCAAGTTATTTGTGATAAATTTGCTCCCTCTTCTTAAGTAGATTGGATTCTTGGAAACTTGAACCTGCATATTTTGGGCTGATCTAGAAGATACTGCCATGGCAAAGCATGCTTGTGCTTTCTACAGTGTTTGTTGCTGCTTATAATAGTCCAGGCTGTCCAGCATACTAACAAGCAGCACCCCAGTTGAATTTACCACATCTAAACTAATTAATGTCTGCAAAGGTCATCAAACAAACAAGGAGATTACCGCATCTACTCTTGATATTATTTCCTTTATTTCTGCTTATTCAGATGGTAAAAAGCTGCAATAATCCACCAGATAAGAAGAGTGATTAGGCAAGTGCCTAAGATACTCATCAACTCGGTTTGACAAGTTCAATCCACACGAATAAGACAGATGACTTGTGGTTTAGATGTTTCTTTTCTCACTGTTAATTGTTGAGTAGAGAAACGACAACAACAACAATCCACTGGCTGTAAATTGTTGAGAGAAGGGAGATGCCATGTATGTGTCAATTGTATTCAGTTTGTAATATTAATAAAAAATACACATTAAAGCAACCAATCTTTCTCAAAGGCTGAGACTTTGCGAAGCCTATCTTGGGGATGCTTCACTGCCATCCTTCTTTACAAGTGAGCATAGTACCTGCCTTGAAATGTAAGTCTCAAGCTCCCTGGAGACCTCCGTTAACTTCAAATCAAAATTACTTCTATACTTTTGCTTTGGTGTTGCTGCTGAACTGGATAACATGATCGGAGAACTGGAAAATCTTCTTCTTGGGCTCGAGAACCGTCCTGGGGATCCCGGAACCCTGCCCATGGAAATTAGAGGTGTCATGCCAGACCCCGCACCAGCCACATTTCTATTTGAATTCAACAATGGTCCACTTTTGGTCTCCGAGGGAAGTGGCTTCAGTGAATCACGTCCCACTACAGGTTCCTTTTTCATAAGCCTTTCTCTGGCCTTCTCAGCTGCTAATATTGCTTTGTCTCTGCTCATGCTTATTAATTTCCACGGGTCAATACTTGCACGGAATGGTTGCTTCTTAGTAAAGGTGCGAGGTTCTGGTTCTCCATCGATTCTTATGGATAATTGAGGAGTGCTCTGAAAGTCATGAGCAATTACTGTAAGACTTGTGTAAATAATTTGTTAGGACACAGAAACCAAGCCAGCTCATTAAATGTTACCTGATTTATTCGTGGTTTTCTGCATATAAACCGAGAGACAAATGTTGGTTTTTCAGGAGAATCAGAGTCAATGCTCTCGTCTGAAGAGGAATCTGAATCATCAAGTTCCATGGTCTGATTTTCCTCTCTCATTGCTAATATGTAGTCATATGTTCTCATTCCCTACAAGGAACAGTCCATGTCAACATCTAAGTTTATAAGATCATAAGCAAAACACAATGTCTTATACAGTGTCCCATTCAGTTTTCCAACAATAGTAGTGCGCTACCATCTACACGGATTCATCTTTGAAAGTGAGTCAGCTTGTCCCTGAAGATGTCACGGGCAGACAGCTCTCTTCCATGAATTGACATAGGGTCCAACCATTAGTATAACAATTTCATCTCCAATGAGTGCAGCCTATGCTGTACTACGTGGCAGAGTCTGAAATCTAGACTTGATAGTTTTTCCAGGATATGAGCAGACAATGTAATTTGGCCTCGTTTTACCATACTAATAGCTGAAACTCCATTTGCTATCTCCGAAATGGGTCTCATGCACACCGTGAAAGGAGAAATGCACAAATGTCTTCTAGTCTGGTATGTCTTGACAGAGCAAATCCAGCATTGGAGTAAGAATGCTGATTTACTATTATTGCTATTGTGTTGATATCATATGATAAATGGCGCATAAAGGTAAAAGGTGTTTGTGAATGTTGCAGAAAAACACTTCTGTGAGCGACTATACTTTGAATTTCAAGGAAATGTCAAAAAAAATTCCACTCCGGACACCGGTACCCATGGTTGTGTGTGTGAACAAGTTAAACAATCTTCAAACCCATTCCTTTTTCCTTCTTTTTTTGGGACATCTTCTCTTCAAACCCATTCCTTTTTCCTTCTTTTTTTGGGACATATTCTCTTCAAACCCGTTCTGTTTTCCTTTATATTTGCCATATTCCTCATTAACGAAATCAGATGGATCAAGAAACCAATGATTCATGGCTTCTTCCAGTGTTTTATTAAATTGGCCTGAGCACCAAAAAACAGTTCTAAGCATAGCTTAGCAAGGTAGCCACTGGAAATACCTTTCGGATGAGAACCACATGAAAGAAGAAAAGTTGTCCCAGCGCTGCTAAACTGTATGCTGTAAGAAGAACTAAAAAGACCTGTAACATAATGATAACTTAACCCCTTTTTTATCTGCAAAGAAAACATGAAAACATGGAGAACGGCAAAAAGAAGAGTTGGAAGATTACAGATAATGCTGCAAGAACTCCTCTGGGAAACTCTACGTAGAGTTTCTTCTCCAGCTCGCGTTCAACCCCTTTTTTATCTGCAAAGCATCTAACAAATATGGCAACAGCAGTTCCCCCTTCTATTGTGAGCTGTATTAAGGAATTTTAGTAAGGAGATTAACAAAAACAAGAAGAAAGGAACAGAAAACTACTTCTTCTTGGGATCTAATAGAGTTGATCTTGGAATGAACTGACCATTAACAGCAGAAAAAGCATGAGCAGAATGAATGTTGTGTAATTCTTTTTCCCGACACAGTTGTTCAACCACTGGAATAATTCAAACGGAAAAAATGGTGTTTACTTGTCAAAAAAAGGAAGAAATAAAATATATTGGTACATTGGAGAACACCCAACTTCTTACCCTGCAGTGGTGATCAAACCCTTCAACGCACCGATTGCAGGTTCTACAGTGCTTGCTGTGCTTTTTTACCTGCAAATTAGGAAAACAAATCAACAAAATCCAAAGTGAGAGGGGAAGATGCATTTCTGATAGCCCGATAGTTGGCTAGAATCATAAAATATAATGAATTTTGTTATTCGAAAGTCAAAGATTCATTAACTAAAGGGTGTGAGTCCCCTGCGCAGTTCGTACTTCACCGGCAATCTGGCACAATTTTGATTTTCCTAAATTACTCTAACTTCTCTTGTTTTACTAAAATCTGATTCCAAGTATTCAAGTTAAACAGTGAAAGGCTGTCAGTTTATATGTATTGCCTACCTCAAAATCGCAAAGCAAGCAAAATGAGATGTCATCCTCTCGGGGATCTGGTGCAATGGCGTCATCGTTCATGACAAGGGGAAAAGGGAGCAAGGGCTCCATTTGACCACTGGATTGCCAAGAATCCAAGTATTTCCTCCTTATAAAAGCTCTAAGGATCTTGCGCTCCAATCTTCTGAAAAACCTTGAGATAATCTGGCTTAATATAAAGCCATAACTTACATTCAGCAGAAATTTTGATTTGGATCTTCTATTCTTCTTTCTGATATGGGTTTTGTCAGATGGGTCAATTGCTGTACACCTTATAAACAGAAACATCACTGAAAGGGCCTGAAATATATAAGATAATAGAGGTCAGTTTCATCTGAGTTGTAACAGGGAGATTGAACAAAATAGAAAGGGCAGGCAGGTTATGGTGAAATATCGAAAGCCAATAAATAAATAGATTACCACAAAGGAGAAGATTGTCGTGACTGTGGTTTCTGCAATTCTATTTCCTAGGAAAAGCCCCAGGAAGCAATAGAAGGCCACCACCAGAAAACTGTAAACTGCCATTCCCACTATCTGCAACATCAGCAATTAAATACAGGTATGGAGATGATAAGTTTGAGAGGTGCAGAAAGAAAGTGAGCTTTGGGCAACTGTAGTAATAGAATAGAATAGAAAGCATACTACAAGCTGGTGACAGTACTGAAGTGCATCTTGTGAGGGAGATGAGCGAAATTAACATCATCTATAGTATACTAATCTCCTAGGGGCAGAAACATGAACTGCGGGGTTGCGGACATAAAGAAAAAAAGACCAGATCTTTGACATTTGTCTGTCTGTCTGTGATGAAATGGAAGGGAAGTGATTTTACCTGTAAAGGGTGGAGAGGTCGTTGCCAGCCATGGCGTCTCATGGCCTTTCCGTCTTTCCTATCCTTTTCTTCAAAATTTTGTTCCTGACGAAATTTCTGCAGCTTTATTTTGATCGATTCAGGGCAACACAGAAACAAACAAAGTAACAAACACACACACACATAGAGACGATGAGAGAGAGAGAGAGAGAGAGAGAGAGAGAGAGAAAGAGAGAGAGATCGGACAATCTTTGGAGATGTGGGGGCCGGGTTTGCAGTTGTTGAAACTCACGGGACGAACCGCCTGCACCAACGGTCGACCTAGACTATCGTTAGTTTTGAAATTTGAAATGTTTTTGGTGTCTTGGGAGAAGCAAGTATCCGTATGATATGACCGTATCACCCTAACGAAACATTCCGCAACTGGAGTACTCTGTTTCCCCAATTTTCTCTCTTTTTAAAGTGGCTGTGTTATTTTTAAATTGATTATAATTTTTTCATTAAATTTTTCAAAAATCATATTCATTGGATTTTAATAGATATATGATCAACACACATAAAAATTAAAGAAAAATAAAAATTGAATCCAAAAACACATTGAATCGAAACCAAATTTTTGTTTTTTTGCATGTGCGCCGATCATATATTTATTAAAGTCCGATAAACATCATTTTTTGGCAAGATTAATGTTTTCGTTGAGCTCTACAAAATAAACAAAGCTGATCATCAAAGTATGCTCAAAAAATAGCCGAAAAATTAAAACAGATCCAAGAAGATCAGCAGCATCATTTTATATACCAGGGATATATAAAAGTTTCTCATGAATTACTAGTACGGTATCATCCTAGCTAGGAGATCAGCAGCATCACTCCAAAATACTCTTCGTGCAAAACTTCTGTGATACTCCCACGCTCAGGAGTCAGGAAATGCTGCCCTTCTTAGGGAGTACGGAGTACTTGTTTTCTAACCTTTGATCTTCCAAGTACATTAGTTCGAGGTTTCAAAGCCTCTCCTCATATTTTAGAAACTTTTTAATTGCAACATTATCTATCTACCTAATAAAATACAAGAGTGCAGAAACGATACAAATACAAATTAAAAGAAAGACTGAGATTTATTTGATCCAAGAACTGATGTGTACTCTCCAACTCTCTTAAGAAAACACTCATATTCTTGCAAATATATTACAAAAATGCCATTAATTCTTTTTACCTACTGTTTGGTTTCTAGCGTTGGCATAAAAAAATAAAAATATATTACAAAAAAGCCCGTGCCTACGGTACTACCGGGGTGCGTAGTGCCATAAACATGGGCAAGCACTAGATCTAATATATAAAAGGAGAGCACTAGTTTAGTGTCTCCCTTTCTTGAAGCCCTGTCATGCTTTTTTATTTCCCAAAACACCCTCCCAAACCTACATAATTCACCAGCCAAATACTTCCTATACTTCTTAACTGTAAGAGAAAAAAAAAATTCAACTTCCCAAATTGAAATCCACACTGTGATAACTGCTCCTATTTTGCAACTGCCTACAATAGAACTTTCCCTCTCATTCATTTTAGAACAGCAACTATTCACATCATCTACACCCACAAGCCTTCCGATCAGGACCCCGCTTCCTCCCACATCTCCACCCTTGCTTCAATCCTCGGCGGGTCTCCCCTTCTCTCTCTCTCTCTCTCTCATCTATATACATATATATGTGTGTATCACATGTTCAATGGTGGCGTTGCTCTGCATAGAGTTGTGGATCAATTCACGCCATCAAATGTTGAACACTGACCACAAGAGGACATGGGTTCTTGCTAGACTATTCAGGAAAAGAATTCGAGGACCACCAAGGCATCAACATTATAACTTCCTATGAAACTGTTCATTTTTACCATGCCCATTGATCTCTTAATCCATGGCCTTCTTCCCTTTACTTCTGCCAACACTTTTTTTTTTTTTCGTTTTTAGATAATTCATTTTTGTTAGAAGTGTAGCCTTTTGATGACACTTTCCAGTGCGAATGTGGGTTTGGGAACTGATGTTTCATTCCTTACGCTATCTTAGGCCCCTCACTGTTAAAAAAAAAAGGTTAACAACTTGATCATATATATAAATTATAATTGAATTACTCCTACTTTGACAGTTTGACAATTTTTATGAAAGGTTCTTATGAAGGAATTGAATTATTCCTACTTTATTCTTTCTTCTTAATTAACTAGAGGTAGGGCACGCGATTCATGTGCAAGTCGGATCGATTATGACAAAACATGATCAAACAAATAATAAGTGGTTTAATCAAATTTTGTCAAAATCTAAGTTGCACACGCATCGCGTGTGCTCCGACCTCTAGTACCTCATTAATGAGCTAATCCAAAGTCTAAAACGGAACCATGTGTCCAACCGGAACCTTTTATATCAAAAGGCATCGGTTGTGAAGGATGACACCTAGGCAAAGTCAAACCTAACTTTGGAGCCTAAAGCAAAGATGAAAGATGGGCCTCTTTGTTGAACTATTATAAGGGATGCCAAAAATGGAGGGACCCCTTAGAATTTGTAAATTTCCGGGGCCTAAAGCGCCTCTCGAGTTTTAACTCAGGGTTGGCTCTGCCTAGAGGGTGGCTATTTTTATTTATTATCGTATTTCTTTACTATCCCATAAAAGGACTCTCTCAATCTGGAATATTAATGCTGGAAACCCTCACAAGAGTCCACTCACTCATCCAATTAGGGCCATCTTGTAATGACCCGACCCAACTAACTTGCAAACCATTCGCCTAATCACGTGGCTTTAAAAGTTAATCTCAAGTTATACAATAGCTAGTGAGACTTTACTTAAAAACCACTTGACTTTTCTTAGTTTCCCCGATGGGATTGGGGATGTCACACTTCTACGGGTTAAAAAGATTTGCTCCATATACTATGCAAATTGTGAACCCTACAAGAGTGAATATGGTTTGAAATAGTTTCATTTTGTTAGTTTTTTTTCCCCCTTTGCGTGAGACTAGCAAAGTATAAGTTGAGATGTGATAAGTGCCAAAATGGGTGCACAAAAAACAATGTTGTAATTTATACTGGTTAGGGAAGTGCTACAATACACACCCCTTATTTTGGTGTATATCATATGCACCTTCATTGAAACACACCAAAATGTTATGATTCCCAAAATGTTATGAATCTATTGCTAAAAAGTTACGAATTATATTGATGGGAATTTACGAATTTTTAGTATAAAAGTTACGATACGAAATAAAAATGTTATGAATGACCAGTCATACAAGTAATTTTTTATGAGATTGCACAATATGAACCACACAATAGGTGTATATGGTACACATCTTAAAGGGGTGTGTATTGAAGACTTTTCCCACATACATTGGCTAATTTGGCTCACAAGTCTCAGCCGCCTAATCATTTTTTATGCTAAGGTTATAACCGTCAAAACATTTTCTTAAAGAGATACAGAATATTCCTCCCTAAGAGTATCCACAATGCTATAATCAAAAATTGATAATCAAAAGTTGCTACATCAACTTTTGATTATTCATTTAAGAGATTGTTAAGATTAGCAATGTATGTGTCTACAATGGCATAATTAAAATTGGATAATCAAAACTTGTCACATCATCTTTTCAAAGTACAAAAAATTAAAAACTGTGAATTTTAGAAAATAGTTTTCTTGAAAATAGTTTTGAAACTAATAAATATTATTTACTAGAAATAGAAAATAGTTTTTGAAATTTTTTTTTGAAAAAAACTATTTTTAAATGTTTTCTAAATAAAAAAAATTAGTAAATTTTTTATTTTCAAAGATACTGTTCAAAAAGAAAGTGAGAGAGGAAAATGGGAGGGAGATAAAATATTTTTGTGTAATGATTGGTGTATTTGATTGAGAATATGTAGGATCTATTAAATTTGATTATTGTCAAAAGGTTGCTAGTTTTGGTTATTCAAAGTCCAAAATTTGATTATTTCTAAGGAGGTTGTTAAGTTTGATTATAGTATTGTGAACCATATTTTGCATAAACATTGTTAACTTTAAAAATATTTTACTTTTGATTACAGCATTGTGGATACTCTAAATTTATCCTTCTTTCTCTCCTTAGGCAATGTTGCCTTTTTCAGTGTATATAAAACAAAATTTTCCTTCATTTTGCATGTTGGTTTTTCTTATCGAAAGGGAAAAACGATTTCTCCTCCCTCTCTCCATGGGCTGCCACGCGGTCTTTCCGTCTTTGCGAGCCTAGCAGAGGCACATGCATAAAAAGATCATCACATGAGTCTCTTTCTCTCTTCCACCAACAGAAGTTCAGATTAGGGATTTTTTCAAGTATGGAATGGTGTTGTGCAGGGGTGTACAATATTTTGTTGTGCGCACTCGGACCGTTTATTCCGGCAATCAACGGTCCAGATTAATTAAAACTAAACTTTTACCGATAAAAGATATTTATTACCAATCAAAATTAAATATATATATTGTGGGCACACGCCCCGAAAATCGCCCGATTTTGGTTTGCGGCCCTC
>BPLS01000565.1:1242566-1258658 GCA_019656275.1 Rhododendron kiyosumense
CGGATCGCCGTTGATTGAAGTGGGCGGACGGATCGCCGTTGAAATTTGAGATTGAATTGGGCGGACGGATCGCCGTTGAAATTTGAGATCGAATTGGGTGGACGGATCGCCGTTGATTGGAATTGAACGAATTCTGCTCGGGCATAGTCCACCAGGGGTACAAATAAGTATTTGGTCCATCCGGGCTTCCATTTTAAGAAGGAAAGGTTTGGTCCATGGCAATTGGGCCCTCGGCCCAATAAAACGTGGCGTACGGTGAGATAAACCTGGCGTACGCCAGAAATCTTTCTGATCCGGCCCAGACCCGAGCCCAGACCCGGCCCAAACTGGTCCCCATGCTGTAAAACTTCCAGGCCACGAATGGGAACCGCCATTCCTCGGTTTTGAAGTCCCAAAGGCTTGAAAAATCTCCCAAACTCTTCCCCAACTTCCATCTCTCCCTCAATCTCCCTCGTTCTCCTTCACAAACACTTGTCCACAGTGCTCCATGGCGGAACCGAGCGGCAGCGGCGACGGGAACGGTGGCGGTGGAGAGGAGGCTCGGCCAAGGCACGGGATCGAGGTCCCGGGGCTTCCAATCGACGATCAAAACGTTGGAGGGAGTGAATCGGGCACTGGTGCAGAGATCCCAGGCGGTGGCGACGTAAATGGCGGCCATGCAACGGAGGTGGCCGACGGCGATAGGTGGCGTACGGCGGGGTCGACCGACCGTACGCCAGCCTCGGGCGAGGCAGAGGGTCCACGGGTGACTCGGTTGGACTCCCGGAGTGGGGTGGAAGGCCTGGTGGTCACGGGCTTGGGCCCAATCGGGGCCGACAGTGGCGGTGGTGATGCTGGCGGCGGTGATGACCGGCCGGAGACGCCGAGGAGAGATCCGGCAAGGGGTAAGGATGTCGTAGCGGAGGAGGGTTCCCTCGAGGCACCCACGGGGCCAGCGGAGTTCAGACCAGCGGCGGGGTCCTCAACGCACATTCCCATTACGCGCGGGGACTTCGCGGAGTTCGTGACAGAGGAGGTGTTAGCCCGGTTGCTGAGAGAGAATCCGACGGTGGTGGAGGCGGTGATGTCAGCCCGGGAGGAGAGGGTGAGACAGATTGCACAGGCTCAGGAGGAGGAGCGCCTGAGAGTGGAGGCCGAGAGGGCCAAGGCTGCAGAGGAGGCCTTTGTAGAGGAGACGGAGGCGGCTGAGCAGGCCCAGGAGGAGGGTGGCTTGGCTCGAGAGAGGGCAGTGGAGCGGGCAGAGGCGCTGCGGGCTGCAGGCCGGGCGGCCTTTGATGCTGGGACCTATGCTCCTCCGGAGCCACACTTGTTCGTACCCTCCGGGTTTGAGAGTTACGTCCCCCGTCGTGATGACTACGACGCAGAGCTTGTGCTGAGAGACCCTGAGTGGCACTTGTCAGTGGATTGGGCGCAGGTATTCCTTTCGAACTCGCTTTTGATTTAAGTCCTTCATTAATCATAACTGTACATAGCTTGCTTTTGCACGAACCTTGGTAGCATAGTGATGCCTGTATGCCTGATAGCTTGACTTGACTTGATAGATAGAAACTCGACCAGAGAGAACTTGAACTTCGACTGTAGACTTGCTAGAGAATTGATGAAAACCATGTGATAACGGACTTGAATCGACTGTAGGTTGCCTCGACTTGTTGATATTGGAACTTGAATTCGACTGATAAAATGCTCATGCCTTTGATTCGACCGAATAATTGCTTCCTTTGAAAAGAGAATCGACTTGAAAAGAATACCTTTTGCATATAAAATACCGTGCTTTTGGAATGAATTGTTTCGACCTCATAGTGGCTGTAGACCTTGAATCGACCCTCGAATGCAACTTTTGATCCTGGCTTGACTGCTTAGACTTGTGATTTTTCTTGATTCGAACTGCTTGCTGTAGCATACTGATGAACTTTTGCCCATTTGCTTTCTGTGATGTGCAGAGGACGAGAGGCAGCATGAGAGGGCACGGCGGTCCTGCTAGCTCCCTTGAGTTGTACAGAGGGCTGCCCGAGCGGGTTAAGGCCTTGGTGGACGCTGCGGGGTTCAGGCCGTTCATCCTCACACAGACGGCTACACTTAGCGACCACGCCCTGCTCACGGCGCTGGCTGAGAGATGGTGGGATGCCTCCAACACCTTCCACCTTCCGATCGGGGAGATGACTGTGACTCCGGCGGATTTTGCTGCTTTGACGGGCTTGAGGGTAGGAGGCGATCCTATCCCTTTTGACACGGGGATTCACAGAGACCCGGCTGCGCTGCAGTGGTTCTTAGGCTTCGTACCAGTGGGCGCTTCAGAGACGTTCACCCATGACCAATTCCACTGGTATCTGAAGGACAGGGTCCCGAGCTCGGAGCAGGAGGAGGAGCAGATGGCGAGGGCCTACTTGTTGTACTTGTTCGGGGCTTCACTGTACCCCAACAAGCGGTCCACGGTGCATTTGGCCTACTTGCCAGCCCTGTTCGACTTGCGCAGAGGGGCTAGGTACGATTGGGGAGGTGCAGCTCTGGGGACGTGCTACAGCTTCATGGGGGAGTTCTCTCGGCGGAAGAAGGCGATCGCCGGCTACTGGAGGGTGTGGGAGGTAAGAAACTGACTTTGAAAGCGTTCATTTTCCCAAGTAACTTCCCTTCTCTTTGAATTGTAACTGTTACACTGATGCTTTGACTGTTTGAACTTGCAGTTATGGGCCTATGAAGTGCTGAAGATGTACCCTCCGGAGAATACATGCCCGGACTTGAAGACGCTTCCCCGTGCTCTGATATGGGGGCCACCGCATAGGGGCAAAAAGGCGGCAAGAGGTAGCCTTCAGGCCTTCCGAGCGTACCTTGACGAGCTGTCGGGTACCCAGGTAAAACTCGAACTTTCTACTGCCTACTGTTACCCCTGAATTGCTTTAATGCTGTCGCTGACCGACTGCCTGTTGCTTGATTGCCGAATACTTGTAGGTGGAGTGGGATCCTTGGAGGTCCGCGGAGGCTGAGCCGGAGCACCTTTCCCGGAGCAGAGAGGTAGCTGCGAGCCGCGTGCTGTTGGAGTCGATCTTCGGATGGCAGTGGTACTTAGGGGACCGGGTGACACGGCAGTCACTTGGGGCTTCGGAGTTCATCGTGCCTGGTCTACTTCCTCCTCGGGCTTCACACACGGACCAGTACACGCTGGCTGAGCTGCAGCGCTTCACCGTCCCGGCGGGACTTATTGCTTTCCTGCGGCCTGAGCGCGACTACGCTGTCTATCGGAAGCAGTACCTGGCGGGGCCACTTGGGGTAGTCGAGCACGGAGCTGTAGAGGCTGAGGCTAGAGCTGCTGGAGAGGAGAGGCGTGGACAAGGCGGTAGGACTGCCCGTCCGAGGGAGAGGAGTGAGTCTGCTAGGGCGACGGGACTTCCTCAGCTTGCTTGGACGCTGGCTGTGCGGGACGCTCAGGGAGAGGAGGCCACCCTGTAGTTCGAGCCGGCGAGGAGAGAGCCCGATGAGATCACAGGACCGGTACGATACTTAGCATCCCCTGTACTTCCCTTACTTTGACTTGCATATATATAGCTGACTTGCAAACTGACTTGATTGCTCATTGGAAACAGGCTCCTATGACGTGGGTACGAGAGGTGGTGCGCCTGATGAAGGCCATGGAGAAGGAGTTTCACAGGATTGCCAGCGGTGCCCAGTTGCGGCTGCACTATCCACCTCCAGTTCCAGCTCCCACTGTGCGTCCTCAGGTATAACTTTGAAACTTTGATAGAATGATGACCTGCCTTTACATTTCAAAATATATGCAATATGTACACAATTATTAACAAAGTTAAATGCAATGCAGGGGCAAACTAGGGCGGCTCCTAGAAGGAAGAGCGTGAGGCCACCTCCTCAGAAGAAGATAGCGCCGAGCTCTTCCCGGCCAGCAGCGAGTACTCAGAGGGGAGCACAGATTGCGCCTGCCAGCGAGGATCTCCCGTTCCGCCGAGAGCTGAGAAAGAGGCCCGCGGAGAAAAGGCCTGCTGAGGGGCCTTCGCAAAAGAGAAGGAGGGAGGAGGAAGAAGAGGAAGAGGAAGAAGAAGAGGAAGGTGTGTCCCTCAGCAGCGACTCTGACTCCGTCGAGGACCCCCGGTACCGGATGGACCCGCGCGAGCTGGCAGAGAGCGAGGAGGAGGACGACGAGGACCTTTTTGACGACTGAGGGCTATCACCGAGCCTTAGTCTATTTTGCTGTTTAACTTTTGACTTCGGTACTTAGATACTCTGGATTTTGGATGTGAGGCCTGCGTGCCTGTTGATCTTTGGGCGAATGTGCCCTGACACTTTTGAGTTTGCTCGGGCCGGTGTGCCGCTTTGATACATTTCCACACTTTGCTGTTTTAGGGCTTTGACATAGTAGTAATAATATCTGCCTTTCCTGCTCGTTTGATTCCCTTGATTATTGGATTTTGTGCTTAAGGAAGCGAACGAACCGTCCCCTAATATCTAACATGCATTGACGATGGATCTGAATCGACACAGACACTCGCACATGCGCACAAAAGGCGTAGCTCGAATAAAAATGGACGGAAATGTCCTAGGATACAAGATATACCCCAGACACGCGGAGGACACGGGAAAATAGGGGCTAATAGACCGAAATCCGTGCTTCTCCGAAACAGATGAAACTGACACTTTTGAAAGACTCCATAGATGTACAACGACTTGTACGAAGCGCCAGAGTTGATAAAAACACCCCGGTATACGGCAAATACCGATAAAAAGCTAAAAATGTCGCAAAAACGGACATAAGACGCAAAAGATGACTCGATGAGGTCCCGGACTGAAACCGACACCCCCGCGCAGTCACACAAACCCTATGTGACGTGTACGGTATAACGAAACTTGGCAAAACCCTCTAAAACGAGATTCGACCCACCGTGCCCTTGATTTGAGCTTGAAACGGGCCTCCGGGGGTCCAAAATCCTCGATGGGTGCGGCTTTTGAGTTTTGACACTTCGCTGCAGTCCCAAATGGTGTTCAAGACTTAGGGGAACCAAGAAATGGCCAAAGCAAGCCCTGGAACCAAAAGCGACCATGCGGAGGCAGTAGCTGCTGGAATCTGATTTCTGGTGTAACAACCTGGCGTACGCCAAAGGCTTTGCTCCGTACGCCAAATGTGAAGAGACCATGTGTACGCCAGCTTCGGGATGGCGTACGCCAAGCTCCTGAGAGTCAGATCCACTTGACTGACTGACTGTCCTTTTTCAGGGGGAGCTTGTTTTTATCTCCACACGGTTTCTCCACGGTTTCTGAGGGTTCAGGGGAGGCAGAGTACTTGATAAGATGTGGTTTGGGAGCTAGTTACTTGGCTCCATGTTTTATGAGAATTGCAAAGGGTAACTTGAGAGCCTATAAAGCTGGGATGCCCCCTTCAAGGCATTTACAGTGTCAAACACCTACCCTCTTTTCCAGCATACACTTAGTCCTGTCCATGGATAACCCTCTCCCAACACTGATCAGGCCTTGGCTAGCGTCCTTTTTAAGCGTCGATTGGCTTAACTTCCAATACCACGGGCTTTCTTCGTTCCGCTTTCTTCGACATGTGCCTATCCGACCGGCGCTGCTGTGGGCTGCCTTGAGATTTTGGGATCCGGATGTCCATGTCTTCCGCTTCGGTGACGATGAGATGTGCCCGACCGTGGAGGAATTCCAGGCGTACCTCCGCACTTATGCGTCCTCGACACTCGTCGTTCCTCCTTATCAAGAGAGCATGCCGAAGCTATTGGCGAATTCGCTTGGTATCCCCCGGGGTCTGGCAAACACAATCCTGGAAGGTGGTCAGGTGAACATTATTCGGCTGGTCGAGATGTACAGCTCGGCTGTCGACCTGGATAGCCCGGGCAGCGAGGAAATTCAAGCGCGCCGGCGCTTTGCTCTGGTCATTTGTCTGCTCGCGGCCTACTTGCTCGTTCCGGCCGACGGGCGGGTCAGTCCCTTGCTCGTGAGCGTAGCTGCTCAGATGGGGGCGCGCAGGAATGTGATCCCTTTGGTCCTGGCGGAGACGCTCTTGGGTTTGGATTTGGTGAGCACAGGTCAGTCGGCTGTGTTCAGCGGGAGCCCGCTTTTGCTTCAGGTAAACTCACTCAGCTCACCTTTTCTGGTTTTTCGCACATTCTCGTTTTACCTCGACACTCGGCTTAGACTACTTCCTAGCTTCTTACTTGTCTTTTCGCTCGGGCTTTATCTGACTTCTTACTTGTCTTGTCACTCATGCAGCTGTGGCTATCGGACAAGCTGAGTTTACTGCATCCACCGGCGGCGGGTTGGAACCTGTTTCCGAAGCGGGTTCATCAGAGGGAGATGCGGTATCCTGACTTGGACGTGGAAGGCTGGTACGAATTCATGCAGGGGATGCAGCCCGATGAAATCGCTTGGAGGCGTCCTTGGCTAGACCTCCCAGATATGGCCATCCATTCCGACAGCTTTGACAGGATGGTTATTGCGGGGTTGGCCAGCTTCACGTCCTATATCCCCGGGCGGATCCTTCGCCAGCTGGGCGCTTCGCAGGAGAATGTCCAAATCAGCATTGGGGGCTTCCGTCTTCCCAATTTCAATGCTCAGACGCTGGGTGGTTATCAGAGGCGCTGGGGCCTGAGGGTTCTCCAGGCGGAGATGCCAGATTTCGAACCTCGACTGAAGAATCGCTATAAACGGTGGTTGAGAGCAGATGTGCACGCAAGAGTAAATATTGGCTGACTCCAAACCATTTTGCTGTATTTAGAATAAACTGTGAGCCGTTAGGCTTCTCAAGCATTTCGTTCTGTCTTTCATGCTTCATTTCTTTTTAAGGCTTTTATGCTCAGCTTATGTATTAGACGTAGTAGTTTTGCAAAATAAAGTTGAAAGATGAAGGGCTTTCCCCTTTTGAATTTAGAACTGTCCCGGCCTTGGTAGCGAAACCCCCAAAATGTCAGACCATGGATCAGCTTGATAGGATATGACCGGGTCTCATTGAGAGACTGCCTACGTATCCCTTGGCAGGGAATCAGGTCAGAACGTAGTTCAGGCAAAGGTTCGCTCGTGTCTTTTACCTCTCCTTTTATGCCCTAACTTTTGCCTAGAACCGCCTTAACAGGTTTTCGGTCTAGCGAGCTTTTGATTTTGCCTATTTATTTTTGCCTAGACCGCCCCCTTGGGTTTTCGGTCTAGCAGGCTGCTCTCACTTTTGCTTGGAATCGCCCACCCTTGTGGTTTTCGATCCAACGAGCATCTCTCAGGGATAGTAACGCTTGAGCTGATCCAGGTTGACCAAGGTACTGAACTCGTTGCCGTCGAGGTCGATGAGCCTAGCAGCACCCCCGGATAGGATGGTCTTGATGATGTATGGCCCAGAGCGCTTCGGCCTGAATTTCCCACGGGGATCGAATACTGGAGCCCGGATCTCCTTAGTAACCATGTCGCCTTCGACCAAACCCCTCGACTTGACTTTCTTGTTGAACGCACGGGCGATTCGACGCTGATACCCCTGAACATGATACAGTGCCCGGAGCCTTCTCTCATCAAACAACATTAGCTCGACAAATCTACCACTCAGCCATTCAGCCTCCTCGAGACCACTTTCAGCCATGATCCTCAGAGACGGGACTTCGAGCTCAACAGGGAGAACTGCCTCCATTCCATAAACCAGAGAGAACGGGGTTGCACCCGTGGAAGTGCGGATCGAAGTACGGTACCCCCAGAGGGCCAATGGTAACAACTCGTGCCAATCCCTTGCAGACTCAGCGGTCTTCTTGATGATCATCTCGACATTCTTATTCGCTGCTTCGACTGCCCCGTTTGTTTGAGGACGATAGGTCGTGGAGTGATGGATCTTGATCTTGAATTCTTCGAAGAGCTCCAAGACCCTACCTTTGAAGTGACTCCCATTATCTGAAACGAAAGCCTGAGGCACACCGTACCGGTAAATGATGTTCTTTCGAATAAACTGCGCGACTTGAACAGTTGTCAATGTTTTGTAAGATTCGGCCTCAACCCACTTGGTGAAGTAGTCGATGGCTACCAATATGAACTTGTGGCCGTTTGAAGCAGAGGGCCTGATCATCCCGATGACGTCGATGCCCCATACTGAGAAAGGCCAAGGCGAAGTCATGCCGTATAACTCGGATGGAGGAACATGCTGCAAGTTCGCATGAATCTGACACTTGTAACAGCGCCGTACGTAGTCAATGCACTGTGACTCCATTGTGGACCAATAGTAACCCTGCCTGAGGATTTTCCTTGCGAGCATGACGCCGCTCATGTGAGGACCGCAGACTCCTTCGTGAATCTCCTCCATTATCCTCGCTGCCTCGGTGCCGTTCACACAGAGTTTGTGCATCCCGCAGTGAGACCTTCGATACAACTTTCCCCCACAGATGATGTACTGGGCGGCCAAACGCTGCAAAGCGATTCGATCCTTCTTAGTAGCCCCAGCGGGAAACTCTCCGCGCTCCACAAAGTTCCAGATGTCATGGTACCAGGGTAGGCCATCATCGACATCATCGATGGCGTTGACGTATTCATAAGCGGGCAGGTCCCTCTGTTCAATCACAATCGGTCGCATCTTGACCCCTATCGGTAGTTCGATCATTGAAGCCAAAGTCGCCAAGGCGTCGGCGAACCGATTCCTCAAGCGGGGAACATGGGTGAAAGTCACCCTATTGAAGCGAGGAATCAGCTCCTCCAAGTCTTGATGATAAGGCTTCAGCTTTTCCTCACGGACCTTCCACTCTCCGTTAGCTTGGGAAACCACCAAGTTTGAGTCTCCGATAACTTCGAGCTTCTCGACTCCCAGCGCAATTGCTGCTTCCATTCCCACGATGCAGGCCTCATACTCAGCTTGATTGTTAGTGACATCGAAATTCAGCTTGAAAGCGAGCGGAATATGAGCACCAGCGGGCGTGATCAGCAATACCCCGATTCCAAATCCCTTCTGGTTGGCAGCCCCATCGAAGTAGAGCGTCCATACTTCCTCAACCACGGTTAGCACGTCCTCGTCCGGGAAAGTGAAATCCACATCTTCGGGCCCTTCTACCGGATGATACCCCAGAAATTCTGCCACAGCACGGCCCTTTACTGACTTCCTTGTAACATATTGGAGATCGAATTCAGCTAATAGAAGCAACCAACGTGCTAGCTTATGGGTGAGCACCGGCTTCTCGAATAGATACTTGATAGGATCCATCCGAGAAATCAACTTCACCGAATAGGCTAGCATGTAGTGTCTAAGTCTCCTGGTGACCCAGACTAGTGCCCAACACGTCTTCTCCAGAGAGGTATACCGCTCCTCGCTTTCAGACATCTTCTTGCTCAGATAGTAGATGGCTCTTTCAGCTCTGTTTTCCCCTTCCTGCGCTAACAAACAACCCATAGCAGTCGGAGTTACAGACAAGTATAGAATCAACGGTCGACCCGGAGTAGGCGGCATCAGTACTGGCGGATTCTGCAAGTATGCCTTGATCGACTCGAAAGCAGCTTGGCACCTTTCTGACCATTCAAACGGAACGTCCTTCTTGAGCAAACGAAACAGTGGCTCACAAGTTAAGGTCAGCTTAGCAATGAACCTGCTGATAAACTGCACCTTTCCCAGAAAACTTCGAACTCCCTTTTCAGTCCGCGGAGGCTCCATTTCGAGAATCGCTTTGATCTTGGATGGATCCACTTCAATTCCCCTCCTAGTGATTAGAAACCCCAACATCTTGCCTGCCGTGACCCCAAATGTACACTTCTGCGGGTTGAGACGCACATTGTACTTGCGAAGCCTTTCGAGAAACTGCCTGAGTGCGGGGATATAGTCGTCCTCCTCCTTGGCCTTCACAATCATGTCATCGACGTATACCTCGACTGTCTTGTGGATGAAGTCGTGAAGCAAGGTCGTCTGAGCCTTTGAAAGGTGGGACCGGCGTTCTTCAAACCAAACGGCATCTTGATATAGCAGTAAGTTCCCCATTCAGTGATGAACGTAGTTTTCTCCTGGTCCTCTGGAGCCATGAGAATTTGATTGTACCCTGCGAAACCGTCGACGAACGAAAGCAAAGCATGCCCCGCCGTGTTGTCCACGAGCACATCAATGTGAGGCAAGGGAAAACTGTCTTTGGGGCTTGCTTTGTTCAAATCCCTGAAGTCGACACAGACCCTGATCCTTCCGTCCTTCTTGGGCACGGGCACGATGTTAGCGATCCATTGGGGATATTCAGCCACCCTCAGAAATCCTGCGTCGATCTGCTTGGTAACCTCCTCCTTAATCTTCTGAACCCAATCAGGCCTCATTCTGCGAAGCTTCTGTTTGACAGGAACCGCCCCTGGTAGCAAAGGAATTCTGTGCTGGACGATTTCGGGGTCAATACCGGGCATGTCTGCGTGAGACCAGGCAAAAACCACGGCGAAATCCTTGAGAGTTTCGATTGTGGCTGCATGGTTTTTCGGAGACAAGGTGGCGCCAATTTGCATCATGCGGGGATCATCCTCATCTTTCAGATTTATTGAAATTACTTCGTCTTTTAGAGGCTGAGCATGCCTTTCGTCTTCCCTTTCGATGAGGGAACGCAACTCGGCCGGGATGTTCCCGTCAAAGTCGACTCCTTCATCGTCGGGGTCGACACAGTTTATATAGAGATCAGCAAAATAGTCGGAAGCAGGATCATGCATTTCATAAAACCCAGAGGGGTTGCCAAGTACAGTCGACTCAAACTCGAAGTAAAAGCTATGACGTGGAGGGCCGAGAGGCACAAACTCCGACTCTGAGCTAGACTTAGACTCGACAGACTCCGTGTCAGATTCAGATACATCGTCAATGCATGTTAGACGGGGAGTAAAAATGCAATTATTAAGACTACCCTTTGCTTCGACGATGAGGGAGGTTGGATCGTTGAGAAGATCTAGAGAGTCGGGCCCAAGCATCAGCACTTCAGCCTCGTCTTCCTCGCCAACCAAACCCACTTGGGAGAAAAGCACCTCCAGATCCCCTTGATCAAAAGCAAACACCCAGTCAGCCCTTTCCTTGATTGCGACCAACTGCCTTTTGAAATCCTTTGCAGCTAGCTCCTCCTTTGCTATTTCCTCTTCGTCATCGGACCAAGTGTCGGCGGCGAAGATCTCAAAGCCCGGTAGCCAAGTCTTGGTCACTTGATCCCAAAATGGTTCAGCCTGCCCCAGATAAGCAATGCTCCCTCCTTCACGGACGAAATAGCTGTCGGGGTTACCATAAAGGGTCCGAGGTTTTCCCGTGTCTTTCCCTGGTTTGGCCTTTTTGGTAGGGGGAGTGTATCCCAGGCCAAAGCGGCCTTCGGTAAAGGGAAAGACAGGGAACTCAGCGATCCCTTGCTGGTTGATCCCGAGCCCTAAGCCAGGCATGAATGACATCCTTCTCATGATTTCGAAGGCAGCAGAGCTGATGATGAAGTCGTCATCCACAACAATAGCTAGGACTGAGCCGGAGGTGTCAAAAGCAAACCCTCCAAAGTCCGAGTCTTCTTCTCCGTGCATGATTCCTAGAACAGGGGTCCCATCATCCTTGAGCGGGCGGATCCCAGAGTCTCCGCAGATGGTTAAAGTTCCGGTCGGAAGCCCCAGCATGACCTTCTGATGGATAGTCGACGGCACAGCCATGATGTCCGCTCTATGAAGCCACGGCCTCCCCAAAAGCAAGTTGAAAGTGGCAGGGATGTCAACCACATGGAACTCCACGTCCATTTCAAAGCCCTCGGCATCAAGTTTCAGCATGAGAGTCCCCTCGACTACGCGGCGCGTGTTGTCGTAAGCCTTGACGGCTAAATTGGAAGGCGTAAGATCAGCCTTGGTGAGCCCCAAACGGTAAGCAACCCTCATTGGGCAGACGTTGATCGCGGACCCATTGTCGATTAGCACAGTTGGCACCCAATGTCCCCTGCACTTGATAGTGATGTGGAGCGGGCGGTTGTGAGCAGTTCCGTCGACAGGTAGGTCTTTTTCGGTGAAAGTGACGGAATGCTTGGAGAGCAGCGGTAAAACTAGGGCAACCATGGCCTCGGGGATAATATCAGTTGGCACAGTAAGACGGGCTAGTGCTGAAGACAGCCTTTCTCGATGCTCCTTTGATGACGATATCAGACCCCAGACAGAGACGGCAGCAGGTATCCTTTCTAGCTGTTTCAGAATGGCATCCTCTTCGGGTACTCCGCTAGGAATGGCCGGAGCGTTCCTTTGAGCAGGGGAAACGGTGAGTCTTTGATCATTGCCGGGATTGGACGAGCTCCCACCCGAAAGATTAGGTGGTTGGAAGACTCGGCCGCTCCTAGTGACGTTAGCGACCTCCCACCAAGGCGACGTGTCCACGAAGTCCCAGAAATCAGCAGGCACTTCCTCTAGCTTGCCTTTCCCCTTGTCGATCGATGCAATCTGGTCCGAGGCCGTAACCCATTCCAGATCACTCATGACTTGTGCCTCCCAAAAGGCCGGATCCTGCGCAGCAGCTTCCTCGAAAGGTGTCCCCGGATTAGTGACGAACGGTACATCCCAAAAGCCTGAGTCTACCAAAGCAGTGTTGACGGTCCAGATTTCTTCTCCCACTTGCATGTCGACCACTCTGTCATCCTTCCACAAGTCAGCTAGGAGGGGGTCCGCGCTCAGGTTGACAATCTCATCAACATTCCACAGATCATCGGGCGGCGCGTTGAGAGTCATGATTGAGCAGTCCTCACTCGGAGCCACCAAAGGACGCGGCTGATCCAAAGGGACGATATTGAAAGTTGGCCCCACCACGAGGTCATACTCATGCACGGCGTCCGAGAGCCTGTCAATCAAAGGTAGGAAAGCTCCTAGCCGACGGGGCTTATCGGAAGCACTCTCCTTTTCGACGTAGAAGTCCAAGTACTGCTCATCCAAGTCGCTGCTAGCGTTGACTTCTCCCATGCCTTGGAGTTCGACGGGTTGCACAACATTGGGCTCCACAGCCCACTCATATTCCTTGTCCTCCATTTCGGGCAAGACTGGCTCCGGTTGGTAGAAAAGCATGAACAGTGACAGGCCATCTAGCGGGTCGGCTCGCGCTGCAATCCATTCCTCCTCCCACTGGTCTAGCTGTGCTTGATCGACCACGGGGTCCTGAGGGAAGCCCAAGTGATACTGCTCTTCCCAGTCGTGAGCTAATTCCTCCCACTCCCCTGCTTTGTCTTCTAAATTCCAACCGACGGCTAGCATGTTGATGCTGGCATCCTCCGGGAAAGCCACAACAGGTTTGGGACAGAAGGCTGAGGCTATATGGTTAGTGGGGTTGAATATGGTGGAGCTAGGTTGGATTATAGTGGAGGTAAGGTAGATTTGGTTGACTTGAGGGTGGCCGCCGTGCTGCGGCATGGAGTTGGTAATGACATTGGGTTTAGGAGGGGTAGGGATGGTTCCGCTGTCTACCAAATCTTGTATCGCATGACGGAGGCGATAGCAAGAGTCGGTGTAGTGGCCAGGCATCTGGTGGTAGGCACAGAAAGCATTTGAGTTGTGGCTAGGGGATAGGTTTTGGGGTAGAGGAGTTGGATCCAGCGGTTTGAGGTGACCGGACTTGGTCAACCTTTCTAGCACTTGGGAGAGTGGAGCCTCAAACTTGGTGAAGTTCCGGGGTTGATTGCGGTTTCTGGGTTTCGGAGGAGCTTGGACCTGATTGATATCGGCGATGTGGTGGGAATCCTGAGCAGTGCTGCTCCCGGCAGATGTGGCATTGGCGTAGTTGCTGTTACCGAACAGAGCAGTGCTGCTCCCTGTGTAAGCACGAGTTTTAGCCTTGGATCCTGAGGAGGAAGACGGAGGGTCGCTACGCGGCAGTACCCCAGTTTGGAGAGCTTCTTCAATGGCGAGGCCAGATTCAAAGAAGGTATCCCAATCGGCCCCTTGGACTAGCACCAGATTCTTAGCAAAGTCGGGCAACAGATTACGGGAGATGATACGGATCTGATCCTTCTCACTCGGCCGATCGGTCATGACTGCAGCCTTAGTCCTCCAACGCTTGATGAATTCCGCGAAGGACTCCTTTGTAGTCATCTTAGTAGACTCCAACTCTCGAGTAGTCATCTTGAGCTGGGAGTTGTAGCTGTACTGAGTGAAAAAGGCCGCGCCTATGTCTTCCCATGTCTTGCGCTTGGAGACGTCGAGGGATAGAAACCATTGGAAAGCTGGGCCAGCCAAAGTCTGAGGGAACAGTTGGGACATTGCTTCCTCCTCGACCCCATGCAGTTTCATTGCACCATGGTAAGCTAACAAGTGAGTTTTCGGGTCGCCCGTCCCGTCGAACTTTGCAAAATCGGGCATCTTGAATCTCTCCGGGAGCCGTGCATTCGGAAAGGGGCAGAGACGGTCCATGTCTAACCCTCCGGCGCTGATTCTTTCTGACTTGGCCACTGACTCTTCTAGTTTGGCCATCTTGGCAATTAGAGCAGCCATTTCGGGATTTGCGGCGGGCTGTTCGGCCGGAATGTCCTCCCCGGCGGGGCCTTCGCGCTCTTGCCTTTCTCCCTCTATTCTTGCAACTGGCAGCCTCTCGTTGATGAGAGCTTGCAGATTGGTCATAGCAGTGTCAGCCTGGTCGGCCCTTTGTTGCATGATGGCGAGATTGTGCTGGAGATCGGCTAGAATTGTGGTGAGATTCGGAGGTGGAACGTCGGCCATGTCTAGGATTTCGGTTTTGACCAGTTTCGGAGTTGCAGGGGGAGATGGAGAGGATGGAGGAGATTCGTGCGGAGTGGTCGGCGGCGAATCCTCCCTTGACAGAGTGCAGAACTGAGCTTCCGTTGTGACGAGCAGAAAAGCAAACCCCAAAACAGACCCTCAAGCAAACCCGACGGACGTTCCCAAGCAGGTTTGGCTCTTGATTTCGAAGCTCCCCATAGTTCAGCTAAACAGCAAAATAGACGAGCTCAATGATAGCCTGCAACAGTTTGTTTTGAAAGAATTGAAGGAAAATGAGCATGCCAACGTCGTCGGTGTCCTCCTAGACTCTAACACTAAAGGGAGTCCAACTCATGCTGTTAGGACGCTGCCATAGAATCCTCGGATTTCTTTTCGACAATGTATCCTTGTTTTGAATCGATGGAAATCAAAGGACGTCAAGACAATCTAAGCCTCTTGATTGCTCCTTTCTCAAAGTTTCAACTTTGGAGGTCGGAACAACTTGGTGCAGACGGCGTGATACCATAACCGAGGTGGCGTAAGCAGCACTGTGCCGGAGCCTTGATGGTGTAAGTGATTAGCACTTTAACCGGGATGGTGTGGGTATCACGACATTCTCCTTGTTGTTCCTAGTTTTCTGTTTGAAACTTCGACTAGGTTTAGACAAAAGACTTAAATGGTTCTGATTTCCTAAAGTTTTGCTGACCCAAGGATTTTTTGAAAATTGATAACGCGCAAAATCGAGATGCACGACTCTTCATCGGTCCATGGCAGGGTCCTAACGGTTACGAGACGAACTCGAGACAGACCTAGAAGCCGCCCTAGCATGCTCCTACGCAAAACGGAATGTATGTATGTACAGGCATGCGATAAGGAAAGCAGTAACACATAGACAGTTTATGGGGGTTAGATGCAAGTAATCCTACCCTGTAGGCTCCTGTCTTAGGTTGAAAGGTTCTAGTGCTTTGTACGCATGTAGAGGCCGGTTTTGGCTTAAAGGGGTTCCTCTGACTAAAGCCGCGGTATACCTCCCATTGCAATGCGTGCAGCAAAGCGATGGTCGAACGGTATTACGACTTATCATCGTCCAAGGTTGTTGGGCATTCGAGGACCCCGGGCTCCAGTAAACTGTGCCGGTTACCCAAAACACCTCAACGGGGCTTATCCAACATCGATGCAAATGGAGAAATGCCGAAGAATGATTTAGAACGAGAGAAAAATGCAAGATTTTTGAAAATGCCTTTTGAGCTTGGCTCACTTTCATTAATCAATACTTGGAGAAAACTACATAAGTGAACAATAGCAAAAGCCCCAGTTCGGATTGGTCGGATGCTGAGATCCTGTTACGTTACCATTCCGTTCTTCAGCAGCGCGGAGCGTACTGTTTTGACAAGCTTTTGAAAATTGTTCTCTCATGTATTAATCGCCAAATATGGATTAATGTGATTCTTCCCCAGCAGAGTCGCCACT
>BPLS01000565.1:1263658-1285074 GCA_019656275.1 Rhododendron kiyosumense
GGGGGGGGTTGGTGTGTGGGGGGGCGGGGGAGGAGGAGAGCTAGCAAGTAACAATTACTATCAGTTAACCAGGTAAGCTGTTCGGAACTCAATATTTATCGGAAATCACAGACCTACCACTAAAATATCACTCACATTTACCCAACAATAAGATGAAGTCTTAAGAAAAACTTTATCACCTTTGACAAAATTTCAGGATTAGTAGCTCCTCCAATGTAGTTCAAGAGCAAGATTCTTCCAGGCGGTGCTCGGTCAGGAAAAAGAGAGGAGCTGTATATAGTTCCTGGAGCAAAGCTAATATAGGGTGAACTTCCGAACAATGTCTTGAAAAAAAATTTGTTGTGTGCGCGAACATTAACTAGGATGGACAATTTACAGACTAAGAAAATGTGCAGAGTATTTAACAGCCATGGTTGATGTTGTGAATAAAAGCAGATTTACCTAAAGTTTCAACTCCTTGGCTGCGTGGATGCAACTGACCAAAGCCTTTCAGTTCACCATCTATGAGACATTTAATACGAATGGCCTCTTTGGGATATGAAATGGATACTGCTGCAACAGGGGGGTAGTAGAGTTTTGATAATGCATCTGCTGCATTCGCCTGCAAACATATCGATAGAAGGGTTTAAGGTACTACAGAAAAAGATACTAGAAATTACTACTCAGCTGCAATACATGAAAAATCTGTTCATTTTTTCCACGGCTGCCGACGTGGTTGGACAACTCAGCTTGTGGAGTCGCAGTGCTAGGGACACAGCTGCATATCAGTTATCACATGTCCAACCACTGATACTGATGTGGTTGGACAATTACTTTTTGATGGACATAACTGGACAATTACTTGGGTTACTCAGAAACTGAAAGGATCGAAAAGGAACAAGAAACGTTGAACAGTGAATGGACGATGTCAAGGAGAGAGAGAGACTCTTCTCCACCGTCTCTAGCTGTGCTGACGCTGAACTTCAGAAGCCGACGAAAAGAAAACCTAACTATATTTTTCTAAATCCCACAATCAGATTGTCTAACTTCCTAATTTCTTCTCGATTGAAAAAGGCTCCCAAATTTCTTGACTTTCGTTCTCACAAATGGAGATAAAATGAGATGCATGGAGATCAATGGGTTCTTTCCCCTTTCTTCTTATTGGTCTGAATCTCTTATTTTCCTTCATACCCAGATGCACAATGAATGGAAAAAAAACCCCATTTTTTTCAGGAATTTTCTTTCCTTTCCTTTTAGTATTTTATCAGTCTTTTACGGAGTATTTTATTTTCTTTCTTTATAATTTCTTAATTAGAAAAAAATTACCTGGTTTGATTCCTACCCAAATTAGGATTTCTCTACTTATAAATAGGGTGGTAAGGCAAAGCATGTTTTATTCAATCATTCAATAGAATTCAGAGTTCTCTCTATTTTCCTTTTGCGCAAGGTGGTTATCTATTTCATGTGGATTCAAGAGCTCGTCTGTTAGAACAATATCTAATCCATTCGTCTATTAGAACCATATCTAGACTTTCTTCCGCTACAATGCTGCGTCACATATCAAGTTTGAATGAAGGAATGTAATCTTAATTCAATCTACCAGGGAGCTTCAAGCACAATCACTAAAAGAATGTCAACAGAGGTTTTAAAATGGAACATACTGAAAGAGTGCGCAACAAACTGCTAGCCACATGAGATGGAATAGTCATGACAACACTTCGGCTCTGCAGAGAAACCAATCCTTCTGGTGTTTCATATGTCAAACTGTACCTTCCATTTTCCAGTTTTAGAATACTTGAAAGCTTCCAAGACAACTTTACTTTGCTACCCAACCTGACGAGTAACATGGACTGCTCAGAATAATTGAAAAATCTTATGCCTTGTTTGGATTGCAATTTGAAATTTTTTTTGAAAAATAGTAGGGGTAATAAGTGGAGAGAGATAGAGAGAGAAATGTTGAAAGTAGGGGGAATCTAGAGGGAATTTTTTGAAAAATTCTTTTTGAGTTGGGAAGAGAACAAGGCATTAGACAGCCAAAGTTGCCCAGACATATTCCTGCATGTATTATAGTGCCAAAGAATACCGTGCAGAAATTGCAGCAGGCAACATTGACAGACCCTTCCTAAATGATCCAACTGTTTGGCCATTTGGTTTTGGTAGACGCCTGTAAAATAACTAGATTTAGTGACTCATCATATCTGCAAGAAATAACTGGGAAAATTCACGACATAAGATGAAACAAGTATATCTATGTATGTTTTATACTATTACATGTCTCGAGGCGGTCTCTGACTACTTGATCTCTTCTGGATTGCTTGGAAGGCACCACCAAAAATACTACCACCATTTTGCTCTAGGTCCCAAACTTTCCCAAAGGCTGCTTTCATGCTCAGCTTCGATGGGTCACCAGCATAAACACCTGCACGGAACAACATTTCCTGCTGCACTAAGATCAAGCCACCACTTATTAACCTAGCAAGTCATGCTGTCAAAACAATATGCGATAGATGAGATCGTGACAATATGTCGATGATATGGTTCAACAACAAGAACTTTAAAAACCATCCAGCATATCATATATAATGATCAATCAAGTATGCTGGTGAGATGGGGGCAAGCACAACATCAATCAGTGAGCATCAGTACTTCAGTATCTGCTTAGAACTTTCAAGGCAGTAGATTAAAATAATGTGACATGGAAACTTTGTTGCATGTTTATTGACGCAGCGGAATTAACAAAGAGATTAATTGCGTACTAATCAAACGAATGATAGGTACTCGTAGCCACGAGCAGTTCTTGAATCCACATGAGAAATAGAAAAAGTCTGAGATTTTATTAATGAAAAAGTTGCATAAACATTAGGTTACAACCCATTTTATAGGAAAAAGGCGTAACCTTGGCAAAACCCTAACTCAAAAACGGAAATTCCCAAAATTTGGGGAAAATAATAAAATTGGAAAAATGAAAGAAAAACATAACTTTCCCAAAAAGAATCAACTTCTATGGAATTATACGTTAAAAGTTATTAACGAAACAAATATTTCCTAAAATAGCAAAAACGTCCAATTGGAGGCCTAAACGAAGGAATTAGGCCGAAAAACACCATTAGTCATGAACTAGGGTCATGAGTATTGATCGCAGCGCGAAAATAAGCTAGCCCACCAAGTTTGGGCCCGATCCGAGCTCGTCCGAAAGTTGCCAAATCGGATAATTTGCAATTAAACAACGTTTGGGCTTCTGAGGCTTTGACCGGTCCAATTGATTATGGAATTGGGCCTCCACGTATTCTACATCAGTCCCTTCTACTTCAAAAGAACGCGACCCTGAGCTCAAATCTGGATAAAGTGGCTCATCAGCATGGTACTCAAATAGATCAGCAATATTGAAAACCTTGGAAATCTTCATAGTCTCAAGTAGATCAATCACATAAGCATTGTCACCAATTTTTTTCACAACCTTGTACGGACCATACTTCCTCGGTTTCAACTTATTGTAGGTTCCCACGGGAAACAATTTCTCATGCCTCAGAAGGGTGATTTTTGCAAAAAGACCATAACAAAATCACCCTCCTGAAACAATTTCTCAGGCTTGCGTTTATCAGCAGCCCACTTGTACTTCGCATTCATCTCAGCCAACTTCTGTTTCACCTGCTTCTGCACCTCTTGAGCCTGCGTAGCCATTGCTTCAGCTGCAACACTAACCCCAAGCCCTCGTGAAAACTGAACCAAATCCACCACATGCTTTGGGAGAGTCACATATACCAAAGAAAAAGGTGATTTTTCCGTAGCACTGTGAACTACACTATTGAAAGCAAACTCAGCCTATAATAAAGCAAAATCCCACTGTTTCGGCTTGTCCCCACAAATACTACGAATCAGATTTCCCGAACTCCAGTAAGTCACCTCAATTTGGCCATCCGTTTGTGGATGTGCAGTGGAGCTCCTTTTCAACAACGTACCAAACATCTTCCACAAAGTTACCCAAAAATGGCTAAGAAACTTCACATCACGGTCAGAAGTAATGGACTGCGGAACCCCATGCAAACGCACCACCTCACGGAAAAACAAACGAGCCACATGAGAAGCGTCGAATGTTTTTCAACAAGCAATAAAGTGCACCATCTTCGAAAACCTGTCTACTACCACAAACACAGAACCTACTCCTCATTGAGTACGAGGCAGACCCAACACGAAATCCATCGACAAGTCCTCCCAAATGCTATTAGGAACAGGTAGAGGCGTATAAAGACCAATGTTTTGGGACTGACTTTTAGACACCTGACAAGTGTAGCACTTCCTCGCAAAATTCCCAGCATCTCGCTTCAATTGAGGCCAATAATACCGTTCCTCCAAACTGGCCACAGTTTTATCCCACCCTAAGTGACCACTTAATCCCCCACCATGTAAGTCTCGGATTAAGCTTTCCCCTAAGGAAGACTTTGGAATACACAAGCGATTGCCTCAAAACAAATACCCATCGGTAATATGGAAATTACTCATAGGCCGATTTTGCACACATACAATCCAAATCTCCTTAAAGTCATCATCCTTTGGGTACAGCTCCTTCAGGAACTCAAAGCCCACAATCTCTTGGGCCAAAGTCACCAATAGATCAGCTCAACGTCTCAAAGCATCAACCACATGATTTGTTACCCAGACTTATACCGAAGAAAAAGGAAATTTCTGCAAAAACGTCGCCCAACGCACGTGCATACTATCCAGCTTCTTCTAACTATTGATAAATTTCAGCGCCTGATGATCAGTATACAAAACAAACTCTCTTTGAATTAGATAATGCTCCCAATGTTTGAGAGCACACACCACAGCATAGAATTTCTGATCATACGTACTCCACTTCTACTTTGTTTCACTTAACTTCTCACTAAAAGCCACCGGTCTTTTTTCTTAGGATAGAACAACCCCAATACCAATCCCACTAGCATTGCACTCAACTTCGAAAATCTTTTCAAAGCTAGGAAGTGCCAAAACCGGTGCAGTGCACAGCTTCTCCTTAATCACCACGAAGCTCTTCTCTGCTTCATCTCTCCAAAAGAACATCCCTTTCTTCAAACACCCAGTGATCGGTACCACAATAGAACTGTAATTTCGAATAAAACGCCGATCGAAAGTGGCCAACCCATGGAAGCTTCGAACCTCAGTAACAGATTTCGGCGTCGGCCAGTCACGAATGGCTCGAAATTTATCTTCATCCACATGAATCCCATCAGAACTAACCACATAACCCAAGAATAATAAGCTGTTAGTCAAGAAAATGCACTTCTTGAGTTGAATGTACAACTTATTTTCTTGCAACACCATCAACACTTGGCGCACGTGCTCCTCCTCAGACTTACTATAGATCAGTATGTTGTCGAAATAAACAATGACAAACTTTCCAGTAAAAGGCCGCAAAATCTTATTCATAATCCACATAAAAGTACTTGGCGCATTAGACAGACTGAATGGCATAACCAGCCACTCGTAAAGGCCATCCTTGGTTTTGAACGCTGTCTTCCACTCATCGCCCGGTCAGATATGAATTTGATGGCACCCACTTCGCAGATCGATTTTTGAAAACCACTTCAACCCATACAACATATCTAGCGTATCATCCAAACGCAGAATAGGAAACCTGTACTTGATAGTAATCTTGTTAATAGCTCGACTATCAACACACGTACACCAACTACCATCTTTCTTTGGCGTTAACAAAGCCGGAACACCACAAGGACTTAGACTCTCTCGAATATGCCCTTTCTGCAAGAGCTCTTCTACCTTTTCTCTCAGGATCTCATTCTCTTTAAGACTCATACGATAATGTGGTAAATTGGGCAGACTTGCCCCAGGCACCAAATCAATTTGATGCTGAATATCCCTCATGGGAGGGAGCTCATTAGGCACATCATCAGCAACAAGCTCCTCAAACTCTTCCAGTAACGGTTGTATCTGTTTAGGCACTAAAATCACTGTCTCATTCACTCCATGCACAACCAACGATTTTACCACCATTGCATAAACCTGTTCAGACTCTTTCAAACCTGCAACAAACTCAGCTTCGGAACCAGCAATGGTTAAAAACGAGGACCCCTCCACTTTAGAAGGCTTGACAGACACCTTATGATTGGTGGGTACCATAACAACCTTATGGGACTCCCAATTAAAACAGTAAGTTTTGTCACGACCCTTATAAACAACGTCTACATCAAACTGCCAGAGCCTACCTAACAGCACATGACTAGCATCCATCTCAATAACATCACAAGTAACTTCAACTCTATAAAATTTCCCAATTGATAGAGGAAGTTAATAGATTTGGGTTACCTTCACCGTGGGGCCCTTTTTGATCCACCCAATGTTGTAAGGCGCAGGATGGGGTTCCATTGGCAACTTAAGATGCTCAACTAGTCTCCTTGCCACAAAATTCTCGCAACTCCCACTGTCCACAATTAAATTACAAACTTTCTGGTTGACTGAACAGCGTGACCAAAAATATGTTGTGACGTGGGCTAGAACCCTCTGATTTTGGTGCGAACAGCACCCGTTGAACCACACAATTGACCTTCTCCCCATCTTCCTCGGCATAATCCACATCATCAAGATCATCCTCAGAACCTTCTTCAACAGGCCCGTCTTCTTCTACCAAGCCTACCTTCCGATCCAGGCATGCATTCGATAAGTGACCGGGTTTGTTACACCGAAAGCACTTGTCACCCCTCGGTTTGGTGTAAGGGTTCAAATCCTTGGCCATGTTTCTGTTATTAGAGCTACCCGTCTGGTTAGGTCCTTCAAACTTTGGTTCACCACCATAAACACTCTTTGATTGAAACGCTGGAACCGCTAGGTGCTTTTCCTTCCCCCTTTCAGAAGAAGGAACAAATGACTCCATCGGACCTTGGCGGAATCTCGAATTGGTTGGTTTACGCTCAAACTGCTCGGCCTTCAAAGCTAGGTTATATGCTTCCTCGACATCCCACACAACCTGCAACCCAATTCTCTCTTGAATTGAAGGCTTCAATCCATTCATATATCTGGCTGCGCACTGGCCTTCGGTCTCATTCAGATTATTACGATCTGAAAGTCGGCTAAATTCAGCCGTGTAGTCAAACACAGACTTAGATCCCTGCGAACAGTTTTGATATGACCGGAATAGATGTTGATCATAATCAGGCGGCAAGAATCTCTCCATCAACACTTGCTTCGTCCGGCGCCATGTCCTCACAAGCTCTTTTCCCTACCTGTACCGTCTCGTTTGTAACTGATCCCACCAAACTGCAGCGCCACTCTTCAACTTGTAGCTGACTAACTTCACCTATTTAGTCTCAGAAACCTCCATCATATTAAGAAATCTCTTAACCTCAGAAACAGTCAAGAAACTCCTCAATATGCAGATTACCGTTGAACGTGGGAAGATCCACCTTCACTTTGTAATCATCAAGCCATTGTCGTTGCTGTGCTGGACAGCGTCCTCAGGTTTAGCCTCTTCTTCATCTTCAGGTTCAGAATCTTCGGTATCAGCACGATGACGAAGATGCCTTGCAACCCGTCGATCACCGGGTGAGCCTCGGGCAAATCCTTCGGCGTGCTCCCGATCCTGGTTACGAGGTTAACGATGGGCAAACCCCACCGTGCGTCCGTCCTCAACCCTGTCTGGCCTTCGGCGATTTTGTAGAGTCAACTCCTGCAGCAACTCACGGATCTTAGCGAACTAAGTATGAGTATCCCGACGGATCTCAGTCAATTGTGTTTGTTGATCCTCTACCATCCTCCTTAAGTCAGTAATCCCACGACCAACGTCAATGGGTGTGTCTTCTTTTGTGTTTGGTGCCATCGAACCAGGCAAAGTGTGGCTCTGATACCACTTGACGTAGTGGAATTAACAAAGAGATTAGTTGTGTACTAATCAAACGAATGATAGGTACTCGTAGCCACGAGCAGTTCTTGAATCCACAAGAGAAATAAACAAAGTCTGAGATTTTATTAATGAAAAAGTTGCATAAATATTAGGTTACAACCCATTTTATAGGAAAAAGGCGTAACCCTAGCAAAACCCTAACTCAAAAACGAATTTTCCCAAAATTTGGGGAAAATAATAAAATTGGAAAAAGGAAAGAAAAACATGATTTTCCCAAAAAGAATCAACTTCTACGGAATTATACACTAAAAGTTATTAACGAAACAAATATTTTCTAAAACAGCAAAAATGTCCAATTGGAGGCCTAAACGAAGGAATTAGGCGGAAAAAGACCATTAGTCCCGAACTAGGGTCGTGAGTATTGATTGCAGCGCGAAAATAAGTCAGCCCACCAAGTTTGGGCCCGATCCGAGCTCGTTCGAAAGTTGCCAAATCGGGTAATTTGCAATTAAACAACGCTTGGGCTTCCGAGGCTTCGACTAGTCCAATTGATCATGGAATTGGGCCTCCATGTGTTCTACATCATTTATAACCCCATGGGCACCACTCTTCCTTGTGCACATTAGCCGCAGCACACGTTAGGAGAGGAAGAGAAAATAGAATACAATATATTGTAAGTTGGCTTAAATCATTGGTAATTAGGTTACCTGCCACAGCACACGTTAGGAGAGGAAGAGAAAATAGAATACAGTATATTGTAAGTTGGCTTAAATCATTGGTAATTAGGTTACCTGAACAAAATGGCTCTATCAAGCGTTCAAAAACCTCATCACCAAGATTACGGCGCACAAACTCTTCCACAGATTCCTCGTGACCCTGTAACCTTCGTCAAGACATAAGCATGAGAAACTATAGTGAAGAATACGCAAGTGAATATGGTTGTGATTGTGTCATAACTAACTAGCAAACCTTATACTAAGAGTCCAATGCAGAGAGGGAAAAAAAAGAAAGTTAAGGTCAGGAGGACAAACTGGCGGAGGAGGCCTGAAGCCAAGAGCACCAAAGCCTGCCCTGAGTTTCCCACCAAAGCTCATCAAGTCAAAAAAGGGCAGATCAGTTAGCTTAGAAGGTACTGGTCTTAATTCATCATCCCACAATACAAAACGCGGTGCATTAGGGTCACCCAACACTAAATCATCCTTCAAACCATTATCAACCTGCAACAATTGGCAGATATAAAGTACTTTCCAAGATTGCGTAATAAGAACTGACAGTTTAAAGACTATAAATTTCCGATATTGGGTGATGACAATGCAAGATCAGGATGAAGGGTCAAAATGGAGGAGATAGGGAGGTGCATGAATTCAATTACGCAAGGGAGAACTGATAACCAATTAGGTGAGAAAATAAGTGGTTGCAAAGAAGCGCAAAGAACAAATTACCCTGGGCATATTTCACAACTAATTCAAAAACTAGTGCTAATATTTTATGTTCTTTTCGTTTGGTTCTGTTTGAGAGGAAATGACCAAATACAACTATTTAATATGTCGTGGAAAGGTATCAAAACCAAAATATACAGCAAAAAACAACTCGTAAAATATAAATTTCTAAGCAAAAGTTTGCAGCATAATTCCAACTCATATTGGATATGGGGAAAACTAATTGCCAACTATTTTCTCTAAAATCACTTTCCGTTCCTTTTCAATAGGAAAATTATCACACTTGTGCGAATGATTTTCTTCCGCAAGTTCCGTACAGGTATGAAGTTGTTCAAAAATGCAAAACAAGCAGTTGTAGAAACAATCTGAGGCGGGGTTCAAAGTAAAAGGATGGCTGGAAGGAAAGAAAGACACGTACGACGAGGGTGAGCATGGAATCGGATGGCTGGAAGCTGTTGGGACCTTCTTCCCAGAGAAAGCCGTCCTTCTCGACAGTGGTGATGTTGCCGCCGACTCTATCTCTTGCCTCCGTCACAATGAAATTTGGGGCTTCGGCGTGCTTAGTCGCCAAAGCGTGGGCAATGCAGAGCCCACTGATACCGGCGCCGATGACTACGCAATCCAACACACTCTGACTTTCGACACCACCGACCTTATAAGGAGCAATTGTGGACTCCTCCGCGATTGAACATCGAAATCGAAATGGACTCCTTCTGCTGCTGCTTTGGGTGCAATAGATGGGGAGTCTAGAATGGCCAAAGTAGATACGAGCCGACGACGGCAACTTCAAGGGTTTCCTTTGGCAATTCGTAGCTGGAAATAATAGACATTGACTACTCTTACTAGTACTATAAGCTAAACACCGAAAGTCTGCGACGGTTGTCATTGCAAGCGTCGGAGAGAGAGAGAGAGCGCGCGCGGGGTCACAGTCTAGGCTTCTCGTTCATTTCTCGGGCTCAGGCATCATCCTCAACTACCACAACTCATTATCCTTTTTCACCTGTGGAAATATCGATAAATTCAAATTTACCCATAAAATACATATATCTATCTAAGAGAAACATAAATTCAATAATAGTCTGATGTCGATTAATATAGGCGAGTTAGCCTTGACCGATTCTGTTGAATCTTTAGTTGACATATTGCTTAATACCCCACTCGCTATGGGTGGACTAGCATTAACAATTATTGATGAAATGTCTGTCTCTTAATTGTCTCTAATAATAGTCTGATATAAGCATATATGAAACGGTATTGATCCGATCGATACTTGAGCCAAAACAAAATTATAATTATCAGAACTTGATTTTGCTAGAAAAATGATACATACAGGATTCAAATTCTTTGTTATATCATTTTCTCTATGAAAGAAATTGAAAAATTTAAAGACATAGACTGAACAAAAAATAAAAGAAACAAAAATTTGTTGACCTTAGTATTTTTTTGTTCTTTTAAAGCCTATAATATTCTCCGATGAGACGGTTCAAAAAAATTAAGCATGTTAATCCAAAATTGAAAAGTGTTGAAAAGAATAAATTTAACTAAAAACAGGCGGTCGAAACTCAAATCAAACTAAAGGGAGTAATTCTAGAAAGTGAAGACTAATACATTTGAATAGAAATTTAAGGTGGGTATGGCATGAGTTAATTATTTTTCAACACAATTGATCTTTTAAATGTTGAATGAATTAGTAACTCATCTTGACGGGAGAAGTTAGAATAGTACTATTAAATATCAACGGAAATTAAATAAAGTTTAAAGAGAAAGGATAGCCCAAGCTTTCTTATTATGCCGGCTGAAGGATTTCCCTTGGAATTTGCCTATGAGCCATGAGATTTCCTTATACCAAGTACGCCGCACCTTAGATATACCACAAAGCATGCAAAATTGCTGCCAGACTCCTCTTGAGAAATTAAGGTAATCGAAGAATAAATTACAGGTGGTTTCCGTATCTTGCTGACATAGAACATATAGGAGAAGGAATAACCCCCAGTTGTAGACTCTGTCTTCAGTTTTAATGATGATAGCCATCCAGAAAACAAAGCTGTGTCTAGGTATGTTTTTAGGAAACCATATGAGTTTATGCCAATGCACTATAGGGTAATGGTGGTGCCTGATGGCATTCCAAGTTGTTGCAGCATTATATTCAGACGACGAGAGATGTTCCAAAGGATCAGATCATCAGCATTATATTGAAACCAATTTACTTCTTGCCTTAGCTTCTATAAAAGTAAACAACTAATCTAATCCTCTTGAATTCACAATTCACTCCATAGCTTTAAAAGAGAATCCTTTTTCTTTCGTTGTTACAAGTATATCCCCTCTCTGATCTCTTATAGATAATGATGGATACCTTGGCTGTGACAGAAATCTCTCAGAAGAGGAAAAAATATAAGGTCAATAGTAATCACAAAGGGTACCCTTGGAGGAGTTTCCTCCGAGTCCAGGAACAATTGGATGGGATTGAAGTATCTGCCTTTTATGGGGTACCTATGGCACCAGTAATGTACCCATATAGATTTCTGTTTTGACAAATAACCCATGTATGTCTAAGGAAAGAAGCAATGTTCCAATCCTTGGACCTCCTTAGCCCAAGGCCACCCTCCTTTTTAGGCAAGCAAATTGTCTCCCAAGCTACTTTGTTTGAGAGATGATATTCCTCAGTTCCAGACTTCCAGTCCAAAGGAAGTTTCTTTTTGAAGTTTCTCTATATGTAGACAGATTGAGGTCGTGAGGACAAAGTGCATTGTTCAATATATATTGGATGCTGAACGGAACCGACTTAATAAGCTGGAGTCTTCCAGCCTAGGATGAAGATTTATTATCCCATCCTTTGATCTTTGCGGCAATTTTAGCAGTGAGAACCTTGCAGTCTTTAACTGACAATTTGGTGGAAATAAGAGAATCCGCCAACAATATAATATGACGGGGTGAGTTCCAAGCTGGGAACCCAATAAGTTGCGCAAGTCTTGTTTTGCTTGAATCAAGATATTGAAAAGCCTAAGCCTTGTCATTTCAGCTCTACTTATTTTCTACTATGTTTCTACGAGCTGTTACCTTGGGAGAGTTTAAATTAGTGTGTATTATTGGTTGCTTGCACTTGTGCACTACCTTTTGGTACTTATAAAATTGCAATTCATGTTCTGATATACTCCATTCAGTCCATTGATTTACGTGGTCAGACACATCACATCGGAAGCTTCTCAAACAAGTTTGAAGAAGCAATGGAGACACATCACATTGAATAATGATGCTCAAACAAGAACCATAGATATTCACAAGGCAAGGTTCCTTCTCTTAGAATCTGCAGGATGAGTTGTTGCAGCCTAATGGATGTCCACTAGACTTGGGATCTTAGCTATACCTTCAGGCTTCTGCATGTTTTTTGTTGTATATTGCACCAATGGCATGTAACATTTTATCTCTACCATGAGCAGGGTTCACATGGTGTAAGCATTTCTTAGAACTGAGGCTTATGAACATATTATCGTTTCAATTCAATTGGCTGCACTTGCAAGGCATTATATAGAAGTAGAACTTGGTAGTTCCTTCGGATCATTTCTTGCTCCACTGCGTAATGTTTCCTTTTTCAGTGAGAATATTTGCATAGTCAGATAATCCAAAGCTAACTGATACTGGTGATGTACCTAGAAGGGGTAGGGGGTTTACTGTAATCGCAACATAGAAGTACAACATAATGCTTCCTAATTTTGGCATTCATAGCTTCTAACCAATCTCCATCTCGGCACAAAAACATGTAAATAAATGTTACTAATAGCCTGCACATGGAAGCTATATCCAGCTAGATTGTATCTCACATCCGATTTGGGCTAGTTTACACTGACTGTAGATTCAAATATCACAACTACATAACAAGAAGCCTTCTCACTTCTTTTTTTTCCCAAACTACTCACTGTTCAAAAGAGCACTTTTTTTCGAAGAAGTTAATAACTGAGGCTTCTAAATCTGATCGTAAGAAACGAGATAAGTGTTAGCTATGTGCTTTCAAGCTGGAGATCATTAGAAATGTTTCTTGTTCGTTTCATTGGATCCAGGGTCACGGGTTCCATGGGTGTATCTTCCACAAGGCTAAGTTTTGATAAAGCTTCGCTTAGTTGTTCAGAAGTTTTCTGATCCTCTGGTTTTGCTTTTGCACAATTCACACCAACTGCGGAGCTGCATACTTGGGAGGAATGACTTCCAACTTCCATCTCTAATCTCTTGTACTCATCTTCAACATCTGCATCATCAATCCCCGTGAACAAAGAAGTAGATTCTGCAGGGGCAAACCATGAGCAAGTTAGAAGGCTTATATCCAGTGCACTAACTCATTCAACAAAATAAAGAAGAAAAAAGGTGATTAAACCTCTAATCATTTGTTTCAAGGGCATAATAATCACTTTGATAAAATCAAGGGTAAGTATAACAATGATTGTGTCATTAATAAATGTTATTAGTTTCCAATTAACCCAAATCAGTCAACCCAGCGAAATTACCTAAAGCATTGTCCACTTGCTTCTGCAAATCAATGCTATCCTCAAGTTCTTGTAATCTGAGCTGAACTTCTTCCACGCTGATCCTGTTCTCCTTTATTGCTCTTGCACCAATTTGGATGGCTTCAGTTACCTGCCATCAGAAGGTCATCGGTGGGTGAAAAGGATACTTGTGCAGTGCAGTTAAGAAACTAGGTAAGCAGACTAAGCATTCATTCTAGTTAGTCTTCACGCCAGGAAATCATAATCAGAGTGCAGCTGAAGATGACATAAAAGATTCTGTTAACCGACCTTTTTCGATGATTCTGCATCGGCTATGGCTCTGAGGACTTCCTCCACTCTGTTCAGAAGTGATGTACATTTTTCTCTGCTTTCAGAGGCTAGTTTTACTTCTCTTGCATGCTTCAGAGCAGCATTTCTGCTTCCAGATTTCAGAGAAGCTAAAGCTAATTCTCTTGACCTGAGCAGAGAACCAATATTTACATGAGAAGCCATTAAAAAGTAAGACTAGTGACGCATTTGATACTGTGATGTTGCCTTCCTACTAATTCAGATGGAACATGAAATTTCTGTCACTGTTTCGGTGTGAATGTCATGAGTAATATATAATTACGTTTCCCAACGTCGGTTAATTGTATCAAGCTGTTGTTGAAGTTTATCTACTGTTGAAACCAAATGCAAAACATCATAATCCAGACTTGTGATACTAGAAACTGCTTCTTGGGTGGAAGATACTTTCACGCCCTGCAAGAAACAAATACATGTCTTAGGAGGACTAAAGTTACAGTTTATCAAGGCGATGATTGGAAAAGAACTGGAGTAGCACTTATGCAGAGCCAGTGTATCTATTTATTGTTGTAGTTGACGAGATTTCAGAAACTTGCCACCTAGAAATATAATATTCAGTAGTGTAACGGAATGTAACAACAATAAGAACTTTTAACCAACTAAAGTACTAACTTTCCCTTTGTTGCTTTTTTACTGTTTAATGAAATTGGTGTTCTAATTTTTCAGACTGTAACATAAAACTATACAACTCTTGAGTTTTTCACTTTGTTTGCTGTTATAAAACAACTACAAAATTCATGTTCTTATGACACGTGCACTTTTTATACAAATACAACTTTGTAGACTTTGTACAGTTGCCTCAGTGAAACTCGGTAACTCAAAAAGCATATTCAGTATTCTTTGAGTTACTTGTCCGTCAATTTGAGTTAACCCAGTTGGCAAAAACCAAGAGCTTTTCTTTGGGGAGGAGTTTAAATATCACTTAGTTGATTGGGATACGGTTTGTGTGCCAATTAGAAAGGGAGGATTGGGAGTGAGAAGGCTAAAGCTATTTAATCAAGCTTTGTTGGGTAAATGACTTTGGCGATTTGTGTGTGTGTGTGGAGAGAGATGGTGGAGGAAAGTGGTGGTAGCAAAGTATGGGTGTAGGTGGGGAGAATGGTCTCTTCTTAATGTAAGTTTGCCACACAGAGTGGGGCTTTGGAGGGGCATCATGAATGGGTGGCAGGCTTTTGTGAGAAATACTCATTTGGAGATTGGCAATACGGAAAGGGTGAAGTTTTAGAACCATGTGGTGCGGAGAGTGAGGTTGAGGGATGCTTTGCCGAGTAATCTATTGTATGGCTACCTAGAGTGACGGCCTTGCTTCCTAGAGTGTATAGTTTGCAAATGGTAGGAGAAGGGGGGATGAGATGCGTTGGAATCTTTCTAAGACAGGATCTTTTCACCTGAAATCTTACTACCAAGCTTTGTGCATGGGGGGGGGGGGGGGGGGGGATCTCTTTTTCGCTTGGCAAGAAATTTGGAAGACTAAGGCTCCATTGAATGCGAGTTTTTTTGGATGTTGGGTGGCCCAAAGGTAAGATTCTTACCATTGCTAATTTGATTCGAAGGCGGAGGATTATTGTCAACTAGTGTTGTATGTGAAAAAAGGATGCAGGGACGGTTGATCATCTTCTCGTTTATTATCCGGTTGCGTGGCAGCTTTGGACTTTGGTGCTTTCTTGGTTTGGGTTGAAGTGGGCCATCTCGAGGAATGTCATGGAGCTCTTAATCGCATGGAGAGGTGCTAGAGTGGGAAAAATAAGGTAACATGTTTGGGCCATGATCCCTCTTTGTTTGATGTGGACAATATGGCATGAGAGGAAATCGAGATATTTTGAAGGGGTGGCTAATCCTTTAGTTAGGATCAAGAGTTTTGTGATTAATAGCGTGTATACTTGGGAGAGGGGGAATGTAATCCTTCCCTTAACCAATTCATAGATTGGTTTGATGTGTTTCATTCTTTTGGCAGGGTATAGGGCCCTAGTATCTAACATATTTACTTACTCATCAAAAAACATAAGTGTAATTGAGAAATGACAAATAAAATGAAAAGTCAAGATATCAACCAACCCATTCTTTCAGATAACGAATTAAGATTCACCAGCCTCGTGAAAAGAAAACTATATCGGCATAAGTTACAAGTTCTGAGAATAAAATCTATTTGGGTTAATTTCACTGACCTCCCCCGAGGTTTCTAAAAATAGAACCACCTTGCATGAAGTGTCTGAAATCACAGTACACCACCTTACATTTTCTAACAAAATGCAAATGTCCCCTTCACTCAACTTACCGTTAGAAAGTTTAACAGAACTGTGTTATCTCAGCAAACACAGTGGTTGCAATACCAAAGGTCCAAAACTACCCTCACCTTAACCCACTTGTCCTCAATCTCTTTATTCTCCTCCTATCTCTTCCATTTTCTTCCATTTGTTTTTTCACTTTCTTTCCAGCCACCACCACTCCAGTGCCATCCCACTGCTATCACTATCTTTCTAGCTTATCATATCTCCTCATCCCTCTCTATAACAAGTGACAAAACCAGCACCACGAAAAACCCCAATCGTAATAATATGTTAAGTCATCATCCCAATCGTAATAATCAGTACCTACATGGTACTCTAGGTATCAAAACCAACACCAAATTGAACCACCCCTCTTGAGTTATCAGATTAAACACCTAACAAATTTCAATGTTTGATGAATGTCCAAATCCCAAAACCAAACCACAACTAAACCATTTCCATGCCTAAAAGTCAGAATGCTTCAACTTGAAGATTAAAATCCAAGTTGTGAGTCTTGTGACCAATAGTCAAGTCCAAAAAAATTAATTTGCTTTGCTGATTCTTTCATGATGGTGGCCACTGGCTCACGATATATACATAGACACGAGTCTCTATCCACATATGTGTAATAGGTTTTGGTGACTTGATAATTTGAGCGATCATTGTATTTATCTCAGCATTAGATGAGTGGCATGGAGCATTGGTTTTTCTGAGTTTTCATTTCAGCATGTATATAAATAAGAAGTGGAGGGTGATAATCTGGTTGTTGACTTTTCTATTTGGGTATTCAAATTGTGCCATGATTTGCGTAATTCTTTTCTATATGTATGGACCAACAAAAATGCTTATTTAATTTTAAGTATCTGAATCACTGTGGTTAGAGGGGATAGTGGCAATGAAGAACCTGGTCATAGCCACATTTTTGGGTCATAGGGTTGGAAATATATAATCAAACTGTGAGTGGACCAATTTTTTCACCCCCATATATGACTTTTATGTTGTTAGTTTACTTTTTTAGCATTTGTCAAAAGTTTTGGAATTTCTTCGATTAGTCTTGACGTGACTAATTACAAAACTGAAAAAATATAGGCAGAACTTAAAATAAGTTCAGAAAAAATAACAATAAGCAAAAAAATTATCTGCTTTGGCTTATTATTTTTACTTTGGTGAATTTTTTTTTAGCTTTCAACCTTATCTTTTTTTTCACTTTTTTAATCGCTCCTCTCAAGACAAAGCAGAAAAGTTAAAATTTTGACTCCACACTAGGAGCAACTGAGAGAGGGGGAGACCAAGAATGGAGAGGCAGCTGAGTGGTGTTACTCGCTTGAGAAAAGATAGACTGTGGGCATATAATTTTTGTGTTATGAAGTTTGGTTACAGAAAAGATAAGTTTAATTTTTGGGATGCTTTAATATCAAGGTTAAGGGGTGGGGAAATACACAAGACAACATAATTTTGGGGTCGTATATTAATTTCATATGGCTAAATTTAACGCCGTTATTGCAAAAAATAACAGGTGGGTGGATTTAGGTGTTGCAAGAAAAAGTAAGGGAAGTCAATGTAATTTCCAAAACTTCAGGGGAGATTTATGTATTTGCCAAAAACCTCAAGGGAGGTCAGTGAAATTATCCCAGTCTATTTTTCACGTCAATGTACTTTGGTATCTGTATTCTGTGGATAAATAATCTACTAACAAAGGTGTCAATCCGTCACCATTTTACCTTATTTTCCGTTCACCAATTGCAATTCAGTTCCTTCAGCAATGGTACTTTGTAAAAGTTTGATAATCAGAGCATAGATACAGTACCTCCATGAACTCCCTCTTGCTTATCACAAGGTACTGTACTTTCCTGCATCCTGACAAGTGACTCAAGATGGTAGATGCTTCCATGGATCCTCCGCTGATGTCCTTGAACTTCCTCATCGTAATGATGCATGAGGAAGTCCAATGATTTTCTGATATCGTTTTGACAACTTCAGCAGCCTTAACCTACATATAAAGAAAGAAAGAACTTATTCAACAGCATTTTGATAACCCTCCAAGGGGTTGGGATTGGATTGTTAGAGTGGGGGTATTATCAATACCTTGTTTGGTTTCACAAAAATGGCCTGGACTATCAATCCCACCGGATTGCTAATACCCCAATTTGGGGGTATTGCTAATACCATCTTGGAGATGGTATTAATAATCCCATCCCAACCTCTCCTCCTTATCAATCCCTTCTCATTACCAATCTCTTCTATCAATCCAATCCCATCATCTAATCTCATCTCAAACAAACATAATATTAATAATCTCATCATCGAATCCCATCCCAAACAAACATACTTATTATCAATCCATTCTCATTACCAATCCCAATCTTAATCCCATCTCGTTGCGAATCCCATCCATCTATCACCGTTATCAAACGAGGCCTTTAGAGTGTTAAAGGCAAGAAGATCAGGCCTAAAGTCCTGGTTCAGGCAGGACAGGAAACAAAAGAAACCTTTTTTTTTTAATCATAAACAAGAGAAACTCTGAGGAACCTAAAAAAGTACTTAGAATCAATTCACAAAGAACAATGCCAAGGAGGTCAAATAATTGCTGATAAGGCAACAGATCAAATTTATACAAGTACATAGTTGACACATTTTAAGAAGGAAATAGGATATATATATATATATATATATACAGACACGAAGCAGTGTTACCAGAGTATGCTAAAACCCCCACAAAATTACATTTTGGAACATGTATGTCTCAAAATATCATACACCTTGGTTCCAAATGAGGAATTTTGCAATCCAAAGTGATCCACTTTCTCCAAAGAGAAAAGATAATGCCAAAACTGTTTATTTTAGTGCCAAAACTATAGTGTATAAAAAACGGTTTGGTACAAGTGTTTTACGCACTACAATTTTTGGCATTAACAAAAACAATTATGTCATTAACAACACCCTTCTCCAAAAACCAAATGTTATTAGCTAAAAATCCTGAGAGAGTGAAGTTTTGGTAAGAGGAAATTATAAACATTTGGTCATATACTGCTACATTGAGTTTTGCAGAAATAATTTAAAAAATATATATTATTTTTTGCTTGAGAGAAGTACGTTTTAAATTTGTCATGCATAAGAGTCTGCCCCTATCTACCTTAATTTTGAGCACATGGCACCCCACGATCCCATTCCCGATTCCTGCACCCATTGATCCACGATTTGGGTAACATAGATATGAGGCTATGCAAGGGAAACATCGCAACACACAATCAACCCATTTAGTGATTTAGATCACCAAGAACTTGAATGGAAATACATAGAAAGCTCTCAAATCAGTAATTTCGTTTCATCTTGACAAAAACTACTGTGGAAACATTTTTTCGCAAGGGAACAAAATTTTCATGAGTCATATGGCATCTGACAAAAGCCAACACAATACGTCCTAATGGATTACCAGCATATTTGGACGGTGAACATACTGCTGTGAAACTCATCGCCTGTCAAACGAACTTTTGGCCACCTTCGAAAGAGCCAGCCACTGTTTCACCAGATGGTTTCAGCGAACTTACTATGTTAAACCCAAGACTAGACTAGCAAAATCAAGTCCGTTACTTGAGAGCCACACTCTGGGAAACCAAATTACTTATGGTCGTCTTACCAACAAAGAACAAAACAAAGTAGACTAACAAATATACCAACCTACATGAGATGAAGTCAATACCATAATTTCAGGTTTCAATGAAATCTTCTATATGCTTACTTGAGTCTTTCATCTTCAGCTATGGAACTTCGCTATTTGTTTCAGCTACGCTAGACAAAAACAGACTTCTGAATGAAAAACCAGCGATGACAGGATAAGGAAGTAAGCTTCACACTGGTCCACCAAAAGTCCTAGCTCTAGATGAACCACCACCCTCTCCACCGGCCATCATCTGTTGAGAGAGTCATCGTCAACTCTGCATCACTGGTATGTATTGAGTTCTGCTGGAATCTTTCTAACTCTTTCAGAATGCTCTAGGCTCTACTAGAATTTTTCTGAATTCTGACGAAACGTTCCGGACTACAACTGAACAATCTGCCTATCGCTGGAAGCTTCTAGATGTTTTCTCTTCCCTCCCTCACTGTCTCCCTTTCTTTATAATCTTCTAACTATTCTTATTTTCATCCTTTCTAGAATAATCTTTTGCTACCTATAGATGTAAGATGAAATCTGCTTATAAGAGTGTGAAATTAAGGACACAAACTCAAGTGCGAAAGTGAAGTGTCCATGTGTGAGGAGTCTAGCAACCTTACTGTGTACTTGTGCAAACTTGTGTTGTGTACAAGTGAAAGAATTTAACAAAACTGTATCTTTGTTGTATTTTAACCCAACAGCATCCCCAAGGCCTAGGCTTTACCCTAGGTCAAAGCATCCATCTCAAAACAAATATGCAATGAGTAGAAAGGCCATCAGGTTCATATACTAGTGTTGAATGTGATAATTGACCAATGTGGGACACGCTCTAACACTCTCCCACATGTGGAACCCCTGATTCTCACATGGAGGGATAAACAAAGATTCATAACATACCGATCACAGTAAAACAAGGTGCACTAACAGCACAAATAATGGAGCAATCAATTAAGCAACTCTTATTTAAAAACCTCTGAAAAAATCTAACTTTGATACCATCTAAAAGCATCTATTTTAAACCAATTTGCAATTAGTGGAGAGGCCATCGAAGTTCATATACTAGTTGTGGATGTAATAATCGACCAATATAGAACAAGCTCTAACACCCAACATGAACTACCGCCCTCCACTGATGAAAAGCCATCTTTTTCCCTCAAAGCTCATACCCAAGCTCTCCATTACCACTGCTTGACTCTCGTTCCCATGACCATTATTGATCATGTCAAATGTTTTCAACCCTAGTTGAAGAAGCTTTATTTTCACATTGTTGCCTAACCTAAATCCTTAAAAGTTAAAATAGAATTTGGAGAGTACGGATAGTTAAGACATTTGCTGAAACTGCTAAACCCTTTAGATTTTTCTTAGTCAAAACCATGGGTGGGGGGG